>JASJET010000090.1:6627500-6995000 GCA_034092305.1 Diaprepes abbreviatus | reverse complement strand
CTCTTAGATTTTATGCTGATTTTTTTGTTAATGTCAGAGTTTCTGCTCTATATATTATTACCGGTAGCACTTATCCAATCTTACAAGACGTTAGGTTGCAATATGACACTTAAGCTGCATTTTCTTCACTCCCATTTGAAATTCTTTCCTGATCAGTTAGGTGCAGTTTCAAACAAACATGGCGAAATATTTCACCAGCCAATTATTCAAATGGAAAAGAGATGTAGTAGAAAATGGACTCCAACTTTTTAACGGACAGTAGTCCGTTAAAAAGTTGGACCCTCCATCGTGAAACCGATCCCGGTGAATACAAGCAAAAAAAGGCAACAAAGAGAATCATTTGATTGAATTATACTTTTTTCAATATAATATTAAGTATATTTTGAAAAAAAGTGATTTTGTTTTATAAGTCTTTAAAAATTCACTAGGTTTCTTAGGTTTTGGGTTTCTCATATTTTATTATTCTTTCCTTCCCTCTTGACACTTTACAGTAACCACAAAAACCCAAAAAAATATGACGGAGCGACAAAAAGTTTCAAAATGCAGAACAATATTTTTAGAAAGTCTAACAAATAAGATATTTAGCCTCGTGCAAAAGTGATTCAACAATTTTTCAAATTTTTATATTTGCAGTTCATAATTTGTTATGTCTAAAAACTTAATACAAAATGCCATATGATGATTAATTTTTAATATTATTTTCACTTTCCAGTAAAAGTATTACTTTCTCAGAATAGATAATATTACTAAGTATTGTTTCAGTATTGCACCACAGGGTATTAGCTAAAAAAAAGTAAGAAATATACTTAGTTAGTTTCATAAAACCGCACTTGTCATATTATGCTACATAAATTTAGTCAGATATTTTAAAATTTGACAAACAATAGGCCGTATCCCTAAAACAATAAACACGGATGAACAATAACAACATAATTCTATGCACAGGTCAACAAAGAACGTAAAGAGAAAGTCACGCAACCCATAACAAAAGAGTTAGTATACCCTATAGGCTTCATTAGGAGGGTAAAGTGATCCCGGAAAAAAAAAATTATTTCTGCTTTGAATTTGCTTAAGTTTGATATATTTTTTAATTGTAGAGGCAATTTGGATAACGAAACAATGAAGTAATAAATTACGAATCTCTCAAAGAATGTTTAGGTGTATTAAGAATTTTATCATTTCGTGTACCATATCTGTGTCCTCGGCCAAAAGCCATAAACTCTGAATAACTTTGTTTAGCAAACAAAAAAAACATTTAAAAATATAAATAAAATAAGAAGTTAAAATATTGTCTTTAAAAGTAGGCCTACACGAATCAGTTGATTTAAAGCCGAATATTAATCTCAAAGTTCGCGTCTGAGCCAGAAATACTCGATCTACATAGTTTTTGCCCCTTCCTCAAAATATAAAATTATTTGACAGATAACTGTATGCCAGTAAATAATATGCAGTTAACAGACCAGCATGATCTAGAAATTATTCCATCTGCAAAATGTCATCATCATCAAATATGTTCATTTTGGAATACACTTGTCATAAGCAAAACTTACTTTTTTTATTAAATGAGACACCCTGTATATTGTTTTATTTTTAGTTTACCATAATTTTTACAATTCACTTTATATGGGATTGTTGGAGTCTACACAATCATTCAATATTTATGTCCATTTTTCTAGGAACACTTGACATCTCCTATTTTGCCACAGTTTAATTTCACTCTAATGACATCTTTATCTGCTAGGTAAAACTTGTATCATTTCATTTTCATACCCATGTGTATTTCCTGATTAATTATGCGACTTGTTAAACGATTTGTGAAGCAGGAAATAGTCAACGTCAGAAACCTTAAATATATTTCTGTATAATAGGCTGCCTAATCGACAAAGTTGTGTCTTTACTGACTAATGTAAAAAGATCTCGCGTAATTGTACCAAATTTTGCCTAATTGTACCAAAAATAAATTTATACGTTAGTATTCGGTAGTTGTACTGATCAACTTTATTTCTCTGGTTAATAATGTTACCTAGTGAGATCCAATTGTACTCATGTATTGGACTAGGTACAATTATGGTCAATGTAGTCCATTTCACTACCACCGTTTTTTTTTGGATAATTCTTTTTAGTAGCTTGGAAGGAAACGCTATTTTCCTCTGCTGTTTGGTCTTAACAAAGTCGTGAAGTAAGAAGAAACTACTGTCCGACATATTTGACTCCATTGGATGGGACTTTCAGCCGGTTGCGTTTAAGTTACTCATTTTGGTTCCCTTTGTTTTTCTTTAATCTTACCTTCTGTCTCTGCTGTGATTATTATTAAAGATTATTAATAACTACTCTTTTGAATGATTCATCTATTCATTAAATTTATTACCCCACTGTGTATTTTAGGATTCGTTGAGTCGTATATTATGGCATGATGGCCTTTAAAAATCTGTAGAGGCCCTTTTTGATCAGAACGCCTAGGTTTTCCCGAATAACTTGTAAATCTTACGATAATATCTTATTTTATTATGTAGAAATTATTTGGCAGCTATCTGCTGATATTAGGTATTTCAGTTATTTTTACCTAGAATTTTTAATTTAAAGGGGGCAACTTTTTTTTGCTTCTTTATCTTTCTCTCTGGGTACTGTTACGAGTATATGATTATCTCTGGAATCAGAGATGAGGTAACTGAATTAATTTTTCATGTAAAATTATCTGGTAAATTTGTTTAATTTTATTTTAAGCCAAAATAGTATAATATTAATAAAAATTAAGCTTCGTGGTTTTATGCAATATTATATGCATATTTCCTAGAAAGTTTTGCGCAAACTGGTTTATAGAATTATCTTTTTTTATGAAGGTTTTTTAATCTAACTATACTTTCGGTCACAGATTATGTAATTAATAATACATTTTTTTGAGGAAAATTTTTTTCTTGCCTTATCTTTTTAGTTTTGATATTTACTGAGCACACAATTGGCATTTTTGTGGTAGTTTTAGATTATTTTATAATTTGGGCAACGATCACTATAGTTTCTATAATGTTTTACGAGGGGAGATGATAATAATAACAGTAAATATTGTAATATTCTGATTTGATAATTAATATCCAAGAATTTGAATTTAATTCAAACTAGCTTTAACTTTACAGTAAATCATAAACACTTGAGTGTTTTAACCGTTTTATTTTTATTTAAGGGTTCTTTCTTCCCCTGACTTTTTTTGATGTTTGTTTTCTCTGCTTAGTGGAATTTACTTTCTGAATCTAACTTTTTACCCAATTTTTTTGGCATAAGTTTATGGAATCCTTTCTCTGATTACTAAGGTGGTGATTTGAGCTCCTTTGACACACTGAAGTCCTGCTTCTGTAGACCAGAATTACATTGAGGGATCAGATAAACTTTTAAATTTTCCAGCTATTGGTCACTAACTGTTAACTAGTTCCTATAAAGATGGGCAATTTAAATATGATTTTTGATTAAATGGATTGTGAATAATGGTTAATTGTTTCTAGTTTGGTATTTATGATCTGTGAATTATTATTTAATATATTTAATTTAGCTTGGTCTTAATTTCAAAAAGAATAGACTTGCGACAAAGCCTGATCACGATTTGGCAATCGCCTGCGTTATAAAAGATTTTGACAGTTTTGTTATATGGTATATGTTTCTTTATAACACACAGATATAAGATCTTGCTATACAGTACATAGCTTCAAAGGTTTTGAATTTAGTAAGTTGCTCAGTATAAAACCTGACCTCGAACTCATATTCTAAAATCTCTGCGGATACTTTCAAAACGGATTCCAACTATGTTAAATTGTATTAAAAAGTCAATAGAAGTTAGTACGCACAATCATTTTTTTTTCTGAATTCTTAAATTATTTATTGGCAGAATAGTGTTCAACTGGTATGGAGCTGCTGTAGCCCTAAATTTACCGAACCACCTCTGAACGAGCTGTCGGAGATTTACTCACTAACTGAGTTAGTTTTTTTACACGGCTACTTTTAATTAGCTCTATTGTTGTGGAACAAAACATCCTACCACCGCTTTCCGGCAAAACTGGACTTAAATAGAGATCCAAGTTTGTGGAAAATATGAGGATGTCTGGGAAAGATACCGGTGGATCCCACTGACGAGTCCACCACCAGTATGGGGACAAAACATCCATACATTTACTACGGTGGTCGAAAATAAATCGCTAGCTACATATTCTTACTACCAGGGGCATTGCTAATTGCGATGTGGCGCCCGAGCAGGGACGGCGGCAGACGAGGTTCTTAACCGCCGTTGGCTTTGATTAAGCCTGACCCGGCCATTAGAAGACCACCGAGGATGTCCGTTCCACTTCGTTTTCAGGCCTGTGCTTTCTAACGGCTTGGACTGTCCGACAGTTTAAGCCGGAAAGCAAATGCCTTAGGGGAGGCATGTTGTGGAACAAAACATCTTACCACCGCTTTCCGGCAAAACTGGACTTAAATAGAGGTTCAAGTTTGTGGAAAGTACAAGGATGTCTGGGAAAGATACCGGTGGATCCCACTGATGAGTCTACCACCGGTATCAGGACGAAACATCCGTACATTTTAGATGCTCGCAAATAGTTCGTTAGTTATATGCCCTTAACATCAGGGGCATTACTACGACACTATTTGTGAAATTTATTACTTGCAATAACTTTAAATATAATTTTACTCCATCTGTTTTCAGAGGAATAGTCGGTTAGCATAATACGATTTCACATTGGAAAAGACTTGCAAATATATTATTTTTTCCTTTAACAAACTTTTATTTAGCATTCTTATATAACAGTATACAGGGTGGTTTAGAACTCTTGATTCAAGTTTTCTCACAATTTCCAATGAAATACATTGCATATTATATTTAATATATTTTAATGTTCTTTAAATTCTATCAAGCATTCCTTACACCTAAATCCTACTTTTTGAAATATTTGTCGATTTATATGAAGTCATAAATTTATGGTTTTTAATGAAACATTGTGTATATCTTTTTATTTTAGCACATCCCCCTTTATAAACATTGCCTGCATGTAGTTTGTTAGACTGTACAAACTTACAGAAATTAAGAAATGTTTAACTTTATTTTTTTTTTTCTAATTATTTTTTTCTAATTTATCATCATAAAATATTTTATGTTAAAAATGTAATAGGAAAAAAACAATTTTAATTTAAAAATTTCACAAATACAAAAGGTTAATCGATTTAACAATATTGAAATGAATTAAAATCTGTTTGTTAGCTACAAAAGTAAACAAGTCTGATTTCTGCGTTAGCAACAAAAATTTATCACAAAAAATATCCCGATACATCGATCACGCAGAAATGCTTTTGAAAGGCTCATGTAACGTTTTAATGAAACTGAAAATATAGAATAAAATAAAACTCATCGAACAAAAACTGGTTTACATGAGGAAAACAGTAGAAAAAAATTGTTTAACTAGTTATCTGATTTTAAGAACGATATAAAAATAATTTTAAAATGCATAGGCTCTTAACACTAATTAATAGAGTTTAAATGAAAACTAACTTTTAAAATACAAACATAGTAATTATGACAGATCGTACAAAAACAGTGAAACCTTAACTAAATGTTCAAAATGATCAAGGTTTTTTTTCAATACAAACATTTAAGTGATTTTCCATGAATACACTAATGTCTCTTGAGGTATTAAAATTAACATAATTAAATACTTTTTGGATCTTTTCTTACATATTTTGTGGCCTGACGTGTTTGGTAGATGGAATGTTTCACACAGCCCTAAAGAAAAAAGTAAATTTTTGTTAAGTCAGGTGAACTAGGTTGGCAAACAACCAGTCCTCCTCTCCCAATCTATCAAAGTTCTTGGACTTGAACATTAATACATACTTGTGGTATAAAAATGGTCTACAATATGCTCTCAAAAACTGAATATATCGGTCGGTAGTAAGTCTTTCCTAAAAGATCACATGTTTTGATTACTTGTATGAATGTAGTGGGGATTTTCAGTAACTGTGTGTGAAATGTTTCTTGATTAGTTAACAACAGTCGAAAAATCTTCGTTCTCTTTGAATTTATCATTATCGTAAAATTTGTGAAGAAAATTAATGTATTATGAATGAAAATGATTTTTCTGTAAAACTCGCAAAACAGTTGTCTTACTAAAATGTGTTTGCCTGGCTATCTCTTTTGAGCCGATATGTGGATCACCTATAGCTTACTGCTAATTGGTTTTTCTCATTTAAAACAGGCGTGGCTCAATCAGTCTTAGGGTATTCTACATTTCCGTTTTCATCAAATCATTGCACAAGTCTTACAAAAACGCCTCTGTGACATTGTCTTCTATTGGGCTCGCAATATGTTTGTTCTTGAGTAAAAAAAATACTCTGTTTTTGTTGACATCAAGTTCAATTAAAATAATTTAACAAATAGCAACTTTTATTTCCTACATACCTTGATCTTGCATACATTTATTCATAAATACTCCTAACTTACACATCGTTTTGGCGCCATTCTGCTTTTAAAAAAATTTTTAATTATTAGCTTCTAATCAAATACACCAAAAAGGTTGACAATTGATTAATTGTTAATTGCGATTAAAAATTACTTAATTGTTAGTCGCCAGTTTTCACAATTAAAAGTGATTAATTGTAATTGCGATAGGCGTGATGAGCAATTAATTAATTGTTAGTTTTTAATTGTAAAAACAATTAAATTTTGCCCAACATTGTTCGTATAGATTCCAACAACTCCATAATTTGGGTTGCCTGTAAAGTTTTACAATTTTAATAACCAGTCTGTTATTATTAATTCCAACCTTATCCCTAACACAATAAAATTCAGATTTGTGTGAAGGGCATTATTTTTAAATATGCGTCACTTACAAATTATTAAAAATAAAGTTCAAGGGAATTCCAATTTAAAGTTAGAAAATAAGGGATTAGGAAGAAACAATGTGCGTGCAAAATACAAATCAAATGGAATAATGTACAGCTTTTAACAATAAATATATAATGGTTAAAAAATAATAAAGTACTCGTTCAGAAGTTATAACACAACCTGTATAAAAATTCGAATTTCAAATTTTTTAAAACAGTATCAGTAAATATAGATTCTTAAAATTAAAAGCCTATGACTATTTTTAAAATTAACAAAGATATTCAGGTTGTGAAAGTTAAAATAGTAATAAAACAAGACAAGAAAGTTGGTCAGACGTTAGCAGAATACAAAGAACAGTGTTTTATTAGATGAAATAGGGTTTGCCTTTGCTAGTTATATATACCTAAAGATATAAATGGATATACAATATGTTTAGGTAATTAATATAAAGCCTGCAGCTTTAAGACAATGTGCTGCTGAAGGTAGTTTAAGATAAATTGTCTTTTATTAAGACACGATAAGATAAGAAAAATAGTCGAGTTCCGTAAATTTGAAACAGACAACTAGGTGGAGTCAAAATTCTAAGCTTCAAATATGCCACAGATAATTAGTTTACATTAGTTCTTCTGAAGTGCCCTAAACGCTCAAAATATATTTTTAGAACCTTTTTTACCAACTTCGCAAATAAAATTGTCCATTGGCGAATATCCTTTTTCGATGATATTAATCGATTAAAAGTTTAAGTTCACAGTCAATGAACTGCCTATTTCTTGTTATCAATAATCCCATCAACGAAGTTATATCAGCTGAATATGCCAGACTAGAAATTTTGGGTGGTTATATAACCTTATACGGATTTATATCAGATGTTAAAAAAAATAGAGTGAAGGAATTGCAAAAAAATTCGTAACTTAAAAATTAAACAAAAATTGACAGTACATGACCGACAACCACATTTTGGTCAATATATAGGGTGTTCTATTTAAAAGAAAAACGTAAACTAAGTTTTTAACAAACCTAAGGACAATCTCTAAATAGACTGAATGCATGGGACCGCTAGCTACGTTATTTCGTAATGAGTAAAATAAAAATAAAAAAATAAACAATCTCGCTACAATAAAAACATTTTCGACGACATAATCAGATTAGAATACGTCGTTTCGACCTGTGGATCCTAATTATGCCTGAATTTGAATAGTTTTACTCCATTCGGGAATGAGTTTCACTACCAAAATCATCTTTGGGGCACAATGAATGTAGATGATATCAATATTTGTTGAAAACCTTTTACATTGCGGTTTATACTTAGCGCATTAATTCTATAGCGATACTGCAGCTTCGTGCATAAATAAAATACTACATTGGCCAATTTATTTAACCAAAAACTTAAATAAAATTTTACAGTTCGAATAAATAAATTATTGGATTTTTTAAAATTAATCCACTTGAACGGCTAAAGTTTCGTCCTAACTTTTAGTTGACGTTCAAGACGAAGTTTAATACACGTTTTATTCTTATGAATTTAATAAAATTTTAATCGAAGTAGACACCTGGTTTAACGAAGAAAACTTTTAAACTCTGTGGAAAATTCAAATTAAAGGAAAAAATATAAGGATGTCCTAAAAATATTGAGGTTAAAAATGTTAAATCCTTTTTTTGATAAGTTACTTACACTTTTGTGTATTTGTGTTTTTTATTATTTTTTATTTTACTTGATATACATACTTTTCACGTTTCAGTTCATAAACCTTCATCAGAAATATTCTGGAATTACTGGGAATATACTTTTTTTATTGTTTAACAATTTTTTTATATCTACACTTACCTGGCAAAATATTTTTTTGAAGATATCGAATATCACAATAAATTAACTTTAAGTATTGACATTTGTCTCTTGCAATCTGTTTTTCGAACTATCAGCATGCTGTTCGTTTTCGCACCATGAGTGCATGTTACAAATACCTTTTTTTGTTTTTCGTGTATCTCGGAACCTGGGTCTCAGATGATTTTAATTTCAGGGGTGAATACACGGGTGTAGTGCCAATAGAAAAGGTTTTAATTATGGTTGTATATCTTAGTTGATTTGATTTTATTATTTTTTATAGATATTTTTTATTTGTAGTATAGTTTGTGTCATTTGGTTTGAATTATATTGTTATTTGGAGATGTCATGATATATCTATCATGGTATTCTTTTTTTTTTACTTCTATCTTTTCTCGGAACTCATTTTTTTGTATGTTTCAGATTGTAGAATTGTTGTGTTATTATAATTAAAGAGATGTTTTGTTTCGATAGTGTTTTGTTACAGCAGTTTGATTTTTATCCTATTTATGGCCATTTGGTCTATTTTTGAGGTATTGGCTGGTTTGTGCAATATACAGGGTGTCCAAGATAAGGATCCTAAGCATGGGGATCTCAGTACCTGTTGGAGTTACAGCTTAGGTTAAATTAGAAAAAAGTTGCGTACTTTGAAGCGTATTTACATGCCGTTGAGAAACTTTAAAAATTTTCATGGCCAGCTGAGATATTGGGGAAAAACGAAAATTTGACGAAATAGATTTTATTTTTTTGTGACTTTATTTTAAAAGATATTAAAAAACTAATAAAACTTTTTCATTGGCACTTTTTAGATAATACGGGATGGCGTTTTTAAATTTTATATCCGACGTTTTGTTTTCGAGAAACCATCATCAACTTTATTTTTTTATATGGCCCAAAAAAAAAGTATACCCTGTATCTGATTCCATTTTTTATTACAAATTCAACGATGTATCACATGTCATATTTTTTTTGTTAGACAAAAAAAAAATGCGATTTTTCTATTTTTTAAACATATTTTCTTTTATCTAACAAAAAAATGTGACATGTGATACATCGTTGAATTTGTAATAAAAAAGGGAATCAGATACAGGGTATACTTTTTTTTTGGCCCTTATAAAAAAATAAAGTTGATGATGGTTTCTCGAAAACGAAACGTCGGATATAAAATTTAAAAACTCCATCACGTAGTACCTAAAAACTGCTAATGAAAAAGTTTTATTAGTTTTTTAATATCTTTTAAAATAAAGTCACAAAAAAATAAAATCTGTTTCATCAAATTTTCGTTTTTCCCCAATATCTCAGCTGGCCATGAAAATTTTTAAAGTTTCTCAACGGCATGTAAATACGCTTCAAAGTACGCAACTTTTTTCTAATTTAACCTAAGCTGTAACTCCAACAGGTACTGAGATCCCCATGCTTAGGATCCTTATCTTGGACACCCTGTATACTCCATTACATTCTTCACATAGAATTTGATATATAACATGGGTTTTCTTGTCCTTGGGTAATTCTGATTTTATTCGACGGTAAATGGATTTAAGAAGGTTCTGTCCTCTGACGTTAAAGGTCAAAGACGAGGTAAGTGTAGATAAAAAAAACCAAGATAGACGGAGAGAGAAAGAGAGTAAATATTTAATTATTAACTGTATTTTTAACAGAATAACTCCTCTATATTAATATTAGAGAAAATCAAGAGATGTAAAATTTTAAGTCTACCATATTGAATTTTTTAAAAATACCATGAAATTTGTAATCAACACTCCTAAAAACCCCCTATATCGATTTTGGAGGGAAAGTTTCCAATCCGCCCTATTGCACATCTTCGTACCAATTTTAGAAAAAATCGGACAACATTAATTTTTTTGTCCGCCATATTATCAGCGTCATCTTGGATTTTACTGATCGAATTTCGGCCAAAGAATATTCAAATCAGCATCTGTTAATGACGTTTTATGTTCGAATAATCATCATCAACTTCATTGTTTTAAATATAGTCCTGATTTTCTAATGTCAAGTTTTAAATGTTCTTTTTATTCTTTAATTACATTTTGAACTTATTCTAACCAGGATAAAGAAAGTCTTTTATTTGATAAAAATAGATTCTTAATGTAATTTATACACTTTTATATAAATAAGATATTGATCTGCAAGTTAATTTAATTACGAGCATGCATTTAACTTTATATATATATATATATATATATATATATATATATATATATATATATATATATATATATATATATATATATAAATAATATTAACAATAAAATAAAAGAAATTAGGATTTTAGATATTCGAAAAGATACCGTCATCTCCTAAACATGAAAAGTATCTGAAATCTGGAAAATCTAATATTGCATATCGTTTAGCATTACTGGCGTTATACTTTGGAATGCTTCAAGATCCAATCTTTTAAGCTCTTTTCTGTTTCAATATGAAATTCCTGTGGTGTTATCAAATAAATATTTTTGTGAGTTGTGAAATATTTCTGGATATTTTTAATTTTTAATAATCAATTGATTACGAATATTTTTTGTAGCAATTAATTAATATTTTTGTTATTTAAAAGCAAACTTTATAATTAGAAGTTTAGTCTGACTTGTTACTTTTTTCGTAAATTAAAAAACAAACGAAAACAACATATAATATGCTATAGGACAGTGTTTTCCAGGCGGTGGTTCTCGAACCACCTGGAGTTCCAGGAGCAGGGGCGAATCCAGCCTCTCTCTTTGAGGGGGGGGGCGGTGATACCACAAAAGTACAGTATAGCAAGTGAAAACAAGTTATCGACGGCGAGGGGGGAGAGACACTAGCAATATTCCCATTTCTAGTGTAAAAGGCAGAATCGGGACCATTTTCGTGAACTCAAAGCTCTTGGGAATGTAGGTGCGATCGCAAGCATACACATTCCTATACTCTATTCAAGAACTAGAGAGAGTAATCAAATTGTTACCGAAACCTACAACGTACCTGCCCCAGTGCCGCAGATAACTGGGGGCTGCCGTAAATCTAATCATATTGCATTATATTTAAATATTATAAGCTTTTATAAATTTACTGCAACAATAAAATTTGTGGTAGTTCTGGTTAGTCCTGTCAGTGAACAAAGTACACCTGACAGTGTGTCCTTAGTGATTTATCTTGTTTGTGCTTATTTTTATATATTATTTGAGATTAGTGAGATGTCCAAAAGATATGGCTTCCACATCTATATTTATTCCAAAATCGTTAAACCAGGGCATTTTTTCCTCAACGAAAAACTTATTACGATGAATGTTTATGATGCCTCAAGATATTAACATCCAGATAATAATGTTAAAAGCTCAGTTGAGATGTATTCACATTCACATGACAGGAGTTGGAAAATCTACTATGTACCCAATAATGAAGGAGAAAAAAACGACTGGAATTGTTAGTGCTTCGAAGCCACATTCGATCACAGGCAGACAAAAAAACCTCGTTGGAAGAAGAGATGTAAACTGCAATAAAAGGAGTTGTACATACATTTTATTATGAGAAGCAGATTCCAACCGTCGACAAAATTCTAACTAAATTCAATGAAGATCGGAATTTACCTAAAATTAAAAGAACTAAGCTCTGGAAATTGCTTAGAGAACTTAATACCAGATAGGAAATCTGTTCTTATAGATCGTCCGGAAAATGTTCGTTGAAGAACGAAATATCTCTCTCGAGTAAAAGGTAGGGTTGCTAAAAATAACACAACTTACAAAATTAGTAATTTAACTGAACTTTTGAAAGATTTTTTTGAATAAAGTTACTGCAGAAAATTGGGAAAAATCCATATAATAAAAGAAGAAAAGAAAATGTGAAAACTCGATCTCATGATCGGTGAGATAGAAGAACCAATTATAATTAATTTGAGCGAAGATAGCTTCATAGACTTTGATTACGAATTAGATATGTATTTTTTAACTGCCTAAACACAATTCATTATTTAAATTTTCTGTAACATATAAAAATTAATTACATATCAATCCCTTTTTAGTGTTTGTTTATAATTCTGTAGATGGTTTACGAAATAAATAAACTGGAACGTCAAATATCCTAAAAATGTTTTTAATTAATAAGAAAATGACCGATAGCCCCAAAAAAATTTTAATATTATATGGATAAATTTATTTTTTTATATATGTATAACTTCTTGTATTTATGAGCATGGGCATTACGTAAGTATTTAAATTATAACTTAGAATTTTTTGAGAGAAAAAGGCTACGTTTTAGTCTGAGTGTGCCTAAAACGGTTTCTATACCAAAATTAAAAATAATAAAAATTCAGTTGTGATTTGTGTTAAATATGTCCAAATTATCTATATTTTCTGATGTATGTGCATTATTAAGAAATCATAAGAAATAAAATAATATTAACCATACGGCTGCCAACTCATTATGCATGTTCTAAATATTGTAGATAAGTGAGAACTGAAGCTCTTGCTGGAAAGCAAATTTTTTTAAGGCTGGAAGAAAGCCCCTAGATTGGAATGTGTCAGAGAACATATAATTGATCCTTAAGCAAGAATAATAGAGATCTTTTTTTTCTTGAAGATAAACAAACTGCGGATCATGGTAGGATTGCTGGCGGGAATTTGTCACCTGCGAGGCTATCTTCATAGGATTGATATCGCGGATAACCCGGTATGCAGATGGTGTTTGAAGAAGGATGAAACTATTGACCATGTTCTCAAAGAGTGCCCGGCACACAACAGACTGAGACAGAAATACTCCAGAGATGCAATAATGTCACCTGAAGGAGTCAGGCAAAATCAAGTAAAGATGGATACATAGATTTGTAAAGGCGATTGGGCTTGAATGACTTGCGGTCATGAAGGAATGTAATGGGCTCAACGACGTCTAAACATCGAAGATCGAGTGTCACTACTATTATTTATTCATTCATTTTTTATGTACTAAAAGAAAATTCATATTTCAAATTAACCCAATTCAAAAAATTCCCAAGCTTTGAAAAGTAGTTTGGACGAGCAAAACTAAAAAATTGAAAGTTTCTAAATCAACACCTTGTATATCACAAATAATTCTCCCAAAAAAAAATTCCTTATGAATAATTTGGTTGTTAGATTCAAGTTACTTAAGCTCTGGATTATTAAAAAGATTGTTAGTACATCTCAGAAGCTTTAGCGTCTTAACTTTATATTATCAAAGTTTAAAATGGCTAAAGTTTTGGCAAATTTACATCGAGCAAACCACTGTTGGTCATTTGTATTCATTGCGAGAAAAGTTTATGGCCTTAAAAGAAATTCCAAATGATAAAACATCTAAAAATAGTTTGGTAGGGCTTTTGCGTTAATAAATGGACATAATAATCCAGTTAGCTTATACGTCATGTTAAATTTCAGAATCTCATTCTTAAACTTGAAGTAAATTCTTATTTTAAGCTGGTTTTCCCAAATTAAGCCCCCATTTTTTAATGCAGAACTAGAAAATTTTCTTATTTAAAGCCAAGTTAAACCCAACTGTTAGGGCAATCTCACCAGATAAAGCATGGTGATAACAGAGATATTTAAATGTAATTTTTAGTATATAGTTGAAGGTACTATTCTAAGAAATTATCTGTACAAAAAATATTAATGAGTGAACTTTTTATGCATTACTTAGGAGAGAAGTAAAATATTGTTATTCCGTTTATAGCATGTCACAGCGGGTACTCCCAAAGAAATCCCATCACAATAATTTCACGGTCTTTCGCAAAGAGGCTAAAAATTAAAAGAAAACTCTTGAAATAAAAATTTTCACGTTTTTTTTCTATTTTAAAATTTTTTGAGCTATTCTTGTATAAGTATTTTCAAGGCTCATTATAGCTAGCGATAGCTATTTAAATCTTTAGTATTGTTAGCACTACCCATTCTCATTGCCTCCCAATTATCTATTTCCTGCGAAACACTACTTCAACTATGCATGCTAAAATTTCAAAGTTAGTGAACTAAGACTAACTTCTCGTTCAATCTAGCCGAATCGACTGTTTCACATGTCTGTAAGAAAAGAAACTACACAAAATTCAACACTATCTCATTACATCAAAATCATCTCGAAATGAACAGGTAACTTAAGTTTCTTCTTCTTAACTGTTAAAGCACTGTCAAGTACGGGCTGCCCACATGGAGATTTCTATCGCCTTTGTTGTGAAGTCTAGTAAAGGACAGCCTGCTGAGTGAACTGAATGGTACTGGTTTGTATACATAGGTCTAGTCCGATGACATGGTAATTCTGAGTCCTTGTCGCGATATCCAGACTTGAAGGAACCAGTGCTACGGGTCCTTTGGATTGCGAAGCGATGTTGCCACAGTGAAGGTCTCAGAATAAACCCGGACAAAGCGAAGGGAAATGGAAGACTTTCCACAATCACATTGTCGGCAAGGACTCTTCAGTAGAAGGGAACAGTTAAATACCTGGAAGTAATTCTGAACTCACGACTAGGCTGAAATGATTACATTGAGGCTCGAACCAAGAAAGCCATATATGCTTTCCGGGCTTGTAAACGAGTCTTTGGATGCATATGGAGGCTGACACCGAGAGAGCTATTTTGGAATACACTCTGGTGATCCGTTTCGTGAAAACATCTGCCACAAACACCGTATTCAACTTGAAAAGATTCAAAGAATGGCTTGTGTGATAATATTGAATGCGAGGAAAACTGCTTCCACCAGGGCTCTGGCAGTCCAGATAAACTTGCCTCCTCTCCATTTATACATAAAGAACGAGGCCCTGAAGACTATAATCTTAGTTGCCTAGGGCATCTCGGAATTGAAGCGGGCGACTGCTCAGGTGTCTGAGAAAGCGTGGTGGAGAGGTGTCCATCGCTCCCCATGCAGACAGATCATTTGGCACCGCTTTTAGAATTCAACCACTTTCTGGAAATATTTCTGCCAAGTAGAGAGGATTAGGAAGAAGAGCAAAATCTTCCAAGAAATGGATCCTGGTTGTATACAGATGGATCCCAACAAAATGGAAGAGCTGGAGTCGGAGTGTTCCGCAGGAGCACGGGAGTCGGAGAATTCTACTCTCTTGGATAATGTGCGACGATCTTTACAGCAAAAATTTATTCTATTCTGCAGCGTGGTAATCTCTGTGAGAGGGACATAAACAGGAATAGGGTAATAAACATATGCTCTGACAGTAAGACTGCAATAATGGCACTGATAAGGTAACTTCGGGACTGGTGTCTAAGTGCAAGAATGTACTGAATAGTCTGAAAAGGATAGGCTACACAATGAGACTTTTGTGGGCCCCGGGTCACTAGGGCACACGGGCAAAATGGGGTCCGCCACTGAACCATATGGTTCTCACCCAGTTCTACCTGTCAAATTGCCGTTGGAAAAAAGAAATTACAATTGTTGCTAGAAAGCTAATTTATTGAATCGTGGAGGGGAGCTCCTAGAATGAAGTGTACCAAGGAACATATAAATGGATCTAGTGTGTGGCTTACTCAAGTGATTCTCTCTTGAGGAAGAAAAAAGTTGCGAATTGTGGTGCGATTGTTGACTGGATATTGTCACCTGATGGGCCATCTTCATAAGATCGGTGTCGCAGACGTCTCGACGTACAGATTCTATCTGGAGGAGGACAAAACTGTTGACTATATCTTCAGAGAATGTCTAACACTCAATGGACCAAAACAGAGACATTTCAGAGATATAATTTTGTTACAGGAAGCCGTTAGGTACGTTCAATTAACAAGGCTACTTGGATTCGTAAATGCGGTCGGCATCGAATGACCTACGGCTAGGATGGGATGTAAAAAGGCCCAATGAGGCTTGGGCATTGATAATAAAGTATTAAAACCTTTTGTTCATTCATTTATTCATTCATTTAAAAGTTCCATGTCTTCATATTTAATGACAAGCTCAAGTGGCGTCCTCACATTGCCAGTCTCAAAGTCGGCTGCTTCAAAAGTCTGTTTCTTATTAAAATACCTTTCTCACGCAAATGAGGCTCCGACATCTCTACCTTTATTAGGATATACAACCCTATTATCCACCATAAGCTAGATTACGATTGTATCGCCTAGGATTCAGCCAGGCCCTCCTATATATCCTTCCTTGATTTCGTACAGAATTCGTTTATCAACAGGCGCCTTCTATACATCTCCAACGGTCAGTATACAAAGTTTGCTTAACTACCCTCTCTATTCTTTACCACTATAACACCCCAGTTTTTTTCAATGTCACCCTCTCTGTGAATGATCGTGCTTTGTCTTTCATGACCCCCATAACCTAATCATTTCAAACGCCCCTCCCATCCTCCTCGAGATATAACCCCCTTGAGATTTTCTCCCTTTTGAAATCAACCTGGACATTCTACAATACGATAAAAATAAAACCTCTTCTTCTGTTATCATACAACACTTTTCAGATATAATCAATACAAAATATAAATTTTTCTTTCACAAATGGTTCTAAATCCGGTCAAGTTGTCGGCACTGCCGCCATGGCAGTGACCTCCATCATCAAAGCAAAACTAAATTCCTTTCCTCTATCGTCTCTGTTGAATTATTTACTATTAAAGAATGCGTCAGAGAAATCACCGAACAACGCTCATTTAAGAAACACCTAATCATCACCGATTCAGCGAACTCTCTTAAATTCCTATACCTCACACCCAATAATGATCAACATCTTGGATTTTTTAAAAATGGGCACCCAACGCAAACATTATATCTCCTTTAAGTGGACCCCAAGCCATGTTGGCATCAATGGAAATGAAGAGACTCTCTAGTCAAATCTGCAATATTTGACAGTACCCTTTTCCTCACTCTACTCAACTATTAGGAGCCCTACATGCTTGTAAATAAATTTCCTGAAAATTCTAACTAACTCTTCCCTATTGAACGTAATTTTTCATGCTCTTATCATTTTCCCCAACTTTCCAGAAATGTTAATGTATGGACCATACTTGCCATTGGTCACTCTAAGCTGATCCACGCTCACCTTCTTAATAATGAGGATTCTTCACAATGTTTGCCTTACCACTGCTCCCTCGCCATAAAACGCATGATATCTCACTGTCCACTATATACCAACGACCGAAATATGCTTCATCTAGTGGAAAATATTACTTTGAATTGATAAAAGCTAATCATTTTATAAATTTCTTTAAACATATAGAAAGGCGACAAATGGTCCTAATTACTGACGTGTCTTCAACTCTTAAATCAATCAATCAACATACAAATTGCCAAAGAATAAAATATTTTTTTAACTTATACTGACTTCAAAAAATTGCACAACTGCAATATTGCCAATCTGTTTCATATTGAAACGATTATTCTCAGAATATATAGATCAAAAATTAAATAAATCATAGAATTCATTATATGGTTAACCGATAATCCGATATATATTTTTGAGCCACCGACTTTAAGAGTTTACAGCTTTTAAGTTTATTAAACCCTATTTAAACAACTTGAAATGTAAGCCTTTGTTATTGTATCCTTTTTGTACTCTTATTCTATCTGGGACAAGAAAATATAAAAGCTTTGTTTCCTAGTTCAAACTAAAAACTTTATTCGCGGTTTGTTAAAAAGGTTGTTAGTACAAGTAGGAAACCTAACTTTCACAATACCTATTAACAGAAACTTTAAAAGGTCTGAAGTTTGTATAAACTAAGTAAAACAGAACCAAATTGGTTTAGTCGTTTTTGTTCCTTTCTATAAGTAATTGATTATGTACGCGTGAAAATTATTTTACCATTTTTATTTGATTAAATAAGGGACTAATTTGAAAATTTTAAATAAACGAAAGAGTATAGCCTAGGAGATGTATGAAAGGAATTTAAATTATCATTTTCCTAGACATTTTAGTCAGTTACATCGTCCTATTTATGAATAATTTGTTCTTAGCGGAAAGTAACAGATTGTATTGGAAATAAACTGTTAGTATATATATTTTTCATATTCTCTGCCTGAAAGGAGAATTATATATATAACAAACTATTTAAATACGGCAGAAAAATTTCTTTATTTTCTTCCTGAAATTTTGATTGTTTAAAAATTTCACGTTATTCCGTTGATTCATAAATGTCGTTCGACTGGCGATATTTTTCAGTCTGACATCGAACTTGGTAGTCGGCAGGTGTAATATCCTGCCGACATACCTTGAAATTTATGGTTCATATATCAGTTATTTTCTGCTAATGTTGCTCTCGGTCCCATACAGCTCCACTGACGAGATCATGAAGTGATCGAAACGCGTATGGAGAGAGGACCAGAGCGATATTTGCAGGAAATAAACTGTTTGTACATATATTTTTCATATTCTCTGCCTGAAAGGAGAATTACATATATAACTAACAGATTGTATTTTCAACACGATAGAGCCCTGGCTCATAATGCGGGAATTATGGTCGAATGCCTCAACGCAAATTTTGCAAAGAAATTGTTCGCAAACAACAGACCAATCAGTTGGGCACCCAGAATTGCTTTTTTAGGGGTATATTAAAATAAAAATCTATCTAAATAGAAATAGAATTCTAGAAGAATTACATGCAAATTTTGTGAAGGCTATGTGAGATATTACTAATATTCATATTCATAACGCTGTGAGCTGAGGAGTGCATAGACATTGCCAACTGTGTCTGAATAACAATGGACAACAGTTTGAACATGTTGTTGTTAATGTTGGTAATTAGATTTTTTAATGATATTTTTGCCTTTTTGAGTTTTGTTTAAGTGTGTTTTTTATTTGTGTATTTTAACAACTTATTGATCTTTTAAAATATGTTAACATAGACATGCACAATTTGGCTCTTCTGAGCCGGCAGCTCTTATGAGCTAGTCTGTGAGCTTAATAAAAAATATGTTTTTAGCCTATTTGCTATCAATTTAAATTGATTAAATAATATATTCTTAAAGAAAATGCAAAATTCAAAAAAATTATATAAAAAAATACAAGGTGTTCCATTTACAAAATTAAAACTTCATATTATATCTCCGTAATTAAAAATAAAATTATAAATCTGACTAAGCCACTAGATTTTACTGGAAAGAGTACCTCAAAAATGCTTTAGTAGCTTTATCGTAATTGCTTTGATAAATAAAATATAGGACATTTAAGAAAATGGAAAAATGCGAAAATCGCCCTAGAAATCCAAAATTTGTTTTTGTTATTATAATTTTCTCAAAAAAGAGCTAAGATTTACTTTATCATATATTTAAAATCTTTTACTGTTTCTCAGATAGCCTATAAAAACACAAAAAAACGATCCACCCTGTACAAATTATTATCCATCGCGGTATTATAATTTCCAAGATATTCACACACATTAGGGAAGAAACCGTTATATATCAACTACAGCTAGAATTTTTCGGTATTGTGTGACATCATTTGATCATAGATTTTGGTAACCTATGATCATTTTGCCCACAATTTACTGCTGTGCCATATTACTTAGTAGCTATTCTACAAACCTATAAATAAACTCACAGTGACAAAGGCAGTCTGGAAGTCTAATCGTTCCTCTTAGCTCATGCGGTTTTAGTACTAAACAACTTCAAGTTACTTGTGGCTTTCCAATATCAAAACTCTAGAGTTCAGGACCCCGGTTAGGCTGCTCAGATCTCGCCTCTTGTTTTGAAACTTTTCGCCAGTACGCCCGCGTGTTTAATCACGTGAAAGTTTTTAACAAATTAAACAAAACAATGTTCCTAAAACACTGACATCTATCAACAAAAATAAATAGAAAACAAAAGCAGTTACAGTGAAAAACTTATAATTAATAATGAATAACAATTCCAAAGTAACTAAAATAATTGCTACTGTTGACCGTTTTCATTAAAGAAAATGTAACAAACCCAATTTTGAACGTAACACCTTTAACTAGCACTTTAGAATGTAGATTAATAAAGGAATAAGATCCCAAAAAAAAACAGCTATTTAAATTGTTTAAACAAACCGTACTGAAGTTGTCCTCTCTAAAAACAGACTTTCTCCTTAACTTTTCCAAGAGAAATATTTAAAAAGAAACAAAAATTAAAACCTTCTTTAACACTCCGGATTTACACGTCGCATACCTTATCACCAGCAGATTTCAAAACGTACCACCTTTAATGAATCTCAAATCATAACTAAAGATTATTACTTCCTGTAACCCAAACTTGCGTCCCCTGGAACCCCGCTGGTACCTTTCTCCGTTCTCACTCCCTGTAGAGGTGAGTTCCATTCCCGAAAATTCGAGAGTTTCGGCCCTCTCGTTCGTAGAGGGCATCAGCCATTCCATGCCGAATACTTAATTTCTAAATTAGCCTCTGAGAATCTTAATCTTATTATTTATATAAAGAAGTTAATAAAACTATTAAAGGTCTTTCCATAACTAAAAAAAATGAAAATAACAGCCGTAAAAAAATATCCACTCTTTTTACTGGTCTGAAAATATTTAACTCGTTATTTCTTGTGAATAGGAAAAACAGTCATTATACGAATTCTTTGTACACGTAGTCAAACGAATATATTGCATTTTAGTGATTTTATGTGAATATTCTTTTGTTTCCTAATAATGGAAAAATTTGGTCATATTACAAAGAACGTTCTCTTGTTGTCCCAACCCCCTGTTAGTCATAGACAAACATAACGGTTCTTTGATATATTTAATTTACAATATTAACGAGGGTACTTCACGACTTGGAATTATGTCCCTCTAAATTTTCTGGGTTTATATTTTCTAAATAAATATTTATATACAACCCCAAAATAAGAAAAAAAATGTTTAAGTTTACTAGCTGATTTATTTTTCTTTATATTTAACGATTTTAGGATAGAGACATAGGATATACATTGCAACGATCCGAATTCATATACAGAGTGACCCAAAAGAATTTCTCCGTTTAGTGGAAAATATTTTAACTTAAAATAAAATAACTATAAGTCGCAACTAAAGTTTGTTTCCTTACAATTGTTCGTTCGCCAACTGCAGCAGTTAGCCTGTACAGTCTAAGCATAAATTAGAGTTATTAGCATGAAATTTAATTTTTTTTTTGTGTTTATTCATGAAAAGATAGAAAAAAAGGTAAGACTAATCACCACATTTAATGCATTGTCGTTCGGAATGTAATATAGCATCTAACCCCAAATAATTAGGTTGTCAGATAACTGTGTTCTCTTCAGCCACAGTTAAGACAAATGGCTCCAATAAGCGAATTCAAAAGGGAGGCAACCTATACTATCTAGTTAGATAATATAAAATTACTGCTGTTTACTATGATTACCTCGTCTAGACTTTATTTTAAAAACTATTAAAAATCCTGAATAATTTAATATTAAATTAATTTACTGAAAAACGAACTATGGAAAAATTTCCTAGTTGCAGTATTAACTTATCATTTCGTAGACCCAACTACAAGCAAAGTAATAGTTTAAACAAGCAAAAGCAGTTTCCTTCGGTAGCTGAAATCAAACAATTGAAACGTCCAAGTTTAATAAACAATAAGGAAAAAATCTTTTTCTTTAAATTTCATGTTATAATTAAAATTCAAAGTAATTTATAATGTCTGAATTTTAAGTTCGAAACTCAAGTATTTAATGTCAATAAGTGAAATTTCTTGGTGGTTGACAAATTTCAGTTATTCTTCAGTTCACCCTGACGTTGGCAATTACATTGGTAAGTCTTTCACGGTCCTGCACCAGCTGGAACAGTTCCCCCGCGCTACTTATACCTGTCCATTCACGAATATTCCTCAACCAGGAAGCCTGTCTCGTTCCTACCCCTCTACGTCCCTCTACTTTACCCATCATGATTAGCTGAAAAATTCTATATCGCTCCCCTCTGAATATATGTCCAAGATATGAGATTTTTCTACACTTCACAGTGTTTAATAGTAGACGAGTTGTGTCGGCCCTATTGAGTACCATTTCGTTGGTCTGCCTAGCTGTCCAAGGTATTCTCAGCATTCGCCGGTGTAACCACATTTCGAGAGCCTCCAATCGATTAATCGTGGCAGCTTTAATTGTCCAGATCTCTGCCCCATATAGTAACACTGGCCAGACGTATGATCTTATCATTCTCTGTCGTAGTTTTAGGTTGAGGTTATCATTGCAGAAAAGTGCTTTCATTTTTTGAAAAGTTGCTCTCGCAGTCTCTATTCTACACCTTATCCCTTTATCTGGGTTTAGATTTTCGGTGATATAACATCCAAGATATTTAAAATGAGTCACCCTGTCTATACTTTTTCCTTCTATTTGTATTGAAGTGTTAAGATGAGGTTGTCTACTAAAGACCATAAATTTTGTCTTTTTGATATTTATGTTAAGCCCCATTTCTTGACCCTCAGTGTTAACACAGTTCAATAGATGTTGCAGGTCTTGTAGTTTGTCGCTTAGGATAACAGTGTCGTCAGCATATCGTATTGTATTTATATATTCTTCATTGATTTGTACTCCCATTCGTTGTCCTTGAGTAGCCCGTTTAAAGATTTTATCTGAACATATATTAAAAAGCAGTGGAGATAGTATGCAGCCCTGTCTGACGCCTCGTAGAATTTTACTTTCTTCTGTGAGTTTTCCATTTAGCCTTACTGTTGCTTTCTGCCGCCAATATAGATTTTTAATAATTCTTACGTCTCTGCTGTCTACCCCTACGTTACTTAAAATGTCTATGAGTTTTCTGTGCTGTATTCTGTCAAAGGCCTTCTCGTAATCGACAAAACATACGAATACATCCTTGTGTTGGTCCCGGCATTTTTACACAAGTATATTTAGAGCGAATAAAACCTCTTTAGTACCTAGGGCGTTTCTAAATCCGAATTAGGTTTCATCTAAATCTGCTTCGCATTTAGATCTTATCCTGCTGTGGATGATTCTGAGAAAGACCTTCAAAGCGTGGCTCATTAGACTTATTAGTCTGTACTCACTGCATCGCTTTGCTCGCTGTTTTTTTGAGATTGGAACGAATACAGACTTCAGCCAATCTTCAGGTATATCTCCAGTCGCTTAATCGGTATTAAACAGTGAGACCAAAATTTCTATATCTTCCTCATGGATCATTTGTAAAAGCTCGGTTGAGACATTATCAGGCCCGATGGCTTTCCTGATTTTTGCAGATCTTATGGCAGATAGAACTTCACTGTTTAGAATTTCCGGTCCCATGTCTATATTAGCGTCTATATTAGCGAGATCATCGGAGTTGTGCTCATTCGGTCTGTCATCATCAAATAATTCTTTCATATATTTAACCCATGTTTTAAAAATTTCATTTTCGTCCAAGATAATTTTACCATTAGGGTCCATAAGGGTATTAGTGGTATTCTTATTATATAGACCTGCTATTTCTCTGACCTTTTTGTACATGTTGAATGTGTCATGTTTCCTTTCTAGATCTTCCATTTCAATACACTTGTCTCTCATCCAGTTCTCTTTGGCTATTAGTTATTAATTTTGTTTAAATATTGTTCAAAAGATAGTAAGCATATTAGCATTCCTCAGTGTTCAGAATCCGCATTTATATCATCCAGAAGGAACAAAGAGCATCGAGCTCAGTATGCCGCGTTCAACTCCTAATAGAGCAACATTATGACTTAAAAAAAATTTGGATAAATAATATATCCACAATATGCACGTGATTTATTTTTTTAATTCTAATTGAAAAAAACGTTTTTAGAGATGAACTTTGGTAGTAGTTATCTCCCTTTAGAAAGGCTATTTCGGAAGTAAAATTAAGTATTGGATTTTTTTAGGACTCCAACCTATTACAGAATGAGACAAATCGAACACAGACCCCAGAAAATGTTCCCTTGTTAGTGTAAACATATTTGTCTAGATGACTGAAAAAGAAATGTAGGATATGAAGTTATCCAATAAAGTTTTGTTACATATATTTGTAAATAATGCTTAATATATTTACTAACTGTTTCTACTATTATACTTGAGTTTAATCAACCTTTTTCTCCCAATTTAAAGAAATCCGTCATTTTTTACAAGAAAAAAAGGAAGAATTAACCAATATTTTTGCTTTTTTTACCATTCCTCCTAAATAGTTTTTGTGGATTTTCCTCTAATTTTATTACTTTCTCAAGGTGTAATAGCAGCTAGTAAGGCAAACGAGGACCTATAACATCAAAGGCATCATCACAGCTGTTGCATCTGTTAGATAAGCTAATATATGACAGAACAACATATTTGACAGATATCACGAATATATTCCTAATGTTTTTATACAATCCTAGCCCAAAAGAAATTGAAGCTAATTTTTAGCTAAGAAATTTATCCTCTTAAGGCAGCAAGATATTTTAAACTATAATTCAGAAAAAATTATACAAATTTTAAAATAAATGCATAAATCATAAATTTTTAAAAATTAATCGCACTGAACGGATAAAGTTTTACCTAACTTTGGTTGGCGTTTGAAACAAAGTTCCATGACAGGATATAATTCGTATAAATTTTAATCGAGGTAGACGTTTGATTAAACGAAGAAAACTTTAAACTGTTTAAAATTTTAAAAATGGAAATGCAATTACATCTTTTTTTATTATTTTTTCTGATTAAGTATTAGTTATTTAAATTTTTAATTTATTGGTGAGTTTGTGCAATTTTATTACCATATCCGGCCGACGAAGCTTTGGTTAAATTAAAAGATAGCTAAATTACGGAAATGTTATTAATATTCATCCAAATAGAACATAAATCTACGGTAAATAGGTATTTTAACAGCTTGAAAATTTTACCGACCAAACAAAACAACAAACTTAAAACATAAAAATAGGAAAGAAACTCATCACCATTTCTATAAGACAACAAAATATAAAATGAGATAAAGTTGTTGGCTATGTGGACAGGGATTATCAGTAAGTATTACTCTCATATTAAAAAGTGCGGAGAAGCTCCGAGTCTGGAAAATTACGGCAGCGCCGTTTCGCTCTTGTTGGGACTCATTAGATCATTCCATCCGATACAATCCATCTAGGCCGTACTTAATCTACTATTTTCAAAAATGACTAGTCTAGATTGTATGGGATAGAAAGACTTGATCAGTCACAACGAGGACGAGACTGCGATGTCGTCATTTTCGAAACCTGAAGCTTCTTATATATATATATATATATATATATATATATATATATATATATACAATGCAAGTAATCTACCCAACAAATTGTTAGTATAGCTATCTTAACAAGTTGGCTATTTATTTTTGAAAAAAAAAACTTAAATTTCTATGTATTGTCTTATTTGAGCGTAAGAATATGTACCAAGACATCGCCGTTTTGTTCAATATATGTTCGAGCATTCTTTAGGATACATTTTGTGGCTTTTAAAACTTTTTTGTCTTCATTGGATGCTTTAAAGTGTCTAATAATATTTTAAAGTTCGCCTGGGTTAGCATATCTCTTTTCATAGATTTCATCCTTGACATAACCTCAAAGTAAAACACTATTGGAGTTATGTCAGAATATCTTGAGGGCCAACGTATCAGGCTATTGGTTGCTATCCATCTACCTTGGAAAAGCCTTTCTAACATTATTCTCACTTCGTAAAATGGACAACCGACAGTCGTTACCTTATGTCGTTACTTTTTTATTATCTTAAATTTCGATTTTTTATTTAATTTATTCATTTGCTCTTCGAGCTCATATACACCTTCGCAATGGTGAGAAACGAAACGAGTGTGGGTGTGTCACGCAAAGATTTACCTTTTTTCATTTTGTTATTCTGAATATTACAAATAAATTTACTATCTTTATTCTATGCTAGCTTTTCGAATGTATTTATATTGACGCGAACGTGCTTGCGTCGCTGGTTTATGAAAGTCCCACATGTAGCGGTAATATATATTTTTTATTATTGTGTTTGTTTCTTTCATTTTCGAGCTTTCCCTTTTCTTCAGAACTAATTATTTTGGTCGCGTTTATTTTCTTTATTTTGCATTACTTTGATTGAAACTACCTGTGACTTTTGGTAATTTACTTTGTTATTTGCTTATTAGTTGTCTGGCTTTCTCATGAAGTGCCGATTTTAACATTATCTTATCTATGTCTTTTTAGACATTACGTTCCGTTATCTTATCGTGGCTTTATATTATTGTGACTTTATATTATCTGATATGTTTCGGACATTTACCTTGCTGCCCTTTTTCCCTTGTTTTACAGGCTGCACGGTATTGGGTGTGGCTAGATGTTGCTCAGCATCTTCGAAGAAAACTTTGGTCTCTCAGAAGGCAAATTAGCAGGAAGGATCGTTCATTGGGGATGGAAATCTGACTTCTGAGAACTTCTGGTTACTTACTGTTGGGGTGCCAGCAGTCAGAGAGAGTCAAGCTACTGTGATCAATCGAAATTATCGACGGAGTTTGATGCATCACTGCTTCCGGGGAAGGTCGCTGAATTGCTCGTGGCGGGAATGTCGAAGATATTTTTTTTTGTAATTCCCTAATTACCTTATTGCTTAATTTACATTTAAGCTGCCTTGTCTTGTTTGCTTAACTTTTTTCGTGAAAGGTAGAATCAACAACTTTGTTGGATCATACAATTTAGCTTACCCTTTTCGTTTATATTAATTTTGTTCTTATTTTTCCAGTTCACATTCGCAATTTTCAGATGTTTCTGATTATGCCTTATCACATTGGTATATTTTTTTAGGAACTTATCATTGGTTTTCTTTCATGGAAAGATTCTTCCGAAGGAGAGGGGGAGCTGTAACGATTCATATTTAAGCTGAAATTTGAACCGTGACATTATTAAACCTCAACTTTGAGAAGATGTTTCATCAAAGAGATATTTTTTTTTTAATTTTTAGGCAAACACTTTTTAGTAAAACACTGCAAAATGATATAGATTTTTGCTGTAAAGATGGTCACATGTTGTTTGAAAGGATAGAACTCTGGCTCCCGTCCTCTTGCGGGCTTGGCTCCAGCACTTTCATCTTGTGGATATTCATCTGTGAACCAACAGGATCCATTTCTCGGAAGATTTTGCTTCCCCTCTCAATCCTTTCTACTTGACAAAAGTACCTTCAAAGGGTGGTAGGATATCAAAAATGGCGCCATATAATTTGTTTGCATGGAGAGTGACAATTTTATTATTATCCCGGTCTAAAATGAAAAATCATTTTTGCAACTCTAATTTGGAAACAGACTTATGAACTAAACTAGCCTCGAAAATAACTTTTGAAACTCTCTCGAAACAAGACGGTTCTAATTCAACAGCATATTCGTAAAGTATCTCTTGTCAAATAAAAGATAAATAACTCTTAATTTTTTTTTCTGGGTGCCTAGATAATTTTTATATAAAATATTTTTTCAGTCTCCTCTAATGAAGAAGACATTGAGTTTATTGAATTACTGGAACGCCTTGCCCTTATATTTTGCCTTAAAGCTAGTTACTACCGAAATTTTTTGTGGTTTTTATTATATTATTGAACAAGAATACAAAAACATATATCTTACATTTTTTGTTAAGAATTGGGGAAAATAAAAAAGTATAATTTTTCTCTTTGTTGGTATTGGAAGTTATTGTAAATAATGTCCAAAACTTCGCCGTTTACTCGATTATCGGACGCTATAGTAACACGGAAAATACAAAAATTTTTTAAGTTTTATTATACAGGGTGTCCAGTAAGTGCCTCCTAATTTCTCGGGAGCATACAGTAGAGATCAAAATTATATAAATTTAGCTGCAAGAACTGTAAAAATCTTATCATTGAGTCTTTCTTTCAAAACAAATAGACCTATAAGATTATTTCCGATGATGCCATCCCATACATTTACAATAAAGCTTTGTTGTTGCTTGTTTTGAATTATAGCGTGCGGGTTTTCATCAGCCCAAAAATGTAAATTGTGTGAGTTTACTGGCCTCATCGGTAAACAAAATAAGGTTAGAAAAATTTAGATTTAGGTTATGTTGCTGTATAAACCAGTTGGAGTAATGAAATCTTGCAGGATAATTATCCGGAGACATAGTACTTTTTCAACGTGGTACGGGTGAAATAACGGTTCTTTTAGAGTCTCATGTAGAATACATTTTGTAACATTGTTTGTATCGCGAGCTTTCTTATTCTGTTTGAAGAGTTGTCAGCAATATGTTGCAAAATTTTTTTTGCTACGTAAAGGTACGTATAAATATAGCCAGTCGAGCGCGTGTCGAGTATGCCTCGAACTTCCAACGAGACTCCTTTGAAATTTTGCCGATTTGTATTATTATCGAGGACCATCGTCGGCAAATTTGAAAAGAGGTAATAAATGCAGTTGGGTCACAAGAAGTCAATTTTTTATAGTTCATATCGTTTTCGAGTAGCTCGACCAATACTCGCAGCGATCCATTTTCTGTCGGTTTTTTGGTGCGAACTCAACTGGGTTATTTTTATCTAGTGGGACGGGTTTATGACACGCTTTTTCGAAAAAATTTACTTTGCAGTGAGACTAAAGACACGAGATTTTCTTATTTTTTTATTAATGAAATGAAATATATTTAGCACTTGGCATTAATTGATTAAAAGTTGTTCATAAGTGAATATGGAGTGGTCGAAAGAAAATAGAGTAACCTGAAGAATTTTAGAGAAGAAAATAAGTGAATGTGTGAAATGAAATTGTATTAGAAAATTTTCAGAGATCAGCGAGAAGAAAATTTTGAGTGCGTCTGCCATATGGAAATGAGCTGCTAATATTTTTTTTGAAAATGACTGCTTCTATTTTATTTAACATATATTCAAAATGTAACGAAGGGATTTTGGTGAAATTTCAGTATTATCCGCTATTATGTTGAATTAAATTTTCTAAAAGTTCGAATCCTAACCATTTTTGTATACAAGGTAGTGTGCTATTGTAGTCCAAGTTTTTGTTTTTTATTTAATATACTTTTTACGGTACAATCCCACTGTTCTTCATTGTCAGACAAAGTATGATAATTGTATGCACACCTGTGAAGAGGCATAAAACAAAGCCATAGAAATTCTCAGAACAGATTTCATAAATAATTCGGCTTTCCGAATTCGGATAAAGCAAGGGGTAGATATTGTATGTGTCTTAAGTATGTATTTGAGGACAGACTTGTATACTTAAAAGATAATTAGGTTTAAAAGTATACATCTCAGTTGGGCAATTAACAGTAATGATATTTTTAAGTATACTTTAGATGGGTATAAATGTAAGGTCTTGCTATGTTATTGTCTTACAACTTTCAGTGCTAGTTATTGAAAATTTCTACTTTTACTCCAAAACTTAGCGAATCTACAACTTATAGGCGAATTAAGGAAAGGAAAAGTGGAACTGTGGCTAGCCTGAACCATACCCTAGAAGAAAAAAATTATACGAATGCTTCAAAAACATACTAAGAAGACACGTTCAAGAATTAGAAAGTTTTTAGTTAGAAAATAAAAAGCAAGTCTCGATAAAGTTTTGAAAGTTATGAAACAAGACTAGAATGCGAAAAACCAATCTGTAGAAAGTGCTGACAAAAATGAATTTCTCTTAGGGAAAGTGAAAATAGAGGTGATACAAAGGAAATACTTTTAGAGAAAACGGTATTTGCGGGAAATTAGAAAATTCCACAGGGAAGGCAAAAGCATTTGATATCTGGATGTAATCTGTCTCAGTACAGGACACATAGTACAAGAAATGTACGAAGATAAGAATATAGCAATTTTTCGTGAGGCATTCTTAGAAGGGTTATCGACAGATTTAAAACCCTTATCTGCTCAGGGCCACAAACTCATTACAACTCATATTGGAGGGAATTTATAGGAGTTTTGCAGCAGTTTGAATCGAAATCTAACAAAGATTAACGTGAATAAATGACGGCGGATATCTTTCCAAGATATTTTTATCAAATGATACAACTGATTCCGCAGAGGTCTGTTATAGTTTTGGATAACTCCAGTTATCATTCTAGACTGGTGGAAAAGTTGCCAATAACATAGTTGAAAAGGCGATATTACAGATTGGTTATTAAAAAAACATATTTCCTTTATGAACGGTTTACTAAAGAAGGAACTACTTGTAAAAATTGCGAACGAGAAAGAAAGACAATTTAAGAAACATGACGAATGGGCTGAAGAACATGGAAATGTTGTGCTTCGAACACATTAATTAAAATCCATTAAACTTACATGGGCACAACTAATTCGTAACTCGGGATAACCCAAAATGTAAACTATAAGGAATACGTTAATTTCTTAATACATTAAAAAAATTATCAGCGAGGATTGGTGAAACGGCATTAACTATGTTATTAAAGAAAAACTTAATTGAAGTTCGCATCGATGCAGCCACACTCGCTGCGACAATCATCCCAAACAAACTAGTAAACAAACTGGTTAAATTTCGCTTTTTACTTTGAAATATTAAAGATAATTAGAAAATAACACTCCTGAAAAAAGTAGGTGCATTTTTAGCAACCTGAAAACCGCCATAATGAACCGTGAACAGATTACTGACGACCTACGTATAAGCTAATTTCAAAATTAATTAAGTAATATTTCGAAAATAAGAAAAATACCTCTTATTTATTTTGAAATATAAAGATATAAGGAAAATATGATGATAAAAAAATTTCAGCCAATTTGACAGCATGAGGTATCGTAATATTGGCCAGTGAACGGGAAAACACAAACTCGTGTAAAGGCTGATTTCCAATATTTATCAATAGATCTTGTAAAAGTACAACAAAAAGGTATCTTTTTTATTTATAAATATAGCAGATAATATGTAAATAAAATCACTTAAAAAATTAGATTTATTTGTAATGTCCCGGCACCACAGTTATGTTGAACCCCATTTAAGCTGATTTCGGGATTCATTATTAAATATTTGGAAAATAAGAAAAAATTAACTAAATTTAATTTCGGAATATAAAGAATATAATCAAAACTTGAATATTTTTTTTCTTTACCCTTTATTGGTTTACACCGTCCAGACGCTAGAAATCTCTTTTGGCGCCGGGCGTCGAAGAAGGGTTCGAACCGACAAAGATCAGGTCGTTACAAGCTCGTCACGCGCTCGACTCGCCATATTTATACGCACCTTAAGGGTCTTGACCTCTCCTGCGAGGGTCCACACCGCCACGTCACGGCAAAAACAATTCTGAATTAAACATATTAAAAATGTATTCGTTAACTCTAATAACTATTTTCTTATTATCTTTTACCTGTTTCCCTTAGGCTTCGATCAACCATTTGAAAGGTTTTTGAACTTTGAGGTGATAATCTTTCAACATAAAGTTTTCTTGCCTTTGAAAAATTTGACAGCGCTTCATCATAAATTAAATGCATATCAGCATACTCTGAATAAGAATATTTTTCGATTGTTAAAATTGTTTTTAATTGAAGACGGTTTTGACAAGTTCCGTCAGTAGTATATATTATGTATATATTAACAATAATATTCTGATTTTTACCTGTTTGTGTTTGGCATTAGTAACTTTTGAGTATTTTGCATAAAAAACCGATTTATCTCGAAAAACGCCCATTTTATCAAAATAAATTAAATTGAAGAGGAATGACCAAAGTATTTAAAGAGTCAGTTTTCAGCTCTGTAAAATGAAATCCGTCAAAAATTAGACCCAAAGAGTTTGGCTGCAAGTCCGTTCCTGACTTCTCTGATGATCTAAAACCTCTACTGTAGTATGGTTTAATGAGTCTTTATGACCTCAATAAAATATTAAAATTTCATTAAATTATCTCTCTCTCTCTCTTTGTCAACCTCTGTCCATCCACTCCTGGATGTAGGTCTCTCTCAATTGTTTCCATCTTTCTCTATTCTTCGCCAATCTCATCCACTGTTTGCCCGCCACTGTCCTTATGTCGTCTACCCATCTTTTTGGAGGTCTTCCCGTGCTTCTTGTTGTCTTCCTCGGTCTCCATTCCAGGATTCTTCGTGTCCATCTGTTGTCCTCATATCGGGCTATGTGACCAGCCCATCGCCACTTCATCTTTGCAACCTCCTTCACGATGTCTTTGACTTTCGTTCTGCGTCTTATCTCGTGTTGCTAATTCTGTCTCTTAATGTTATTCCAAGCATGTTTCTTTCCATCGCTTTTTGGACTGTTTCTAATTTTTTAGCGGACTTTTTGGTGAGGGACATGGTCTCTAATCCATACGTACATATCGGTAATATGCATGTGTCGTATACTTTTCTTTTTAGATTTATGGGAATTGAATTATTTTTCAGGATGTATGCAAGTTTCCGAAAGCGGCCCATGTCAGCTATGTTCTTCTTTTTATTTCAGCATCCTGGTTTGATTTCCCTAGTCTGATGTCATGACCCAAGTATACATAGTGTTCGACGTTTTCTAACCTCTGGTTCTGTATTGTTATGTTTGCCTGTTCGTGGCTCATTATTTTTGTTTTGTTGTAGTTCATTTTAACGCCTACAGATGCGGATACGTCGTTTGGCTGTTGTAGCATTTCGTTCAATTCTTGGAGATTACTTGCTATTAAGATTATGTCATCAGCAAATCTGAGATGGTTCAAGTATATTCCGTCGATGTTTATACCTTTGATGTCCCATTTAAGTTCCTTAAAAATGTCCACTAGGACCAGGGTGAACAGTTTTGGCCAGATAGGGTCCCCTTGTCTCACTCCCCTTTGTAGTTTTATGGGGTTCGTAATACTGCCCATATTTCGACGGAGTCGAATGCCTCCTGGAAATCTACAAAATCCATGTGGAGCGGCACGTTATATTCGGTGCACTTCTCAATTAATATTATTATAGTGTTTAGGTGATCTGTGGTGCTAAAGTGTTTTCTGAATCCAGCCTGTTCGACAGGTTGGTAAAAATCGAGTTTGTTTGTTATGAGGTCGGTTATGATTTTGGTTAACAACTTGTAGGTGTGTGATAGTAGGGATATTGATCGGTAGTTTTCAATATTTGTATTATCTCCCTTTTTGAATATTAAGATTACTTCGGAGTTATACCAATCCTGTGGAATTTTTCCCTCTTCAATTATATTATTAAATAGAATCTTCAATATTTGTTCTATTTTTCTGCCGCCAATTTTCAGCATCTCTACTGTAATTTTGTCTTCTCCTGCACATTTATTGTTCTTCAATTTATTTAGTGCCATTCTTATCTCTGAGTTTGTTACTTCTGGAATTTCCTCTAAGCCTATGTTGAATATGATTCTTTTTGTTCGTTGTTGCTCTTGTTGTGCGTGTGGCGAGTATAGCTTGGTGTAGAATTCTTCTATGGCTCTGCTTATTTCCTTTTCGTCCTGGACGGTAACGTTTTTCTCGTTTTTTATTTTTATTATTCTTGTTTTGCCTCTTGAGTTTTTTGTTTTTAGTACTTTCATGGTGCAGTTTTCACTTATTGTGTCTTTTATTAGTTTATTGGTATAATTTCTATTGTCTTTCTTTGAGAAGTCTCAAGGTATTTGATTTAAATTATACAAGTCGGTAAATCGCTGGATACCTCTTTAGGGCTCTGTATCTCTGTTAAAGGGCACTTTAGGAATTTTTTTCTATGATAAAGGAGGGTTATTTTGACTTCTTGAGAAATTAGCAGGTACCTACCGGACACCTTGTATATTTTGTGAATATTCACATTAATTTGAGTACTACAATATTTTTCTCGCAATATTATGAACAAAAAACTACTGAAGCCGTTCATACTAGTAAAAATCGCTGCGTTAAAACTATCCAGTTCTTAAATTTGAAACGACGAAAGTTTTCGAAATAAAATTCTGCGTCATTTACATTCATTGTAAGAAAAGTTCTAAGTAAGTTATAGAGTGAAAATCCGATAACAGTTTGATGAGGCTTTTAAAGAATAAAGTTTTCAGGATTAGTATTATTTGAAGCGTACATAAAATACTTTATAAAAGTTTCTAGAACTATAATTTAATTTTTATGGATGCAACTTAATTATAAATGAGATGATTTTTAACGGGATAAATCCGCATTCGTCGATTAAATTTTAACGCAAGAATTGTGATGTAGGGTAGGGTGATATAAGTTTGCGTAGTTTGCGATCAAAGGCTCATAAAATGCCAATGTTATCTGAGATCGGTTATTTATTTATTTATCCTTGTCATTATGGCAACAAATTGATATGCGTATTTTAACAGAACTTATAGAATATACCAATTTTATACATCGTGGTGAGTAAAATGGCGCGTTGTCGTCGATAAGATTGCGCAAGTAAGTTATTTGAACATATCACAAATAAAAGCCCCGGAGCCATTGTAATCTGAGCTGTTTTCATGCCACCAACTCGCACACGTATTGTACTCGATCCAGTCTTCTTCTATTGGCTCCTTATATACTTCTCTGCATTCTAAACATACCCAAATTTTATTTTTGTTTTTAGTCTTTAGTTTTTTATATTCTTTTTTAGTTTTTTTTTTACTTTGGTTCATTTTTTGGTTTATTTTTTTGTTCGTCTCCTTTCTCTAGTTGATTTTTATATGACGAACTACTAATCATTTCTGATTTTTTGTACTTACGATTAGAACTTCTAATTTGAGTCGACTTTGGAAATGGAATTACCTCAGCCAATGGAGCTGAATTTATTTTGAGACTAGACCTCGCTGTGCAGGTAAAGACATTATAGACTTCGAACAGGAAGGCCCGGGTTGTGATGGATCAATTTCAATGGTCTCATTAGAGGGTTTTGCTACTTGCATTGAAGAAAGTTTTCCCTTTCTGTAAAGTTCCTTCCCAGAAAATCACCGTCGGTAAAAATGTCAGGATTCCACAGCACAATACCAATGCACTTGAAGAGTTCCACTCTGCGGCTAATTGTTACAGCCTGATGAAAAACGGATGTAAAAATCGAAGTTATCTGATAGACGGTTATTGCCCTCCCCGGGTTATTACGAAGCTACTTTTCGCACTCGCTGGAATAAAACTTTTTCAAAACTCCATGAAAACCTTTATTAAGAGAGTGCATTTTGCGGCTGCTGTTGGGCGGTGACGTTAGTGCAATTATATCATTCTGGCGGTAAAATTTAGCAGCTCTTAATGTGTAGTGTAAGACATGGTTATCTAAAATCGGTAGGATGGGCTGATCTTTAGTCGACTTCGCGTGGTCTCTGAAGTGAGTGAGCCAATCGAAATAAAGATCTGCGTTTATAAAACTGGAATCCGAGACAATACCGGTAGATCCGAGTGGTGCAGCGCCTTAGAGTCCTGCCTTCATCCTCTTTCTGCCGAATATAAATGTCGGTGGAATGAAATGGCCAGTCGCAAACACAGCATTGATGAAAGTCACATTTGTGCCTCTCTCTGCGCTTTATAGTTTGTTGACAAAACGCTTACCTTTTCTAGACCATACTTTGGGTTGTTTACTAGGTACGGTGGACATACCTGTCTCACCCATATTGTAAATAGATTGAGGTGATACATTAGAACCGATAAATTTATGTAAAATGGCTCCAATTGTGGTCTATTGAATTCTATTGTTCCTGCAATGCCTAAGAGAAATACCCGGGTATCGCTTCAAAAAGGCACATAACCACTCTTTTCCTGCAATTTTGGTTTCTTTGTTGAACCTATGAGGAATATTGTTTTTTCCGCATAATAGTGCGTTGCACTTCTCAACCCTTTTGCCGTTAATCCATAAAACATTTCTTCTAAAGTGTGCAGATGATTCCAAAAGTCTTTTTCACCCTCAAGCGAAAATGTAGTTCGAAATCTATCTAATTTGGTTCCAAATTTTGAATGTTGTAAACGAAATTGTAAAGTAGACTCTACCATTCCTAAAGATGTGGTCACCGATCCCTTGCGTTCGCCATTTTCAATTTGCTTGCGAGCCTCCTTCATAGTCTCTTCAGAAGAGACCTGAGGATCTGTTTTCTTTTCTTTTTTTTGACATTCTGAAATATTAAAAGTCATTATAGAACATGTTTTAAATAGAAAATGACAAGCTAACTAAATTAATAAAATTATACTGAACTACAGAACTTGCAGATGTGTACAATTACGCGCGCAAACTTACACGCGTCCAAGGTGCGCAATTTTACACACTTGGATGCTATACTAAAGATTGCGAAACCACTGCCATCTTTTAGCAAACAATCGAACTTCTTTGTTCGAGGCTGAAACTTGTATAATGCTGCAATGCGAAAACCTTGAGAAACCATTAGGATTCCTTATCTTTGTTTTACAGTGACACATTCATTTTATCAAAAGTCAATAAAAACTTTGTGATTTCCATTTTTTTTCAGGTGCGTAAACCGGTTTCGATAACAAACGACTGAAGTTAGTCGCGAACTTCACTCCATTGTCCTGTTACGATGAATACGCAATTTTATCTCCCGCGCAATCTTGTACCACCCTACCCATAGGAGACATTGTAGCCATGAAGTCGTTACTGTTTTTGGAGAAGCGAGAAAGATTAAAATGTGTAATATACTCTTTCTTGTCCAACAACAAAATTCGGAAACACATTTTAGATATTCAAAGATGGGATAGAATAATTTTTATCTAACATAAAGGGTTTCAACTCGACGGATCCACCGACGTTAGTAGACATTCCTAATTACTTCTTTTCGATAGATATATTCACTCGCATGACCTCAAAGAAGAGTTTCTGTTTTGTAGAGTACTAGCAACTACTACTAGAGATGCTAAGTTCACTCTTTAAAAGTAATATTTTTAGTTATTATATAATAATATTCGGACATTCACTACTGGAGGCGGCCTGAAAGGATCTGGGCGCGTTACTTGGACAGAGAGAGAGAGAGAGAGGGCGAATATATGTTAATGCCATCTCTCTCGCTCCGAGCCGCAATTGGCTGCAACGCACTTCGAAATTGTGAGACGAGAGAGATAGCACGATCCCATATTCTACCTCTCTTCCTCTTCTTGTCCGGTAACGCATGCGGTCCATTACATGCTACCTCCAGTAATGTGTGTCCAAGGATATTAATAGTGCTTTTTCACAGCATTATTTCACCTTACTTTATAGCAAAGACAGCTGCTATGGTACTAGGACCGATCAGTCGACAAGAAAGGTTATGTGGCAAGTACTACGCATGTTCTTTCAATTACTGCTCTTCTCATGTCAGCATTTTTGTATTTGAATCTCAGCTCCTTAAGCAGAATAATTAAAGACGATTTATTTCTTTGTTAGTGAGTTTAGTACTTAAGCTTTTTAGAGTAACATGCTTTTCTAAAAAAAAAGACATTAAAACTATTAAATATAGACCAACGCAGGAGCGGCTTCGAGAGAGGGGGTTACCGATGGAAGCAGTCGCTCTCCCAAAGAGCTTGAAATTCAGGATAATAGATTCGCCTCTACTTATTACATTAGAAACGTCAACAACTCGCCTTCGCTTGCTATACTGTATTCTTGTGATCGCCCTTCCCCTTCCCCAAAGAGAGACGCTTCATCCACCCCTGGACCAATGATCCTACTTTCAAACTTAGCTTATATTATAAAATTATACTCTTACTTTTTTAGCACATATTGTTGAGTGTATTTCGAACTTCCATTTTAGTTCTTTCAGAAAGATCTGTGGCTTTTCCTATTCAACGATATCTATTTTTTTTTTCAGCAAAGAAATAACTGGATTGTTTTCTTTCCTTTTTCAAATGGCATATAATGGTTTTCTTTTAATTTTGAGTACAATGTTTACTCTCTTATAATGAATGATACCTCATTGAAAATGTTTATTTCCAAAAATAAGAATTTTTTTTTACCTCTTGGACAGATCAAACAGACTTCACAACTCGAAATACTAGCATAAATTGAGCACACGCATTGTGCTTGGCTCTTAAGAGTTTCATCACGCATTATATAATTTGGCTGGATGCTGACAAGCAAGTGGCCATAGGAAATCGAACAATCGAACAAAACAGGACGCATTATCTAACAGGACAAATAGAATCTCATTACTTTTTTAATGTCTAATTATTACAATCGATTAAAATAATGCGATAACGTTTTAAGACTACGTACGGAATGTCGGGCCTTTAGACACCGACGACAGATTTGACTGTTAAAAATGTTTACAAGTGTAGTTTCAGCTTTTTAATAAAAATAATATATACTTACCTATAATAAATTAAAAACTATAATTAATAGCTTTTATATGGAACAATCTTCTATTTTAAATTCACTTGAATGATCAAAATTTTTCACAAATGCAATGTAAACAAAATTCTGAACGATGACTGTCAATAAAATAATGTTTTGATTGAAGTCAAAAGAAAGTTTGTATTCATTCGATCTTACTCTATCCATAATGTCAAGTTTTGTTGAGACGTATGACTTAAATTAGTAGAATAAATCATTGTTTTCCGTCCTTATATTATTTCTATACAAATTAAGATTTACAGTTCCCAAAACTATCTTTGATATATTCGTATGGGTATTCTCTCACTTGACAACTGTATTCTCTAAACCTATTATTTAAAATAATATAAACGGAGATTTATACACGATACATTCACGCCAATTTTTAAAAACCAGCAGGAAATTGAATGTTGTCATATAAATATTTGCACGTAATGGTGACCAGTAAGAGGGAGGGCTCAAAAATTCAGTCCAGTTTTATTTGTCAAGGTCGTGATCCAGAAGTTAACTTTTACTACTATAAAATGTAACTGATATTCGGCGGCTCCAGAAATCTAACTCTCGATCTTTCAATTGATAAGCAAATGCTCTATTATTGCGCTACCAGGCCTTTACATATTTTGTGTTATAAGTAATATAAAATATTGTTGAATTCAATTCCTATTGCTTTAATTTTTTCATCAATTTTTAAAGTAATAAAAATTTGTCAAGATATATTTTGACTAAAATGTGGTTGTCGAACTTGCATTGTCTTGATTTTTATTTATTTTTACGACGTTTCGATTAAGTTGTATCTCTAATCGTTATCAAGTATAAACTGAATGTTTTGTCTTAAGACTACTAGCTACATTGGGACTTTGTCCATTGAAGCACAAAGTTTCGCTTCACTGTACACACCTCAATGATTTGATGTTACTAAATAGTGGTTGCCAAAGATTAGGTATCTCAACACTCGGTTTACTGAAAATTCCATTATTGTTTTTAATGTATGCTGCTTCTATAAATTTATCTTTTTTTTTCATGTTGGGTTACATATATTTTGCCCCAGCCTCAGATCATTTTATATGGTGTTGTTTATACCAAGCGTGTTCTGCAATACCTCATCTCGACGTTTCCCCTTTTTGTATATAAGTTTTATGTTCCTTAATTCTAACTTCTAGTCATCGTTTGGTTTCTCCCATATACATTTCACCGCACTCACATGGAACTTTGTAAACATATTCTTTCTTATCGGTACTTGTTGGTTTTGTTTTTATTAAATGAGCTCCAAGGGTATTTCCTGATTTAAAGACTGTTTTTGTATTATAACTACTGTCAATTCGTTTTATTTTTTTCGAAGTTCCCATAATGTACTGAACTGTGAAGGAAGAATCTGTTTCTTGCTGTCCAGTATTCGTTATTCGTTATTCGTTATTTATAATATCATCAATTAGCTATAAAGGCTAACCATTCTGTTGTAAATCGGATTTAATATTTGCTACCTCTTTTTCCAATAAATCGGCATTATTGCATATAGATATAGCGCGATTATAGAGGTTACGTATAATGCCCCGTTTTGTCACAACAGAATGATTAGAACTATGATTAAGATATTGTCCAGTATGTGCTGGCTTTCTGTATACTGAATTTTTAATAGTTTCCATTGAACGATTCACCATGACATCTAGGAAGGGCAATTGATTATTTACCTCTTAATCCATGGTATACTTAATTGTAGGTCGAATGATATTTAGGTGTTTCAAGAAATCATTAAGTTCTTGATCATTGCCTTTCCATACGATGAAGGTATGATCGACATATGTCAAACAGACTTTCGTTTTTACTGTTGCAGTTTCTATGGCTTCGAACCATTCCATATAAATATTAGCGACGACTGGAGAGAGTGAAGAATCCATCAGAAGCTCGTCGTCCTGAGTGTAGAACTTGTCTTTTACTTGATAGTAAGCACTACGCAGGCAACACTCCAAAAGATCCATCACCCCGTCTAGTAGTAACGTGATTCGATCTGATAAAGTAGTATCATTGGAAAGACTAGTTTTGATTATGTATAGTGATTCCCCTAATGGTACATTAGTATACAGACTTTCCACATCAAAGCTTATTAGTCTGTCGTCTGGCTCTAGATTAATGCTACTAATAATGTTCACGAAACGGGAAGAATTTTTAACAGATGTGTTCGTCTTACGTTGTAAAAGGTGTATGATTTTTAAAACAAACTTCGCCAGTGCAAGTCAATCTCCAACATTGTCTACAACCTTCGAACAAAAGATATATTTTGATTAGAGTTTATCAAAATATAAAATGTTAGTAAGATTGTGAAGACATTATTTCATTAAAATGAGCGGACGATCACAAGCTTATATTGTGTTTTAATTCAAGGGAAACTCTTGTTTTTCGATTTTGATCCAATGCTGAGTTTAAAAAAAATATCTTACAAAGCTTTTATTGTTTTTAATATACTACAAATTCAATTTTTTTCTCTATCATCAACATCAACTCATAACTTTAGTAACATCACGTTCGCGCCAATATAAAATGTGAGCAAAGGTCAAAAGTTAATAGGGTTTTTGTTTCTGTAAACTCAATTACGAAATACTTTAAATCTCTCTCAATGAAATTTGTGTTATTTTAATAAAAAAATAATCCTCTTGCTATATTTTTCTTTCGACGAGAAGCCTAAATTTAGTTTATCATTTTATTTAGAAAAATATTTTAGTAGCTAAGTAGCTGAAATAAAAAAATAAAAAGATTTTATACTGCTTGGAGTTAGGCATACCTTTTTAGTTCAAGTTAGGATTTATTGTACAGGGTTATTCCTTATATTTTGACAAGCTCTGACGATTTTATTATAGAAGTTAAAAAAATATTTACATAAGTTCCTATATTTTTTTCTATATTGCAAGAATATGTTACTAAAAAAGACAAATACTCATGGAAAATTGTATTTTAAAATAAATTCACTTTTTTTTTTTAAATTGGAACAAATATTAAAGTAGAGCCTAAAATTTTCTATTTAAAAATATATTTGTTGCATATACTTGCTCTAATCGTTTTGGAAATATTTATCTCAAAATATTGGATATTTCAAAAAGTCGCCATAGCCATGTAAATTATGAAATAATTGAAAATTGAGTTGTTCCATGAAAAACATAATATACTATAATCGGATCATAATATAAAACCATGTTAACGATGAGAAAATAACACAAGTTTACAAAATAGAAAAGTGGATGCCTATTTGACCAGACTATTTTATTCTTATGTAATTAGACGCCTTGAATCGAAATCTGAGGTCTGCTAACCTCTATCACGTCAGACTCAAGGTCATTTCAAGGTCAAATAGGGTAAAATTCCCTAAGTAAATCTGAAGAAGTAGATACGTATGTTTAGGAGGTCGCTGAAACCGAATTCGTGGTTTGTTTAATTCCCAAGGTCGACAAGAGGTCATTTAAGAGTCATTACAAGGTCAAATTGAGAAAAATCCACTAAATAAATCTTAAAAAAAAAATAGGTTTTTGGGATCGCTGAATTCGAATTGGTGGTTTGTTTAATCCCCCAAGGTCAACCAGGGGACATTTCAGGATCATTTCAAGGCCAAATTGAGAAAAATCTACTAAATAAATCTGAAAATAAGATATGTAGGATTTTGGGGTCGATAAATCCAAATTCATGATGAATGAATGAATGAATGAAAAAGGGGTGGTGATACTAGATCATCATTGCTTAGGCCTCCATGGGGCCCTTTACATCCCATCATATCTGCAGGTTTTTCGAGGCCGATCGCCTCTGTGAATCCAAGCAGCCTCCTTAGTTGAACTTGCCTATCTGCTTCCGTTAACAAAACTGTATCTCCGAAATATCTCTGTCTCAGTCCGTTGAGTGTTGGGCACTCTCTGAAAACATGTCAACAGTTTTATCCTCCTCCAAACACCATCAGCATGTCGGGTCACCTTTCACACCGATTCTATGATGATAGCCCCTGAGGTGACAATGTTCTGTCAAGAATCCCGCCACAATTCGCAGCTCTTTCCTTCCCCAGGAGAGAAGCTCCTTAGTACGCCGGGCACTAGGCCCAGTTATATGTTTCTTAGCATACCTCATTTCAGGAGCTCCCCTCCACGCATACCTCATTTTAGGAGCTCCCCTCCATGATTCAATAAATTTGCTTTCCAGCAACGATTTTAATTCCCTTTTGCCGATAACAATTGGGACAGGTAATATTGGTTGGGGTCCATAGGGTTTAGTGGCCGAACCCAACTTTGCTTCCTCATTCGCGCATATACCCGAGTAACCCGAGACCCATACGAGTCCGACTGTGCAGCCTTTCCTTGTCATACCATTTAGTACATCCTTGCACTCAGACACCAGTCGCGAAGTCACGACACTGGACTTCAGTGCCAATATCGCAGCATTACTGTCTGAGCATATATTTATTACTCTATTCCTGTCTATGTCCCTCTCACAGAGATAGGCACACTGCAGAATAGCATAGATTTCCGCTATGAAAATTGTCACACATTGCCCGAGAGGGTAGTACTCTCTGATTCCTGTGCTCCTGCGAATACTCCGGCTCCAGCTCTTTCATCTTGTCGAGATCCATCAGTATACCACCAGGATCCATTTTTTGGAAGATTTTGTTCTCCCTCCCAATCCTCTCTACTTGGCAGAAATACATCCGGGGAGAGGTTGGGTTTTAAAAGCGGCGTCATATAGTCTGCCAGCACGGGGAGTGATGGACACCTCTCCAACTCGCTTTTTCAGACACCTAAGTCGCCGCCCGTTCGAACTACAAGATCTCTCAGGCAACTGAGACGATAAACAGTCTTCAGGGCCTTGTTCTCTATGTATAAGTGAAGAGGAGGCAGGTTCACCAGGACTTCCAGAGCCCTGGTGGGAGCAGTTCTCATCGCACTCAATATTCCTACACAAGCCATTCCCTGAACTTTGTCAAGTTGAAGAATCTGTTTGTGCGTTGCTTTACTACGCCACTATACAATAGCGGCGTACGTTATCATAGGGCAGATCACCATAGTGTATATCCCAAATAGCACTTTAGGTGTCAGTCCCCATGTACACCCAAAGGCTCGTTTATAAGCCCAGAAAGCACATATGGCTTTCTTGGTTCGAGCCGCAACCAAATTCATGATTTGTTTAATCCCCAAGGTCAGACAGAGGTCATTTCAGCGTAATTTCAAGGTCAAATTAAGAAAATCTACTAAATTGATCTGTAAAAGATGATAGATAGACTTTTGAGGACGCTGACTCTGAATTCATGGTTTGTTTAATACTTCAAGGTTTTTAAGGCACCCAAGATACCAAATCCACACATTCTACGTGCAGCTAGATTGATTGCCACTATACAACAGACAGGCGACCGGATCAAGTTTTTACAATATGCCAAAACATAACCACATATCCCATGCCCAGCGAAACAATTCCCGTTACGCAGCTAACACAGGCGAAAAGCAAGGATTTATAAGTGTGTGAAATAAAAATCAAGCCCTCCGAAAACCATATACCCCAGCTAGAGCATGTATGAGAGTTTGGGGTTTGTGTTATATGCTTCGCTAGCCTAGTTGTTATGTGACGGATATCGATCTAGCTGCGTGAGGGGTATGTGCTTTTAAAAGCTTGGGTTTCGCCTTGAAAACTTGCTCCGTTGACTTGCCTGCGTGGAGTACGTAGTTTTGAGAGCTTGAGACTCAGCTCAAAAACTCGATCTGCTTGCCTGTCTGCTGTGTAATGTATATCTACCTAGCTGCGCGGGTGTTCTCTTTTCTACTGATTTGTTTAGTGTATTTTTTTTAATTTGACCTTAAATTACTTGAAATAGCCTCTGGTTAACTTTGAGGTATTAAACAAACAACGAATTCAGATTCAGCGCCCTCCAAAGTCTATATATCTTCTTTTATATATCTGTTTAGTAGATTTTTCTCAATTTGACCTTGAAATGACCCTAAAATTAACTCTAATTGAACTTGGGGGATTAAACCAACCACGAATTCGGATTTAGCGACCTCAAAAACGTGTGTATTTACTTTTTCAGATTTATTTAGTGAATTTTACTCTATTTGACCTTGAAATGACCTTGAACCAAACGTGATAAAGGTTATTGGATTGGATCAGATTTGGATTCTGGCGTCTAATTACATAAGAATAAAATGGTCTGGTCAAATAAACATCCACTTTTTTTTTCGTGTAAACCTGGGTAATTATACGCTAACAACATCAAAATAAAAAAATTTGGGCGAAGAAAACATTTGACTTCTCACCATTTATATTTAATAAGTAAATAAATTATTTTACAGTATATTATGTTTTTCATTAAACAAACAAAAAATCAGTGAAATTTTGTTGGCCTATGTAATCCGATCGAGTCGATTTGTTGGTATTTTTATTTTCTACAATTCATTTATGTACACTATCGATATTGCTTCATTGGTTTTAATTTTATAAGCAAAAAATGAAAAAAAAGCAAATTTGTTGTTTTAATTGTTTATAACAAATTAATAGATCATAGTCGAGAGTGGAAAACATGACGAAATTTAATTACGGATTGTTTTTAGTGTAGTAGCATAGTCGGTATCCTTCTTCTTCTTCCTCTTGTTATAGGCTTACAGCCTGTTTTTTCCAACTCAATCATTCATTTCATTTGATGTTGAAATCCAGGACTCTCTCCACCTTTTAGGTGGTCTACCTATTGGTCTTCTGGTTTCCGGTGTTCCATCTCGGGCGATTCTCGCTATCCTATTTTGCGCCATTCTTCCTACGTGCTCATTCCAGGCTCTTCTGTCCCCATCTTACTATATCCTGCATTCCATGTTCCTCGCGTATTGTTGAATTACGTATGTGATCTCTTAATGTGTATCCCGATATTCCTATTAGTACTTTCATTTCGGCAGTTCTTAGAATTGATTTTGTTTTTGTGTTGTCAGCTCTCGTCTCTATTGCGTACGTCATTATCAGTCGAATACAGGTCTTATAGATTTTTGTCTTTGCGTCCTTGCTCATGTATGTGTTGTGCCATATTATATCCGCCACGCTTCCTGACATTCTATTTGCCTTGTTTACTTGGTTTCTTACTTCTCTTGTTCTGTTTTGGTTTACAGATATCTCAACTCCTAAGTAATTAAAGGTCATGAGTTGTTCTATTGGTTTATCATCCACTACTAGTTTGCATCTTAAGGGCACTTTGCTTATTACAATTGACTTAGTTTTATCGATGGATATTTTCATGTTGAATTGCTTGCTTATGGTGTGGAATGCAAATAGAAGTCTTTGGAGATCGTCTTCATTTTCCGAGACTATGACGGCGTCATCAGCGTAACATATTATTGTTATTTCCCCGGTATTCATTCTGTACCCTGGTGCCGCTCTTTTGACGTTCTCAATTATTTGGTACATTACTATGTTAAACAGTAATCAACTCAAAGAGTCCCCCTGTAGTATGCCCGACGCTATCGGTACATCCTTAGTTAGGTTGCCGCTTACTGAGATTTGTGTTGTGGTGTTGGAGTTTAGCTGTTCAACTATGTTAATTAAATTGTTTGGGATGCCTTTAATTCGCATTATTTGCAAAATATCATCCAATCTCACCCTATCAAAGGCTTTAGTGAGATCTATAAAGCACATAAAAGCCGGCTTAGTAAATTCAATAGATTTCTCTGTTATCTGTCTTACGATCAATATGACATCAACTGTAGATCTGTTTTTGCGGCAACCTTGCTGTTCTGTCTGTATCCTAATAGTATTTTTGTCATAACAAAATCTTTATTGCTTGGCCTGTACTTGCAACCTACGCAATCTGTATGGCCCACTTAAATTATGATTTCTGCACGTACATGGTTATCATAAAGCTATTACAAAGGCTAGCTCTATTTTTTTTCCACCAACTTATCATTTGTTTTTCTAGAGTGGAATTTTACTACAGAAAAAATAAAATGGTTTTTATATTACAGGAAATAATTAAGAATTCGCTCCTAATTTATTCTGTCTAAATGTTAAGTAAATGGAAATCGAAAGATCTCTGTTCCTAACAGATACGCAACTCGGAGAATGGCTATGTATATAATGGGGACATTCCTTTATTTTCAGTTCAAAGACTTTTGCATATGGAGGAGTAAAAAATCTGCTCAAACAGCCTTAAATTGATGAACAAATAAGCAATGTTATAATTAATAAATTTTCTACCAAATTTGACTTTCCTCATATTCTATATTACTTATTATAGACATACAAACACTTCATCTAAAATTTTGTATAAATATTAATATTCTTGACCCAGAATATTATAGCAGAATAAAATGGCGCAAGATACGCTATATGACAGGACATATCAACTATATATATGCAAATGATGGGTTCAGATATTTTATTTTATAACACAATATCTTACATGTATATAGCCCATTCCTAAGCATGTACACGTCAGAAAAATAAAGTGGCACAGTTGGTAGTAATATCCAGTTTTAGAACGTCTCTTCCTTTCTAAACGACAGGATACGTAATTTTTATTAAGAAGTACGTTTCGAAATAACAGAGATTTGTTGAATTACACGGCTTTCTGTCATTTTTACTCAAAAAAACAAGTTAGGAAAAATAATAGCAGCAATATAAGAACTTCTAGGTGATTAACACTATGAATGTTCCAAGTTTGCTCGTTCTAGGTAACATTAGAAGCATTCCTGTTCTTCATTAGTAACAGGAATACTTTTGCAGCTTATCTAAAATAATAAAACATAAAAAATCCCAAAAGGAAGAAACTTTTAAAGCGAAAATGTGATATTTTGTTACTGTTCCGAGGCAAACGTATATCCTTATACTGAAGTTAATTTAATAAAAAGATAATATGTTTTTATTATGTTTAATTTATGTATTTACATATAGAGGGGGTCCAATTTTCAACCCTTTTTCAAGTATTATTATTAAAGATAGAGATTTGCGATTTTCTTGAACTTGTGCTTCTGTTTTGTTAAATAAGAGGTACAACAAACATTTTCCCAGCCGTCTCTATTTAAGATACGAGGCAAAATAGAAAGTTTTTCTTTTACAACCCCCCCCCCCCCCCCTTCTCTGAATCTTAGTTAATATGTAAATTAATGAAAAAGTAAAAAACAAATTATTGTAGAGTTTTTTACGTATAATTCGCTGGAGCAGTTAATTTCTTTCTAAATGTATCAGATTTTGAGTTAAAGATCAATTTAGAATTTTATTTTACAGCCTGATTTTAATTTTTTCAACCTTTTCAAAAATGTATAATAGTTGATATCTAATTTCACTAATAAATCTAAAATTGTGATTTTTTTTTTAAAAATACAGACTTAAATTCTCAGTAGATTATTAATATTGAATACATATCTTAATAATAATACCATTGGTACGATGCCCTTGGCTCTTATTTAAAAAAAAATCCAAGGTCCTTATAATATAGTGTACTTTAAGAGTTGAAGGTGATATGTATCATATACTAAACTTCATATATTCCCCAAATACAAACAATATCTAACCTTTTATGTAAAAAAAAAAACAAATAAATTTACCAAATGATACATTAAATGATACATTTTATTTTAAGTACTATTCAAAAATGTTTGTCTTTTTCCTTGATAAAGAATTGGCACATTTTTCCAATTTTTCTTAAGGCGTTAAAAAAAACAAGTTTGTTTTGCAAAAACTGAAAAGCCAAATTTGTTGCATAAAAAAGTTTTTCTACCCAACGATATCGAGTTCTACAAATCATTTTATAAAAAAAGCCCAATAAGACAAAATCCAAAAGAGATATAACAGGTAATCCATGGGACATAGATATTGGCCAACTGTGTGTTCGTTTGAAGTAGACATGTTATTACCACTGCGTCACAATTTTCGCTGTGAAGCAACGGGCCGCATTCAAATTTTGTTTCAAATTGGAAAAAAGTGGTTCGGAAATATTCGAATTATGAAAACTGCGTATGGGAGGATTGTTTAACCTGCAGCAATGTTTTCGAGTGGTATACGCGGTTCAAGAACGGTCGATAGTCGCTGGAAGACGATCCACGGGAGAGGGGCCATGAATCCTCGACTGTCGATGAGAATGTCAAATGTGTGCGGGTCGCACTGTCTCGCCATCGACGAATTACGGTTGAAATATTGTCGAAGACCTCAACATCAGTGTAGGAAGCGTGTACCACATTCAGCACGATGTTCTCGGAAGAAAAAAGTGTGTGTGAAATTCGTTCTGCACTTGTTAACGGAAAAACTGAAAGAGCGCCGTGTAGAAGATTTATGTGATTTGGTTAAATGGACGGGAACGCATAAAATTGCAACCAGCGACGAGTCATGGTGTTTTCAATACGATACGTCGACCAAACGCCAAACTACTAAGTAGCGAGGCAATAGCGAAGGGCAGCCCACCAAAGTTCGACCCACAAAGTCGAAAATCAAAATAAAGTTTTTATAAAAAAAATTGAACCGACTTCTAAAAGTGCACTAAAAAGTGAAAAATAACTATAAATTTTTATATGACATTGAAATTTTTGAAGTCGGCGCCAAACTAATAAATAGATAAAAAATACTTTGTTTGTAATTGCTTTATTACCATAATTTGTATATATTAATAGTTATTTATTTCATTTAGAAATAATTTGGCGCCGATTTCAAAAATGTCAATGTCATAAAAAAATTTATAGTTACTTTTCACTTTTTGGCGCACTTTCAAAAGTCTGTTCAATTTTTTTTATAAAAATTTTATTTGTCGATTTTTAGTTTTAAATTAATTTTGATATCCATAAATTATTTGAACTAAGTACTAATCGAGATTATTGTACCTTGCAATGACTACAAGGTGGCAAAAAAGTACTCATAAAATGTAAATCACCCTAAAATGAACTATTAAAAGTTCTTTGATTCTTAAATTTCTCCAAATTCCAGTGAAATTGTGTCAAACAAATTTTTAATCTGTCATAGTAAATCCACCATCCTAAATTTCAAATTAATTTTAGATTTGTAATATAGGCACCGAAACCTTCCAATATCGATATTTAAAGAACTTGAGACGTAAATTTCTTAGCCCGATATATTTTATACTGCATATTGAGTTTGTATACACTTCAAGAACCCCGTAATATCAATTTTAGACAAAATCCGAAAATATTTAATTTTTGGTCCCTCATATTATATCTTATCAATCTAATAGTTCTAAAAAATTAACTTTGTATTTGTAATATACGACTCCGTAAACCCCCTAGTACCAAATCTAAATACGAATAAAGTAAAATTTTCAACTAACCATACTGGATCCGCCATATTGAATTTCAAAAAAATAATTTTAACTTCTGGTCTTTATCTAATCTAAATCTAAACCCCTCAAAGCCCCCTAGTACCAATTTTGGATGAAATCCGGAAATTTAAAGTTTCTAGATTCATATTGCATCTGACATATCAAATTTTCTTAAAATAATTTTATATTCGCTATTTATATCCTCAAACACCATTCAGTCCCATCTTTGAACCAAATATTGAAGCCGCCAGATTGATTTCTTCAAAAAATATTTTAAATTCGTAATTAACACTAACAAAAATTCCCCAATACTGATTTTAGACAAAATCGAAAGATGTAGAATCTTTAATCCGCCATATTTAATTTTTTTTAAAAAACTTCAGATTCGTAATGTGCGATCCCAAAAACTCTCCCATATCAAATTTGAAAAAAATGAGACAAAATTAAAAATAATTTCAGATTCGTTATCTGCAACACCGAAAACTCCCCCATACCAATTTTGAAGAAAATCGACCAAATTCGATTTTTCATCCGCCATATTAAATTTTTTTAAAATAATAATTTTAGGTTCGTTAAGTGCGACCTCGAAAACTCCCCCATACCAATTTTGGAGAAAATCGAACAAAATTAATTATTTCATCAGCCATATTAGATCCGCCATATTGAATTTTTATTATGTGCGATCTCAAAAATTCTCCCATACCAATTTTGGACAAAATCAGACAAAATTAATTTTTTGGCCGCCATATTGTCAGCGCCATCTGGGATTTTACTGCACCAATTTCTTCAAAAAAAACGTAAAAAATTTCATTCAAATCAGTGCCACCGTTCCAGAGTAATCGGTGTACATACATAAAAAAATACATAGTCGACGAATTGAGAGCCAAATTCTTTTAGAAGTCGGTTAAATATTTTCATTTCGTTTTTCGATTCTCGCAGGATTATCCCTAGCGAATTCGTGCCCCTGGGCAAATAGTGATCGAACAATTCTACAAAATTGTCCTGGATCGACTTTTGATGCGAATCCGTCGCGGGAGACCGGAATTCACTAAGTTGCAAATCAATGAAGGGAGAACGGTTTGAAGACGTTGAGGAGATTCAAAGGAATGTGACCAGGGCTCTGAAAGCTGTTCCAAAAGAGGAGTTTTCCAAGTCGTTCCAGAGGCTATACGAGCGTAGCAAAATTTGTATAGAACGAGGAGAAGATTTTATTAAAAATGAAATAATGTCATTTTTCTAAACTCTTGTTTTCATTCTTAAAAAAAATTAGTCCCGAAAATTCTTGAATGAACTGTGAAGTTACTAATTATATACTATTAATATTATAAAACATAATTGATATCTCTTGTTGACCTTTTATAGCTTGCATACCGTCAGCTAATTCATTAGTAAGCCTTTAAGTTTGATACATGACATCATTTTAAGAAAAAAAATTATGAACAGGTTCTCCTTAGGAAACCTAAACTTGAAGGAAGTCTGTATGATGTTTCCTCGTAAAAAAAATAAACTCACAGAAAATGTAAATCCAAAATGCGAAAATTGTTTTTTCCATACATCTACAGAAATATTATGAATTTCGTAATGAATGGTTAAAATGTGACTTATTTCAAACCTTTGCTTTTCAAAATATCTCATAAGCTCTTCTTCTTCTTCTTCTTCTTCTAGGTAGAACCAAGTTCTGTTATCTATACAATGCCTCATCGATCCTCGTTTGAGGTCGAAATCCAGCTGTCTCTCCATCTTTTGGGAGGCCCTCCAGGTGGCCGTTTGGTATTTGGTTTCTCTCTCATCACGATTTTTGCTAGTCTGTCATCGTCCATTCGTTCCACGTGATCTCTCCACTGCCTACGACGGTTTCGAACCCACTTCACAACATCCCCCACTCAGCTGTCCTCCCGTATTTTTGTGTTTCTTATTTTATCTCTTAAACTTGCTCCCGTGATCATTCTCAGTGTTTTCATTTCTGTGGTTCTCATAATTTGTTTTGTCTTTGTAGTTTCATTTCTTGTTTCTGCGCCGTAGGCCAGTATCGGTCTTACACAGACCTTGTAAATTCTTGCTTTGCTCTCAACCGTCATATGTTTATTGTTCCAGATTATGTCTCTTAGTTGGCCTGATATCATGGCCGCTTTGTTGGCTTGTGTGCGTACTTCTTCCGTTACTGCCCTGTTACTTGTTATATGTGCTCCCAGGTATTTAAACTTCCCAACCTGTTCGATATGTTTGTCATCAACCATTAGTTTGCATCTTACCGGTTCTTTTGCTATTACCATTGCTTTGGTTTTCTCCATAGATATTTTCATATTATACTGTTTGGCTGTTCGATTGAGATGGAAAAACATTCTTTGTAAGTTGTCCTCGCTATCTGCTGTCAAGGCAACATCGTCTGCAAAGCATATAATCAGAACGGTGTTGTGTCCCATTGGGTACCCAATATTTGTGCTTTTTACCTCATCAATGATTTCGTCCATGATTACATTGAAAATGTTGGACTTAGGCTATCACCCTGTGTTATTCCTATGGATAGTGGGATTTCCTCTGTTAGAGTGTTATTTGTTTTAATTACCATGTTGTTTTTGGAATTCAGTTCGTATATTGTGCGTATGATTGCTTCGTCTACTTGTTCTGTTATGTGTTCCAGTTTGACTCGGTCGAACGCTTGTGTAAAGTTCACAAAACAAATCAACAGCGGTTTATCGTATTCGATAGATTTTTCAACCAGCTGTCTGATAACAAACATACCGTCGATAATAGAGCGGTTATTCCGGAAGCCCTGCTGTTCTTCGCACGCCCCTAACTTGTCTACGATCCGTTGTGACAGTATTTTGGTTATTAATTTGGCTGAACTGTTTAGTAGGCTGATTCCCCCGTAGTTTTCGGGTTGTTTCTTTGATCCTCTTTTGTGGATCGGAATTGTGATGTTTTTCCGCTATTCGTTGTGTACTGATGTTGTACGGAGTATTTTTTGAAATAGAACAGTGAGCTCTGTAACAAGGCTGGAGCCTCCGTACTTTAGCATCTCATTCGTAATTTGATCGGTACCAGGTGATTTTCTGTTTTTTCATTTCTTAATTGTCAGGTGCATCTCTGCTTCACTGATGTTAATATCTGTTAGTTCTGCGCTTTCTTGTTGGTTTTCGTCTACGTTGTTTTCTGTAGCTGGTGCCTGGAGTAAGTCCTTAAAATGGCTGACCCATTGTTGGCTGTCGATTGGACTTAGTTGAACGTATTCATTGATTGGTTTTTTTCTGTTCCACAGCATGTTCCATATTTTCTTTTGTCCGCCATATAGGTCGTGTTCCATGTCTTTTGAATACTTTCCCCAGTATTCTTTCTTCATAAGCTCGAAATTGTAAAATATATAATTACTTCAATAAAAACAATATTCTTTACACCAATAATAATTTAGATAGTATCTTGATCATGAAAATTATTAAAAAAACGTATATCCCTTACAAAATATTACACCATATAATATTATTTCTTCTTGAAAAAATCCATTTATTAGTTCCTAAGAGTGCTGAGTTAATAAAACATAACGTAAACCCTTGGGGTATGTAATTACATTAGGTGGGTTTTCAAGGAGAGTATCTTTTTTATTATTCTAAAGGGAAATATACCATTATTACATTAGTATATCTATGTTTTATACAAGGTTATATATTTTGTGATAAAAGTGTAATGATATTTGAAATTAAGAGTTGTTATACTGTATTTAAAATGAAATTTAAGTAAGAGTTTCGTTATTATTGTTTTGTAACCATTATGTATCTAAAAACTAATAGTTGGATAGCCAAAAATAACTAATTTATGCAGTTGCAATGTTAATTTGAAGTAATTAGTAGTTTTTCAAAAATCGATTTTTTCTTTTTTTTTATCAAAAAAAAAAGTTCAAAGATTTGGGGCTTAAAGTCGCGTCGGAAGCGGAGACCATTTAGCGACTGGAAATACATTTTAACGTGGGTTCCGAACCACGGTCTTCGACACTCACCTAACCCCGAGTTTTTACACTCTTTGTCAGTCAAGTGTCTACTGACTAGTGGGATTATTCTCTAATGGTCTGACAACTTAAATAAGTTGCCGTGCACGGGGCTTGAACCCCCGCTTGGCCGTGGTCGTTCCTATCAGTCCTAGCGCCTTAAACGGTTAAGCTAATCCCACGGCTCTTTTTTTATCGTTAGATACTGTGGAACCTTTGGTTTAGATCAAAAATAATAAAATATCTTTTCTGAGCTTAAATTGTAAATAAATCTGTGGCGACTGTCTAAACTGTCTAATATCATAAATGTTTACTGTAGAACAGTGGTTTCCTATCTGTTTTTAAGCGCAACCCTTTGTCGACTTTTTAAACATTTTCATGACCTCCCTTTCCCATCCGCCATATTTAATCAGTGAAACAAAAAAAGGAATATTTGAAAATATACAGGGTGTCTGATAAGTACCTCCTAATTACTCGGGAGCATACAGGAAAAATTCCTAAAGTGTACCTTAACGGAGATACAGAACCCTAAAGGAGCACCCAGCGATTTACCTTATCGGCTCTATGTTTTGAATCGACTTATATAATTTAATAAAATTTTAATATTTTATAAAAGCCATAATGACTCATTAAACTATACTAAAGTAGATGTTTTGGATCATTAGAGAAGTCAGAAACGGACTTGCAGCCACACTCGTTGGGCCTAATTTTTGACAGGTGTCATTCTACAGAGCTGATTTTTTAAATACTTTGATCATTCTTCTTCAAAAAAGATACTTTTAATTTATTTCAATAAAACTGGCGGTTTTGAAAAAAAGAAAAAGGAAAAAGGCCTTAAAATCGTACAAGCCAAAGAGACAAAGAATATAAAAAAGTTAAAATTCAATAAAAAAAATAGAACGAAGCATCGAAAACAACCAAGAAAATCAAGATCCATCAACAGAAAGTGAAAATAAAATTACTTGCCTTTATTGTAATGAAGAATAAGCAATATTGAGAATGACAATGAAACAAATATAGAATGCGAAGCCTGTCCAGATAATACAACATGAAATGCAACAAATTCTCCGGAGTTTCTTATAAAGAAATGTCAGATAAGGAATATTCGTATTTTTCTAAAATTTTATTCTATTTTTCTTTAATTTTCGTAAATATTTCCAAAACTATTAAATGCATTATAAAGGGTGTTTTTTATAGAGGTATAGAACTTTAAGTTGGCAACATTTTTTTAACTGCCGGCCATTTTGTCAGCTGTCAAGTGATTTATGTTTAGTTTGGTTTGACATTTCAATATGAATAGACTGACGCCTGAACAACGCTTCCAAATTGTGCAAATTTATTTTGAAAATCATGGTTCTGTTCGAAATACGTATCGCGCACTACGTCCAATTTACGGTTAACATAATCGTCCATCAGAGCAATTAATTCGATTAACTATGGAACATTTTCGCACAACGTTTACTCTAAATGATAATACGTATTCACAGAGACGTCGTACAGTGCGTACAGAAGAAGTCATTGCTGTTGTAGAGCGTAGCGTAGAGGAAGACCCGAATCAGTCTATCCGCCATCGTGCACTGGAATTGGATATGTGTCCATTCACTTTATCGAAGATTTTGCGGAAAGATCTTGGTTTGCGTGCTTACAAAATCCAACTAGTGCAAGAATTGAAGCCACACGATCACCTAGCAAGGCGTAGATTCGGTGAATGGGCCCAAAACAAGATTGCCGTTGATCCCGATTTTCATAAGCGAATTTTGTTTAGCGATGAAGCTCACTTTTGTTTGAATGGATACGTCAATAAACAAAACTGCCTTATTTGAAGTGATGATAATCCTCAAGTGTATGTTGAGACACCGTTACATCCAAAAAAACTGACTGTTTGGTGTGCTTTATGGGCTGGTGGAATCATTAGTCCGTACGTCTTTAAAAACGATGCTGGTCAGAACGTTACAGTCAATGGTGACTGCTATAGAGCCATGATTACTGACTTTTTCGTTCATCAATTGAACAACCATGATGTGCAGGAGCTGTGGTTTCAACAAGACGGCGCAACATGTCCCACAGCTCGTACCACAATTGATTTATTGAAGGAAACGTTTGGTAACCGCATAGTTTCACGTTTCGGACCCGTGAATTGGCCTCCAAGATCGTGCGACTTAACGCCACTAGACTATTTTCTGTGGGGATATGTAAAGTCGCTAGTCTACGCCGATAAGCCCGAAACGATTGATCACTTGGAGGACAACATTCGCCGCGTTATTGCCGATATACGGCCACAAATGTTGGAAAAAGTCATCGAAAATTGGACCTCCAGATTAGACTACGTCATATGCCAGAAGTCATATTTAAATTATAATGCCAGAAGGTTATCTTTCGAATAAAGTAAATTTCATGTCAATTTAAAAAATTCATCTTTGTTTTATTCCATTTAAAAGTTCTATACCTCTATAAAAAAACACCCTTTATATTCTTATAACCTTCTTGTTTTATTTTTTATCCAAAATTCTAAAATTTATGTTTTGTAATTATTAGCTATATCTGTTAATGGTATGTATAAAACAAATATTTTGAATCCATTCATTTTTTTTTGTTTATAAATTTCTGATTTAATTAAAAATAAAAAATTTCAGAAAAAACCGTCAAAAAATCTTCTAATTTTAGTCTATTCCAGAAATTAATTCTTTTTCAGTGAAAATAGATCTTGGTCGACAACGTAATCATATCTTAACTACACAAATAATGTCTAGCCGAAAATAGATACTGTTATGGTCGAAATAAAGTTACAAGCTATTGACTTTGTCGAAAAAAAAGGAGGTGAAAGGAACAACGAATCAACAAAATCACAAAGTGTTACTAAATTAAACGGAGTTGTTACTTGAAAACTATGAATTTTGTAGGTACATGTTTACAGAAAAGTTATAGGTAAAGAAATTGTCTTTCAAAAGAGTACCCCATGAAGTCTAAAAAAGTCATTTTTCAAAAAAATGCACCCTAAAACCTTAATCAAAGAAAGAAAAAACATGTATTAAATATTTAATTTTTTCCCTATAACTATAAGAATTTTTTCATAAAGTTCTTGCAAGGGAGTGAAATTTGGAATGGCTTGAAAAGCAATAGGACTCAAAAATGCAACGAATATTAGACTGTTATACGAAGGAGATAAGAGAAATGCTTAATAACAATGATATAGTGCTGCCCAAAACGTGAATATTAGCAAAAAGAAGGTAAAATGAACCAAATTAACCATAGTAAATTTAAGTCAAATTTTTAACCGTGACAACTCCCCCTCTCTTTCAGAAGGAGGGTAATTTCTCAAAGAATTAACCGACGATGATGAATTAAGTAGGTAACACTCAGTAGAACGAAGCTACGTGATAATCTATTATTAAGTAAAGTTAAAGATAACAAAATCCAAAAAAGGTAAGGCAATTATCAGATAAAGAACTAACCATATAACAAGGCTAGCCGATCAAGGTAAGGAAATGTAATTAATTAAAACCCAAATAAAAGAAAATCAATCTCCAAAAAAAACTTTGGTCTTTGGTCTCCCTGATACAAGGAACTCGGCGACCCCCACGGAGGCATCTGGTGTAGAAAAGTCCGTCGACACTGCCGACGGAGGTGCTCAGCACTCTTTCTATCTGGGATGGGCAGATCAGCTAGCATTGCGTAACACCCGATAAAAGTGTGGGGAACCTCGTTTACTAGCCTCACTCCAGTTGCTCCCAAGGAAGCCTCCAAGCGCCCCATAGCAGACAACCCAAAGGGCGGATAACAAGAAAAGAAAAGAAAAACCAATCCTCAAACAAAAAACTATGAAGAGAAAGAAGGATAGCACATATGATCCACCAAACAAAAGGGAGTGAGTTATAAGCCTCCACCAACAAACAAAAATATTAAAAAGGATGTTCCGCGTGGTGCCACTGCCACTGGCCTGTCGCAACAGACGAACCAGCCGGAGCTGAGGCCGAACACAGTAACATGGCCCTCCCCTGGCCTGTTGGGCTAACCAACAGTGATTTAACCTATCGAAAATAGGCCCCAGGGGCTCAGACTTCCGTCCCCCATGCTCAACCCTTCCGACTGATCTGCCCCCTGGTAAACCAGAAGGCGCTGAGTGGCATCCAGTAGTACCCAACACCAGGCAGCCTGTAAAAATTTAAAAAAGCTGCAAAAAACTACGAGACCAAGAAGGTAAATCAGGTAGTAAGGTAGTTACAATCAGTAAAATGTCATAATCGAGAAAATCAAGGTAAACGTCCAGAAGGACAACAAGGTAAAGCACAAAATAAGAAAAAGGTCAAAATCGAGATATTCAAGATAACATCCTGATGGACACAAGGTAAAGTTATAATCAAGATAGTCATAATGAGATAAGAAATTAGCGATACCAAAAGCATAGCCAGTAATCGTCTGGGGAGCGTGCACCAACCAGTTTCGCGCCAAGTCAGAAACACACCACCAGCCGACCACTACCAAAACAAAGACAAAACGCAAGATAATAGGTCCAACGGACAAGATAAAAATCAAAATTGAAGTAATCAAAATTTAACATGTCATAAGTAAGAGGTACATAAAAGAGCGACAATAAAAAGACATACATAGTCTCCGACCGGAGAGTGTGCTCCCAACCCGTTTTGCGCCAAGTCAGAAACACACACTGCCAGCCGAACACCAGCACAATATGAAGAAAAAGATAAAGGTAAACGTACATCACGGAATCAAAAGGTAAGATATAAAAGAACCGAGGGCTTAAGGAAACGATAATAATAATATTAAGTCACCGACGAGATAGTTGACTGAATGTATATAAAAGGAACAAGAGAAGAGAAAGGGAAAAAAAAAAACCTGGTGACTAAGCAAAAGAAGTTACCAATTGAGCAGGAACCGCCGAACAAGTTTCGCGCCAAGTCGGCGACTCATACTCAATCAGAAGCCCATCATGCAGAACAGGAAAAGTTATACGACAAGAAAAGAAGGTAAGATAATTCACATTAGGTAATCGATAAGATAAGGTACAAACGAATCATAGATATTCGGAAATGCTACAGAAAATACAGGTCACCGCCGAGATAACTGACTGAAAAGAAGAAAAGGGAAAGAAAACAGATGCGGTGACGAAACAACAGAAGTAAAGCGACTGAAGGTCCACTTTACCACAGCATTTGGAGGACTTCTACCTCCACCAGTACTCGGTGCAGAACTAATCTTTACCAATCGAGCATGACACGCCGAACAAGTTTCGCGCCAAGTCGGCGAACCATACCCAATTAGCTGCCCATCCTGCAGAACAGGTAATTAGGTATGGTTCGCCGACTTGGCGCGAAAGTTAGAAATACCCTATTACACGTGGTCGAAAACAGGTGAATAGTGACATTTCCAATTGTTTTTATTTTACAAAAGTTCGTGATGAGGAAAATCAAAAAAGGTTTTTATTTCATAAAGAGAAGAGACTTACATATTATTTTCGTAAAAAGCTAACATTTCATAAGATATTTATATGCATTTGGCTTAACATTAAAATAAAAAATTTTACTGGTCGGAATCCGGCATAGTGACCCTACGTTGTTTTAACAAAAAGCTTCCTTCATAACATTCTGCCCGAATCTTTTAATATTTCGTATCATTAAAAAACAACGACTGACCCAAATGTAAACATAAACTTAAGCTGCAAATTCTTTTAAATTATTTTCAGAAAACACTCTGCCAAGAAAGTTGACATAAGACCTTCATAAAAGTTTACAACATCTCCTCAAATGCATCTGTTCTTTTTCGCCCACCAACTTTTTAATTTAGGCCAAATGGTTATCGTCAGGGTTGGAATGGAATAATTTAATTCTGGCCTGGCGATACATATGAGTTGATTTTGTATTATCTTCTTCAGCGAATAAAAAGGCAGCTCAAAGCATTATTTGATCTCTCCTAAATAGTATTTCACGACACACCGACTCCGAAAAACGGAGATTGTCAATTCGACGAGTATATTTCTGTATTTATATTTTTATAATTTGCTCACTCATATGTTAAAATTGAGATATTTTTTTGTAATTTTTAACTTGCTCTAAGGATTTTTCTGGGGCGGTTCCATAAAAATATTTCCAATAAAAGTTTGTTACATGGAGATTAACAACGAAACTATTGAAAAAATGTGTTTTTATCCAACGTCTCCCTTTAGACAAAAGTGAAATATTTTGGTGAAATTTTCGGAATGATCTGAGGGGTCCGATAAAAAATACTCCCAAGAGAGGTTTATTTCAAGACACTTGAAAACTGAAAAACGAACTTATACGTAAATAACTTTAGATAGGAGTGAAATACTTTCACTACAGAGGATCCTGTAAAATGGTTCTGCGATAGGTTTATGTAAGGAAAAATCAGTGGCGGTTCAACAGAAAATAAAAATTGCATAATTATTATAAAATCCTATTTAAAATAACAACTACTTTTACTTTTTTTTTGTAATTAAATCCTAAAGAAAAATAAAAAATTTAAAATTGTAATAAAATCTAATGCCGCCACCTTTACTCTCCTAGCTGATTGACAATAACTACGCCATACGTATGCAAGAGAGACTAGGCGATCTCGCAACTGCGTTATTTAAATCATGAATCCTTTATTTAGCATTTTCAAACACATTCTGACGTACCAAGGGCAATCTTAAATACTGAAGATTTTTGGAGGTCAGTGTAAGGTAGCCTCGCTTACCAACATCCGACAACATCGAAAACAATTAGTAAAATTTTTAAATCATCGTCCATCGAGGGATGCCATCAATTGTTCAATTAACAGCTACAAATTTTTATCGGACGGGTGATCTTTTTTCAAGTTTGTGTTGAGATGTAATTAATTTTTGCCGCCGTTAGGATTTTGTGTTTTTGAAGTTAGGCTCGTTTTATAGTGCCTTATTTTTAAAGGTTTGAGTGTCCTTACGAGTAAGTAAAAAATGAGCAAACAGAAGGAAATTAAATGGTAAAGTGATACCGTTTATTGGTGCCAGTAATAAGTTTTGCTTGTTAAATTTAGAAATTAAATCCTATATTGTGAAAAATGAAAGGAAACCATGGCCTAATTCAATTACCTTAAAAGCATCAGACACTCGTCAAAATCATGGTTTCAATTTAATTTGGTACGACAAATGTGATTGGTTGACAGGGTCCAACAAACAAAAAAAAATATTTTGCTGTTTTTGTTTATTATTTTAAATACAAGCCAAGTACACAACTAGGTCTAAAACAGGATTTACTGATCTTAAAAATTTAACTCGATTTATCGAGCATCATTTAAAGTCAAAGGAACATATTGCATTATCCTGTAATATAAAACTTTTCAGTAAATAAAACATTGCGATTGCCTTGGATAGCGTCAAAAAAGATGTCATAATACATAGTAATCAGGTTAGGGAAAATTGTACCAATCTCAAAAAGCTTATTAACATAATAATATTTTTATCTTCGCAAGATTTTGCGTTTCTCGGACACAATGCTACTAGCAAACCACGATTCAAATTCGAATTTATTTTTGAAAAATCATGTTTTTTCCACTATTTCTAAATGATTTAATAGATCACTTTTCCTTTATTTTAAAAGAATGGATAAACATCGAAATACATGACACACATTTTTATGCTTGGCATACAGATGAAACGACCGATATTCCATGTGTTTCTCAACTTTCAATTATATTTCGGTATGTCCAACACGGCAAAGCTTTTGAAACATAGTTTTCATATTGTTTCGTCCAATCGATAGCGTAAGATTTGTTTCACTTGTTAATCACTAAACGGGACAAATATAATTTTAGAAACATGTTGCCGTAAGATAATTTAATTAGATTTTTAGCCAGGAGATCCTGCTAAAATATTTTAACGGTGGATTCACTACAAAGAGAATTGGAAGTTAAAATAACAAAAAAAAAATTGATGATTATCTGTTTGTTTTTCATTTTATTTCGTTGAAATTTCTTCTCATTTTTTACTTACCTATATTAAAGAATAATTGAAAATAAAAACAATTAATAAATTTAAAAAAAAAAACCGACTTCAAGAATTTGCGCTAAAAGAAAGTGTTTTTATAATAATTTTTTATATTTTATATAGTTATTTTAAAGCATCTTTGTATTTTTTTTTCCTTTTGGCCGATCTTTTTATCACTGATGAATTGTAATAAGTCGAAACACTAAAAATTAAAATTTCAATAAGGAATGAACAAATCTATTTTTTGCTGTGTTTTAGTAGTTGCCTATATGCATTCTCCTTTTAAGCACCCCTCTTTTTCTGCTTGAAAGGAGAATACACATCTAGGAACAGATCTATCGAGAGGGAAAGAAAAATAAATATTTAGGTGTTTAAGTCAAGCTTATAACATGAAAAATACATATCTTTATATTTTGTAGATGTTAGCATATTGAATATATCAGATTTGTTTAAGAGAAGAATACATTTTGTTAAATAATTGTCAGTACTAAAGATACATATAATAATTACCTATAAATTTGTTTATTTTTGTGTACACTGTAAAAAGGAATGCATTATATTTAAGGTAAATGTGCTGGAAGCAAATTTCATAAACCGTTTTTTAAATTCAATTAATGGAATGCATTAAATTTAATAATTTTTACATTAACACTTTATCATAAAAAAGTTGAATTCTTTAAGCGACTTATATCACACTAAATAAAAAGTTCAATACAAGTTGCGCTATCTCCCGGAATCTCATGCAATGTACCATGAATATTAATGTAAATTCCTTTAATGTTAAGGTATATGTGAATTGATTTTAATATATAGAAAGTTGAAATACATTTTCAATTACTTTATTGATATTTAAGATACCATTTAATCAAATTTAATGTACAGCGAATTGATATTTCAATGAATTTGCTTAAAATTAATTATTTAAATTGAAACAAAATCATTAAATTTTATGTAGAATGTACATTAAATTTGCATTCAATTTAAGGTTATTTTAAACAGTGTATATAATTTTGAAATAAATTTTACCAAAAAACCAAAGTACATTCCCAAAGTTCCACAAAAAATATTAATATAACCTATGTATTTAGAACATTACCACATCAGTTTGAAATCGGATGGAGACATAAACTAGAACAAATAGTGGAATTTTGGCTTAGTATTTCATATTAGCTGTAGCTGGATTCTCGAAGCATAAAAATGGGATTTGCTCGGCTGTAATATATTTTTCCAAACCGCTAAGCAATAAAATTTGTTGAAAGAATCCAGTTATTCCCAAATAGTAAAAAGATATACTCGAAGGAAACGGAAATTTGAAAGCATGTTAGTGCGCCAGCAAAGTTGTCACAACCACGATAACAATCCGATACCACGGAAGTAAGAGAGGCAAAATGGAAACAGAATATCGTAAAATAAAATTGGTCGCATATATAAAACACACTCCCCTAAAACCTGCTATTCTGTACTTAAGCAGTCAATGGACAAGACTGAATTTAAAAACCTTTTATTAACTCCAGAATCAATACAATCCAATGGACCGCAGAAGTGACATTGTGGGTCAAGACTATTTAATATATTCTTGATAGATCTACTAAACTGTAGCCACGAATGTGATTTATTATAATCAGGATGTATTTTCATTGGTATTAGCAAATCACATTGCGAAAAATGACAAACAAAATACTGTTAAGAGACAAATAGTATTTAAAAAAAACTTTGCAATATACATAATAGTTTTGAAAAAATATATTTACATAAGTAAGAAACGTTTAAAACTTTAAAATAAATAATTTTGGTGGAAAATATAGAATGAAAAACTTTCCGAAACTAGGCTGAAGGATAAAAACAACACATTTCCACAACTAATTTACAAAAATACTTACTACTTATACTTAGTCTATATAAATGTAAGCAAAAACATAAATTTTTTTTGTAATATATCGTAAACACTTTGAGAAATTGATAAGAAATAAATAATAAAAAATGTACTTCCCTAAAATAATCAGTTCCCCAAATCGTGCCACGGGATTCACATTAATACATTGATGTACTGTTATTAATAAACTTCATGCATTAATCCGAAAAAAAATTGTAAAAAGTCTTTATAGATATCGAGAATCACACATAACTATTAACACACAAACATCGAGTCACAAGTAAAAGCATTTCTGAAGTTTTTGATCCATCAGTCCAATAAAAAAATAAAATATCTTTAAAACTAGAAGACATAACTAACGACAACAGATTAAAGGAAATAGCGTATTCAAATATCCTATTCCGCGTTTATTAGTGCTATGTTCCCAAATGTAAAATTTACAAATAAATATGTTATGTCAAATTGGGATATTTATTTTCTGCATGTTTCGATAACTTTTTAAGGCTTTTACCCTACTACTATAGCACTCCATAACTCTCACAAACTTCACTAGCAATTAAACATGAAACATTTGTTTGAACAAAGTATTTTAGAGCTTTCATCTTAGTAAAATTTCTGTACATAAAACTCATATTCATGTCTGGTTAACCCAGTAGTGCTATTAATATACCGGACTAGTAAGTTTTCCTGCTGCCGAACAGTTAAGAATGGATCTTCAATAGCATTTCTTACAAAAATACAATTCTGCTGAGCAGTTGTAATGCATGAACGTAATATATATTTTTGTTACATCACCGGTTTTCAAATACATATTCTACATTGACAAAACACACATCGTCACGAATTGACACCACTCGTCTGAAGAGTCAGGAATGACGAAACGACATTGCGACCATGTCCTAACTTCTGATACACAAAACTTCTTCTCCTTGCGTAAGTTAACGAAAAGCGAAAGTTGCGTAACGCTGTAAGGCAGTAATCACCTTTGGCGATATTATAGCCTAGGCGATGTGACGCATTGAAGTTTTGTTAGGTATCGCGATGACCAGCTTTAACCATAGTACCTTGTAACGTTCCTTTCTCAACTGATGAGATTGGGCGCACCAGGTCAAGGGGTCCCTTTTCGTCGCCTTTCTCAGCTAATGAGATTGAGCGCGTGCAGTGGAAACTTGTATAAATGGTGTCATCCCTGAGATAAGGAGTGAGCCGGTCTCACATAAATATGGTGCGAGGCAAGTTCATGTAGGGAGTAACCGAAAGCCTGGTCTATGCAATGAGATCTAGTGAAATTTTGTCTCCTGGTTGAACAACGAGTTGTACTTCGCGTACTATCCTTCGGTTTGGGTCGAGCTAAGCTCGTGACTCCCAGAATGAAATATTCCGCGTCGAGTATTAGTATTCGACGGACAGCGAATCTCTTATGCCAGTTCCCATTGCACGCGCTCCGTCTCATTAGCTGAGAAGGACGACGGAAGGGAAATCCTTGATCGTGTGCACTCAATCTCATCAGTTGAGGAAGAAACGTTACAAGATACTATGGTTAAAGCTGGTCAATGCGATACCTAACAAAACTTCAACTCATAGCATCGCCTAGGCTACAACACCGCCAAAGCTAATTATTGCCGACAACTGCTTTGCAGTGTTACGCAACTTTCATATGGCGAAGAAGTTTTGTATATCAGAAGTTAGGACGTGATCGCAATGTCGTTTCGTCACTCCTGACTCTTGAGACGTGTGGTGTCAATTCGTGACGACGTATGATTTCTTATCATATTTGTTGTCAAACTGTGCCCTTACTGCTGACGACGATAGGCCAACACAGAAGTAAGTCTGATGACTGGCTTCAGTTAAATGGTGACTAACCATAAAGACACTACTTCCACCTATTCTACATTTTTCAACTTTGTCGTTCAGGAATACAATTTATGATACTTGTAATTACCATATAAAAAGTATTCAAATACCTTTTTTGCATCGACCATTCTTGATTCATCAACTACGAATTTACCAATTCCTTAGAGTAGGCATGAAAATAAGATGACCCTTGTGTTATTTATTTACTCTTGGCTGTAAAAATGCCTGAGCTTGTTACGATCTGAATCAGAAATAAGAATGTCGGAGTTGATCTTAATATCAGAAAATTGGTGTTGATTCTTGATCCATATTTTGCACAGAATACTCGTAGTTTCACATACAGCATCTTTCTAGAAAAACTCTTCCAAGCCTTAGCGATTGAATACATATATTAATTATTAAAAATCTTGTTACAATGCAAATTTTTTTCACACCGGCTTAGCTGGTAAACACTGGTCAAAGTCACCTTGTCACTCCCATCCAATCCGTCCCTGGGTATTATATATTCCGGGTAAACTGATGAATCCTTAGTGAGTCTTAGTTTTAAATTTAAAATTTCTCGAGGGATATAAACTTTATCATTCCTTTATAATTATTTGACTTTTTTAATTAGTTAGCAGGTCGTTGTACAGTGGAAATAAAGAAAATATTTACATTTGGACTTTATTAGTAGCTACAAATGAAAATATTTTGTTGAAAGTAAGCCACTAACTGAACAGTATCAATGATTTAATAGTGTTATAAACGATTAACATTTAACAATGAATTATCTTATCAAATGGAAAATAAACTAAGGCAAATTATCAATGGTATTCGGTTTGCCTGTCTAAAAAAAATATATCTAACATTTTATCAGTTGGACAGTCTTGACTAAATGATAACGAAAATGTATTTTTTATACAGTAATACCCAGGGGCGGATCCAGCCTCTCTCTTTAGGGGGGGGGGGGGGCGGTGATATCACAAAAGTACAGTGTGGCAAGAAAAACAAGTTGTCAACGGGGGGGGGGGGGGGGGAGTGCACGCAGCATACTCATTCCTAATATAAAAGGCAGAATGGGTTCTATTTTCCTGAACTCAAAGCTTTTGGGAGGGGGGGGGGCGATCGCAAGCATACAGACTCCTATACTCTATTCAAGAACTAGAGAGAGTAATAAAACTGTTACCGAAACCTCTAACGTACCTGCTCCAGTGCCGCAGGTAACTGAGAACTGCCGTAAATCTAATTATATTTCATTATATTTAAATATATTTTATAAATTTACTGCAACATAGAATTTCTGATAGTTCAATTTAATTTCTGTCAGTGAGCAAAGTACAACTTACAGTTTTTTCTTAGTGATTTATCTTGTTTGCGCTTGTTTTTATATATTATTTGAGATTAGTGAGATACCCAAAACATATGGCTTTCACCTCTATATTTATTCCAAAATCGTTAAACCAGGGCATTTTTTCCTTAACGAAAAACTTATTACGATGAATGTTTATGATGCCTTAAGATACCAATATCTAGATAATAATGTTAAAAGCTCTGCTGAGATATGTTCCAACATGACAGGAGTTGGAAAATCTACTATATACCGAATACTGAAGGAGAAAAAAATGGCTGGAATTCTTAATACTCCCAAGCCACATTCGATCACAGACAGACGAAAAACCTCGTTGGAAGAAGAGATGAAAACTGCAATTAAAGGGGTTGTATATACATTTTATTATGAAAAGCAGATCCAAACCATCTACAAAATTCTAACTAAAATCATTGAAGATCGCGATTTACCTGAAATTAAAAGAACTGATCTCTGGAAATTGCTCAGAGAACTTAATTTTTGCTGAGAAAAACCAGATAGAAAATCTGTTCTTATAAATCGTCCGGAAACTGTCCGTTGGAGACGTAAATATCTCTCTCAAGTAAAAGGTAGAGTTGCTAGAAATAACACAATTAATAAAATTAGTAATTTAACTAAATTTATGAAAGATTTTTTTGAATAAAGTTACTGCGGAAAATTGGGAAAAATCCATATAATAAAAGAATAAAACAAAATGTGAGAACTCGATCTCATAATCGGTGAGATAGAGGAACCAATTATAATTAATTTTAGCGAAGATAGTTTCACTGACTTTGATTAGGAATTAGATACGTAATGTTTACTAGTGTAAACACAATTTATTATTTAAATTTTTGTTTTTGTTGTATTTTATTGTTTAATGTTATTTATATGTTTTTTAATTTTTTTATATATTTTTATTTTAGTGTGTCACACTCTTTAATTTTATATATATTTAATTCTAATTAGCCGTAAGTTTTTTATTATTTTATTATTGTGTTTGTGTCTTTTTTTTAAGCGTGTAGAATTAACATGTTTATCTTATTTTTTTGGGGCTATCGTATTTCCATATATAAAAGTAAATTAAATTAAGATATCAGTACAATAGAAATAAAAATAAGTAGGTCTAATTTTAATTACAACATAAAAAAAAGTAATTACATTTTAATCCCTTTTTAGTGTTTAAGTGTCATTCTGCAGATGGTTTAAGAAATAAATAAACTGAAACGTCCAATACCCTAAAAATGTTTTTAATTAATAATAAAATGACCGATAGCCCCAAAAATATTTTATTATTATATGGACGAATTTATTTTTTTATAAATGTTTAACTTTTTGTATTTTTGACATTGGATATTTTATAAGTATTTAAATTATAACTTAGAACTTTTTGAGAGAATAATCCTACGTTTTAGTCTATTATTATAGACCGGTATTTTTGATAAAATTTCTAACCCATTCCTATGAAAAATATATGTGTCTAACAAATTTTGCTAAAAACACCGGACTAAAGAACACAGGTAGTTTGCGAAGAGAAAAAGAGTAAAAATAGATTTATTACTCCCTCTAGTTCTTGAATAAACTATAGTAAGTACAGGTAAATGTTATGTGAAGAGGAGAGTTTTCGCATATTCTCCACTTTCCGGCCACTTCTGGTTTCACCGGAAATGGCCCCGGTCTTGAATTTTTAAATGGAACACCCTGTATATTTTAACATTTTTGGATTTCTGAGACAATTCTAGATCAGAATGTGACATTTTAAAAACTTTTTACGTCTACTTCATTTTTTTAGAGCCACTTTTGCCCCCACCGCCCCCCCCCCCCCTTGGATCCGCGCCTGGATACCCAATCAGTACATTTTAAAAATAAACAAACTTATTATTAACTTTTAGAATGTGAGCTAGAATAGATAATGATCTATTTATCATTTTAATTTATTTTTGAGATTAAAACATATATTTTGATGTCCAGACCCTATCCAAAATAAAATTATTTCACCCCCACCCATCTGATCCTTTATGAGAAAAATAAAAAAATTCAATAAGAAAATCTCTGCGAAAAGATAAATAATATCTTCTCCTTAACAAACACTTTTACAATAATAAAGACTCTATTGTCAATGTAATTATAAAAAAAAAATGACACTGATGCAGCACTCTTCTCTCCACACAGTAGCAAGATACAATATGTTGTTTAACACTTCCACTAATAGTTCGTCGCAACAAGCATTCGCGCAGTTATTGCATATTTGTACCAGAAACTTTTTATCTCATTATTGAAATAGAAACATTTTATTTAACAGAAGACTCTTGTTGAACTTTCTTTAAATATCTGGATGCTCAATGAAAACGTAAACTTTGTTAAACTGAAGAATTTTTCCGTTGAAATAACAAAAAATTCTCATTAAAATTTATAAAGAACATATTCATTTAATATTCTTCATACTAAATACTTTATTAAAGAAATCAGGTAACAAAAGGTAGTACATACATTTCACTAGAAACTTATCTTTTACACATTCAATTATCTATCTTGGGGCCATCATTTTATCAATAAACTCGGAAAACGGCAATAAGAATGATGAAAGCTAAGACATAGAGACAGACGCAGACGATGAATTTTCTTTTTTACTATGTAGTGAAATTTGGTAAAATCCTGAATCGCCCTGTATATGGAGGTAAATCCACAAATATTTTATATATAAACTTATTAATATCATGTATCAATTAGACGGAGAAACTGTACAAGAGTTGTTAAGACAAGCAAAAAGTTGTCTCAACAAAGTTCTTATACCAATTTAACTTTTATTGTTATTTTATTTTCAACATACGAAGATGTTTTTAGTTAATTAATCACCAAATTGTATAGTCTCAATAAATACAACTGTGACATAAATCTGCTACGAAACTTTTCCAACGAATAATAGATTTGTCAGAGAAACTTTGTATAAAAACTTTTTTCTTTTTCGACTCTTTCAATGCCTGTACTCTTTTTCTTCGACGAACTATTTTAGCTGAGGCCAAATGATGCTTTTTATATTCTAAAGGCACGCTGATAAATTCTCCCGCTAATTTTCACATACATTTTTCTGACGCGTATAACTTTTCTGTTTAATAATATAACTTATAGCTTATTTGTTAAAGTAGAATGCAAAATCATTAAAAGTTTTCAGGCGTGTAGCAATTTGAATTATGTGCAAAATGTTGTCTGCATTTTCTAGTTTCATAATTTGAGTGAAATTGTTAAACATATATATATATATATATATATATATATATATATATATATATATATATATATATATATATATATATATATATAATGTCGTATTTTCACATCCGTCATTTCAGAAAGTGGAGATCGGATTTTCCTCGAAAAGGCCATGAGGTACGTTTCGATCGAACGCGAACGACGTATACGAGCTGTGAATGACTTGCGTATCAGGATTTTTGTCATTTATGGTATGTGTTTGTCCCTGCATTACGTGGTCCCCACCTTGAAGTGGAGCTTGGATGTCATTTAAATATTGTTCCATTGGGGAAATTGAACTGTTGAGATATAATTGAGCATTTTGATTTATTCGGGTCATGTCAGATTCATTATGAGTATAGAATCCTGTTAGGTCTGGCGCGACCCAATTGTGAGAGAAGGTATTGGACATTTTTAAATAAATTATTTTTTCTTTTAAATTGGAATGTTTTGTATAAAAATACAAAAATCACGGACGGCTGGGCTTTAATATACTTAATATATGAGAAAAATTAAGTATATGGAATTTAGGTTGAATGAGAACTTGGCCAATATTTACTTTAATTTGTTTTTTATTAGACGTGAGCTCTTATAAAATTTTTTGCAGTAAAAGTTTTTTAGACTGGGACCCTTAATAAAATTTGCGTGGAAATTAAAATGTAGTGTTGGGACTCTTAATAAAATTTCCACAATTCAATATTTTCGAAAATTTTTGTTTTGGTGTTAAGCGCAAACTAAGGCACGTTTAGTGTTCTTAGATCCGTTAACGATGTCACTATCAGGTTAGTCGCAATCGGGAATGTCTAAATCGGGTATGTCGCTATCAGGTTTCCTTTACGCAGTTTTATTTCCGCAAATTATTATATTCGTAGAAGTAGGCGCATGAATGCTCTGTATATTAATTTCAGTTTCCGCAAAAATTACAAGAAGAAATCGGCGTGGAAAGATTTTAGAGAAGCTAATTTTTTTTCCGACGGCGCTGGAATTTCACTAAATTTGCGTTTTTCACGGTTTTTATTTAACTGAAGCCTGAATAAATGCTTTAAAAGACTTAGATACTCGTGTGCGCGTGTGTAATAAATTTTAGAGATCTGTGGTCTTTAAAAGACAACCAGATTCTGCTAACGAATCGCGACATCGAGTGCTATTTATACTTTCAAGGCACTCCGTCGGGTCTTCCGAAAGGAGCCGATCAGCGCTTAGCGCAGTCCGCCAAAGCTTTATGTCTGCGCCACCGTCTGTGTCGGTGTCTATGCGCCGTTACCGCCGACAACGTGCAGTTTATTTCTCGGATTTTCAACCGTCTTTATTCGTTTATTTTATTTTTATGATTTTTTTTAGGTTCTTGTAGATAGAATTCTATATATATATATATATATATATATATATATATATATATATATATATATATATATATGTATATATATATATATATATATATATATATATATGTATATATATATATATATATATATATATATATATATATATATATATGGAGAAAAAAATAATAAATTCAAAAACAGAATTTTTTGCAACTTAGCGTATCGTTCTTTTTAATAAGAAAACCTGCACGTGACCTCTGTTAAACGATAGAAATAGAAAATTATTAAAGAAAATTTCTTTCTGTTACCGGAACCTACTCTCTATGATATTTTTCTTAAAACTTCGGGCTAGTCCGAACAGAAAGAATTATATACTACCATCTTTAAAAACATTTACCTTTTCTAGAGACTTTATAATTTAAAAAAAAAATTAAAGTTATTTACATTAATTTGTTTATAATTTTTGAGGTTAATTGACTAAAAATTTTTTGTGAAATCTCGAATTTTATATTTTAAAGTACTTAACTCCTGACTGACTGATAAATTACCCATTAGAAAATATGGATCCGATATTTATATATTTTGTACAAGGAGCTGTGGACGGAGAAGAGAGCAAATTCATGAGACTGGAGAGGAAACATTTGCGAGATCCCAGTTATGTTTTTGCATCACCTAAAGGTGAATTTAGAAAATGTTTTCATCTTAATGGAGATTAGTACGAAATCTAATAGAAAAACTTCGAAACTTCCTTTTTCATCTAAACAATATCAGCCCAACTATTAAACTCACCGTGGAGAAAGATGTAGAAAATAAATTACCATTCTTAGATATCTTGGTGGAAAGAAATGGCAGATAAATTCGAACTTCGGTTTACAGAAAAGCCACGCACACAGGACAATACCTTAATTATTCATCTAATCACTCCAACAACATCAAACAAGAAATTATAATAAATCTCGTAGATAGAGCCTTAACTCTCTGCAACTCCAACGGGAGCTTGATGAAAGATAGATTACATTAAACATAATCTGACAGCAAACAGATACGCAGTATATCTAGTGGATAAATTTCTTGAACAACGCAGAAATAGGACAATATTGTCAACGAATGAAGAACGAAAATCAGTATTGAACATCTTCTATGTTAAAGGCATTTCAGAAAAACTTAGAAGGATAGGAAAACGATATAAAATCAAAGTTGTTTTCAATTCAAATAACTCTCTGAGAACTCGGCTCACTAGGGTCAAACCAATAACTCAAAGAGACATGAAGAACTGTGTATATCAGATACCATCTGAATGTGGCAATTCCTACATTGGCGAAACAAAGAGACCTCTTGATGTAGGGATCGAAGAACACCAAAAATGCACATTTCGAGGAGAAACCGAAAAATCTCGTGCCGCCAACCATGCCTGGACTCATGGACACCACATAAAATGGTCTGAAGCTAAAATACTACACCGAGAACAACATTGGAGAAAGCGGAAATTCAAAGAAGCCTCGGTTATACATCAAAACCCAAATTGTTTTAGTAAACCATCTTTAGATATAAGAGAAGTGTGGAAATCACTTCTTAGTAATTGTAAACTAAAACTAAATGCAGCATAAAAAAATGGGATTGTGCCATAGCAGGCATGACTGTACCCATCTCAGTCACACCCTACTGCATTTACTTTTAGTATAAATAGTCATGTAGCTAAAGGATTTATTTAGTTTCACTTGAAAACGGCTAGAGATGACTACTAGCCGAAACGTCGTGATATTCAACAAAAATAATGGAAGTCCAACAGATATCTACAATTTCGCAAGAAACATCATTGTCTATGACCCTCAAACAAACACTAGAAAAACTTATACCACATATGGACAGTGGATTCCGATATACCAAAATCTCTGTTATTACTAGAATTAAGGGGGCATTGAAATTTTTTGCACAAGGTTCCTATCAAAAGAACATTGGTAATGAAAGACACGTACCTATGCTTCAACAGACATTTGGAAGAGCCCTGTCAGAAGCTTGTGCAGCCCTTGAAGCTAGTGCCCCCCATTCTCAAGTAGAAAAAAAAAGAAAAAAGGTGAAGTTCATAGAACGATTTAGTTTACCTCGTACCATAGGCTGCATTGATTTCACTCATGTTGCCATTTTAAAACCTGCTCAAGATGAACATTTATATTTTAATCGTAAACGGTACCATTTAAAAAATGTTTAGTTTGTTTGAGATAATAATTTATTAATTCCTAATGTTAACCCTATCTTTGGAGATGTTAGTCATGATATATTTATTAGGAGAAATTCAGCAGTAAAAAGCACAAGGAAGAAAATTATGAAGGGGGAGATAGAAATAGTGAATACAATGATTATCCACAGGAACCATGGCTTATGACACCAATTAGAGGTATGCCTAATGATTCTTCTGAATGAAGATAGACTATCGCATTAACAAAAGCTAGAAATTGTATCGAGAGATACATAGGTATGTTATATTTTTTGAAATGTTATATTACTATAATCCAGTTTAACTACAATTTTAGTTATTTCTTCATTTCCCTTGGTAAATTATTTCATTTATTGCAGGTGTTTTAAAAAACAGATTCTGTTGCGTCCTTAAGGAAGATGTTCTACGGTATCATCCCTTTAAAGTAAAACAAATTCTGTTTTACTTTCTGTTTGTGTATGGAAGAGGATGTTAACGTGGAAGATAAGGAGGATATAGAAAATACATTTTAAGTAAATGATTTTACTGTTGGTTCCGGCGTGGTAAAAATCGCCACGAGGCACAAAGAACGTCCAACCTAAACCACCGTTTATTAACACGTGCAATGTTATGATATTTCACATTATTCTCACTAGAAGATAATGAGAATATAGAAAATAAATTTTTAGTAAATGATTTTGCTGCTAAAGATATCTTAGCTTTATGGCAGCAGCATAGAGATCAATTAATATAGGTTTATTTTGTAGAGTAAAACCGAATTAAATACTTTTAAACTGTATATATAATTAGAATATATTTATTTTTCCTTAAATTAATTCTAATTATTCATTATTGTTCAAATGGTCACTTAACGTTAATAAATAAACAGAAATAAAAATAAAAGTGTGTGGGAGCCGTTACTTCATCGGGGCACATTAGTAACAGTAGCTTTTGCAGTGAATGCTTTGAGAAATAGCATTGCTCCTTTATTTATTTTTCCACATGTTCGATATTACAACCATTTTGTTACGAACGAGCCAGTAGGATCAATGGGGACTGCAAATCTTTCAGGTTGGATGCAAGATGCATCTTTCCTAATATTTCTCGAATATTTTAAGAAATTCTCCAATGCTTCACCAACGCATAAAGTCTTGCTATGCATTCTTCGCACATTGATATTAACACACTGGATTTTTGTAAGGAAAACGGAATCAATTGACCCTTAAAAAAAGCTATAAATACTGCTTGCGATGGATGGATGTGAAGTCACCCGGGAAAAACAATGACCATCTTCAATATACCAGGCCTTATCGAAACTGCTATGCCGCTGGCTTTCACACAGGCGAATATTCAAGCTGGATTTTGCAAAACTGGTATTTATCCATACAATCGTAATCTTTTTGGAGAAGATAATTTTACCTCATCTTTTGTAACAAACAGGCCAAACCCTAAGACTAGATAACAATCCTGAAGCACCATATTTTATAACAGACAGGCCAAACCATGAGAACAATCCTGCAGCACCATCTTCTGTAATGGACAGACCAAATCCTGATACTGAAGAGAATATTCCTGCACAGCCATCTTTTGTAATTCCGAATCTTGATTCTAGAGACAAAGAATTTGACTTTTCATCGTCCCTTGAAAAAGATGAATCAATCCCTAACGCGAGAGAAAACAATTTTAGTCCTAACAATAATAAAACACCGCTACTTTCAACTTGCTTACTGTGCAAATCTTTAATTCTGAACTCAAGCAATGTTCAGCCAACTAATTCATCCTCAGTCAAGTCATCTGTTTTTTCATCTGAAATTATTCGGCCCTTTCCGAAGGTTTCCTAAAGAAAAATTAGAGGTTCTAGAACTAAAAAGTCTACGATTTACACAGGTAGGCCTGAAAAAGTGACAGTTAGGCAAGAATATGAAGCAAAAGAAAAACGATTGGTGGTGAAGCAGGTAAAGAAAAATCTTAATGAACCGAAAGGAACAAATGAAACAAAAAGAAAAGGCAAAGCAAATAGAAGGAAGACATCACCATTGTCATCAGATAAAGAAGAGTATTTTATCTGGTTTGCATAGGCGCATATCCTGAAAGAAAGCCTGGCGAAAAATGAATCAAATGCCAAAGGAAACTTTTTACCCATTTAGATTGCACAGATGATAATTGCCATTATGTAATGAGTCTGACATATTATATTTGTTTTATTTTGGATGTTGTATGTTAATACACAAATGTTTATTTTTTTCTTAAAGGAACCGTTTTGAGTTGTTTTGTTCCAAAGATTTTGATATCACAGTTATTAATATTTGTTTTGTATTGTGATGGACTGACTGACTGACTGACTCCGTAGCATTACAACCCAGAGTGGGTCTTGGCTGCCTCGACTATCTGCTTCCACCTGGAACGGTCTTCTGCCAGCTTCTTCCATTCTTGCTAGTCAACTTCAAGGATAGCTAGATCCTTGTGGAAGTTATCTCTCCATCTAAGCCTAGGTCTTCCAGTGGTCTTTTTTCTTGTGGTGCTTCCTCCAATACCCGTTTTATTAGTCGATCGTTTTGACTCCTTTGTATATGACCTGCCCATCGTAGTCTTCTGGACTTTATTTCTTGAATGATGTCAGGGCTTTGATATATTTGCGCAAGCTCTATGTTGCTTCTCATTCTGTGACGGCCTGTTTCAAGGTCTCGGTATGGGCCATATATTATGCGCAGGATTTTTCTCTCAAACCTTCTTAGCAGCTCCGTATCGTGGACTGTCAGGGTCCATGTTTCACTGACGTAGATTGCTACTGGTCGTATTATTGTTCGATAAATTTCGGTTTTTGCCTTTCTAGTGATAAATTTTGACTTCAGCAAGGTTTGTATCGCAAATGTACATTTATTTGCTCGTGTGATGCGCTGTTTAACCTCTTCCTGCATATTATTGTTTGCCGTTATCACTGGGCCCAGGTACTTGAAAACTCGCACATGCTCAAAATTATAGTCATCCATGGTGACGTTCTGCCTGATTCTGTCTCGGGCGGGGTTGCGGGAGACGTGCATGTATTTGATCTTTCCTTCGGAGCCCTATTCTCTGAGCTTCTTTTTCTATCTTTATGAAGTTTTCCTTCACACTGACTGTGCTTTCTCCTATCGCGCCCATATCATCCGCGTAGGCCAAAATAAGTTTAGGGCCACTTGGCCCAAAAACCTCCGCGTCAACTGATACTGTTCTTACGGCTTTCTCCAGTGCAAGGTTAAATAGTACTGGCGACAAAGCATCTCGCTGTTTCAATCCTCTGTTGATAGAAAATGTTTGGCTACACTCTCCTTCAATTTTGACACAGATTTTTGCCCCCTCTAGGCACGCTCTACGCAGTCTAATCAGCTTATGCGGGATTCCAAATTCTTCCATAGCTTCCCACAAACTTATTCTAATAACACTGTCATATGCTTGTTCGAAATCTATGAACAGGGTATGTAAGTTTTTGTTAAACTCCCAACATTTCTCCAGCATCTGTCGGATAGTGAAAAGCAGGTCAACTGTTGATCTTCCGCTTCGAAAGCCACATTGGTAATCTCCGATAATCTCCTCGGTATACGGAGAGAGACGTTGAAGGAGAATGCTGGAGAATAATTTATAGGCGTGGCTTAGTAGAGCAATACCTCGGTAATTTTTACATTGCATTTGGTCCCCTTTTTTGTGGAGTGAAATTATTACCCCTTCTTTCCATTCATCAGGAATGATTTCTTGACTCCAAATTTGTTTCACGAGGTTATGTATTTGTGTGATTAGATCGTTCCCTCCATGTTTTAGACTTTCTGCCAAGATATTATCTCGACCTGCCGTTCTGTTACTTTTGAGTTTCTTAATGGCTCTGATGGTCTCTTCCATGGATGGAGGTGGGATATTAACCTCTGCCGTAGCGAATACTGTAGCTTCAGGTTCTTCCTGCATCGGCACTTTTAGTAATTCATCAAAGTAGCACTTTCAACTGTCCAGTACCTCCACTTTTGAGGCGGTGATTGTGCCATCGTTAAGCTTAAGCATTGTGGCACTTCTTGGGCGGAATCCCTTTTTATGCCTCCCCACTTCTTTGTAGAACCCCCTAGTATTGCCGTTGATAAAGTTTCTATAAAACATAACCCGAAACGTCTAGTCTAATTTTTGACTGATTGTAAATGAAGACTGATATAATAATTATGGAGTGTAAATAAAGACTAACATAATAACTGTAAATGTTATAGTGCCTTATTAGTTGTAAGTGATTGAATATTCTTAGATTTTATTTCTTTTGTTACAAAGTTGTATTTTCTAAAAGGAGATTATGTTGTATTATGTTAGATATTACTTGCAATAAAAGCAATTTCAGACTATTCTAGAATATGTTTGAACCTGTCATCATGAATCCCAAGTAACGTCACAACCACTCCTGGAGTATGGTCGGTTGTTGACACTTTCCCCTTTTTTTTTAACTTGCTCCTATGAGCTAACCACTGTGTCTAGGGATACAATTTTAATATTTATACGTAGACCAATGTATGCATTACATAAAAAAAACACTGGCATACTGACAAAACAATTGGCGATCAAATAAAAATTGTCACAACCGTACCCAGTCTACCCTACAAAGTCGAGAGCTTTCTTAACTGAACCATTTATACCATGATAGCAATACGTTTGGAATTCAAATTTTGATTGGGCGTGGTAGAGGTTAGTTTTACTTAGCCAATCATGTGTGATTAGAGAGAGATAATTATCCAACTACTTATTTCACTGCAATCTAGCTCCAGTAGTGTATGCTCGATGGTCTATAACTTTGTTGCAACGTTATTGTTCAGTTGGTTCCGACGTGGTAAAAATCGCCAGTGAGATGTTATTATTCCCACTTAAAGTTGTATTAATTTAGAAAAAATTATACACTTTAAATTTTACATATGAGCGCATTTTAAATTCAAAAATGTCTTATTTCCGGATAAGAAGTAATACTACCAATTTTATTATAAAGGGTGTTTTTTATAGAGGTATAGAACTTTTAAATGGAATAAAACAAAGATGAATTTTTTAAATTGACATGAAATTTACTTTATTCGAAAGATAATCTTCTGGCATTATAATTTAAATATGACTTCTGGCATATGACCGCCACGGCTGGCTCGGACGTAGTCTAATCTGGAGGTCCAATTTTCGATGACTTTTTCCAACATTTGTGGCCGTATATCGGCAATAACGCGGCGAATGTTGTCCTCCAAGTGATCAATCGTTTCGGGCTTATCGGCGTAGACTAGCAACTTCACATATCCCCACAGAAAATAGTCTAGCGGCGTTAAGTCGCACGATCTTAGAGGCCAATTCACGGGTCCGAAACGTGAAACTATGCGGTTACCAAACATTTCCTACAATAAATCAATTGTGGCACGAACTGTGTAACATGTTGCCCCGTCTTGTTGAAACCACAGCTCCTGCACATCATGGTTATTCAATTGATGAACGAAAAAGTCAGTAATCATGGCTCTATAGCAGTCACCATTGACTGTAACGTTCTGACCAGCATCGTTTTTAAAGAAGTACGGACCAATGATTCCACCAGCCCATAAAGCACACCAAACAGTCAGTTTTTCTGGATGTAACGGTATCTCAACATACACTTGAGGATTATCATCACTCCAAATATGGCAGTTTTGTTTATTGACGTATCCATTCAAACAAAAGTGAGCTTCATCGCTAAACAAAATTCGCTTATGAAAATCGGGATCAACAGCAATCTTGTTTTGGGCCCATTCACCGAATCTACGCCTTGCTAGGTGATCGTGTGGCTTCAATTCTTGCACGAGTTGGATTTTGTAAGCACGCAAACCAAGATCTTTCCGCAAAATCTTCCATAAAGTGAATGGACACAAATCCAATTCCTGTGCACGATGGCGGATAGACCGATTCGGGTCTTCCTCTACGCTACGCTCTACAGAAGCAATGACTTCTTCTGTACGCACTGTACGACGTCTATGTGGATGCGTATTATCATTTAGAGTAAACGTGGTGCGAAAACGTTCCATAGTTAATCGAATTAATTGCTCTGATGGACGATTATGTTGACCGTAAAATAGACGTAGTGCGCGATACGTGTTTCGAACAGAACCATGATTTTCAAAATAAATATGCACAATTTGGAAGCGTTGTTCGGAAGTCAGTCTATTCATGTTGAAATGCCAAACAAAACTAAACATAAATCACTTGACAGCTGACAAAATGGCCGCCAGTTAAAAAAGTGTTGCCAACTTAGAGTTCTATACCTCTATAAAAAACATCATTTATTTATATTTTGTTGCACACAATTCTTGTGTAATAAAGTTTTCATTTTAAGTTATTTTACCCTGACCTTACCATAATTTGCATAAAAATATCATCAATTTTTTTGATTACATAACTTAATCAAAGATGTTTATACTTAGAAAACATTTAGGATATAGGGGACGTAGTATGACATTCTACGCAATTTACATACTGATAAATATTGTACCAGTATGGGTTAGGTTGTCAGTAAAATAGTTAAAATTTATCTTAAATTAGAGTGATAGTGCGCCACAAAACTTTTAAACCTTAAAAATAAAAAATACAACCAAAAGAAAAAAGTTTGGAAATAACCCCTTAGATTTATGGGTTCTTTTCCCTGGTCAAATTTTTAACTTAAGCTGATGAATCCCTCGCGAACTTAAGTTTCGCACTTCAGTTCTTCGGGGATTTAAACTTTTTATACGTTTTTCTTTGTACCAGATGGACTATTAGGTGATTATCTAATGTGCTTCATAAGCTAAATGCGTCATTTCAAACGGGATGTTTACCATTAAATGAGTCCAAGTGTAATTTTTGATTTAATAAAAAAAAAACATGTTCTGCTGCCAGTTCTATATAAATATCACTTCGACTAATCGTTTTGAAAATAATTAATTTTAAATATGATTTTGGTATATTATAATTTCTCAAAGTAGGCAATAATTACAACTAAAGCAATAAAAATGCTGTCAAGCATATTAATTGTGCAAATTGTGATGATGCATATATAGTATAAAAACTAATCGTAAAGAAAAAAGAACCGCAATTTTTAATAATACAAAAAATTCAGCAATGTCCTCCTACTGCATAGATCATAAAAATTTTCATAGATCTGAATGACAATATATTATTCCATTCCAGAAATAAAAGTAAAAGATTAAATGTACTAAAATAACTCGAAATGGAAAATCTTTAGAAAATAATCTACAATACATCTCTAACTTTAGTACTAAATGTACTCCTGAAAAAGCCCAGACAAGGCAAAACGCATGAAGAGTGAAGATTACTGAAACATTAAAAAGCAAACAATGTTTTATTTACAAGTATTTAAAAAATGTTTCACAAGAAACAAAGTGCAGAATCAACGCAGTGTATTAATTGTTGCCATTTAGTTTTAAAATGAAATATGTTTTTAATTAATTTATATTTTATTAATTATTTCAATGTTTATATATTTAAAGTAACTTTTTTAAATATCAAAAAAAGTAAAAAGAAATCTCTCCACCCCACTCTAGATTATTCAGAAAATGAAACTTTAAGATAATATTGTTTTATTTATTTAAAACTAGCTTTTACCCTCGATTTCGTCTACGTGAATCTTGGAAAATTATTAATAAATACAATTGCTATAGAAAATAAACAAATAATAAACGCTAATATCACCCCTAACAATCTCCTTTTCATGTCTGTAATTTCATCGAAATCGTTTCAGCCATTTTAAAGATTTACCCATACAGACAGACAGGCAGAGAAAATAAAAGGGGCCTGTATCATTCCTGATAACGTCCTCTTCCTGTCGGTGATGTTCCATCGAAATCACTTCAGCATCGAAAATCAGCCAGTATAGTTAGACAGGCAGAAAAAACCTCCTCTTAATGTCTCTAAAGTTTCACTAAAATCAGTTCAACCATTTCGAAGATTAGCCCATACAGACAGATAGATAAACATACAGGCAGAGAGATACTTTAGTTTTATTTATATCTGGCATTGGCAATTCTAACAACAAATATCTTTAAACAAGTGATTAGTAGCAACATTCTCGCAGTATACTGTTTAAGTACGCTAACTTCGTAAATTCTAACTTCAGGACTAGAACAAAAGTTGTAGAAAATCAAACAGAGATTCTAAAAATCATCATGACTTTGACCTTGTCTTTCTAGGTCATTTGAATTATTAATGCGAACACCTACTTTTGATCCCGGAAATGAAAAGACCAGAAAATTTTGCAATAAGATATAAACTTGGCGATGAGATTAAGGTGAAATTTTAAGTTCAGGGTAAAGCTAAATCGAACTCCCCTAACAATATCGTTAAATCTCAGATTTTGCCTTAAATGGCTGATAATGGTCTTACCTTAACTGTCTGGATATTTGTCTAAACTTAATGGGTAGGATTTCTGATCTTACCTTAACCTCATGGCCATGGTCATATTCGACTGTAAAATTTTCTGTTCTTTTCATTTCTGGGATCAAAAGTAGGGGACCCCAATTAAAATTCTGAAGATAGCCTCCAAATAATCAAGGTGAAGTTCACGATGAAGAAGAATCTTTGTTCCTTTTTCTACAACTGTTATTATAGTAATTTTCCTACACTTTTGTAATACGGTGTAGATAAAAAAGAAAAACAACTTTTCGTTTTAAAATGAGAAATACATTAAGATTCAAAAATGGAACATTTTAATAACATGCACTACATTCACTCTAACCAATAGATAATAGCCAAAACACCCCATGAAGACGTAACAGTACTTTTCAACATCTATTTATCGGTATAGAGCAGTCTCTAGTATCCAATATTATATTTGTTTATTTATACTTCTCCGTAGTTTCCTGCTCATTGTCTTTTCTTTCCATTTATTAATGCTTTCTTGATCCTGGTCCTCTTTCACTTCTTTTAACCACGTCGATCTCCGTCTTCTCAGTCTTCTTCATCCCAATTCCTATGCTAGTGGCGAATATACTCTTGTGCCTGGTCCTGCTCTCTCTATATGTACTCTACCGACTTTACTCTTTGCTGCTATATGTTTTTTACCTATTGTTATTAGGTCCAGTGCTGTCTTTAACATTTTTCATTCCAATATCCTATGTTTTTTTCCCATTTTTTATCATACTAAATGTTTTAGTATGCTGTTGCAACAATGGCCTGATTGTTGTAGTGAATATTTTCATTTTGGCGTTTTTTCCAAGGATTTGACTCTCTAATAGCTTCCTATTAGCATTTAAGTAAAGTGTACTTATCGAATGTCCCAATCACTCTTGATTACACTGCCCAAATATGTTATTCTATCAACTTTCTCTAGCTCAACGTTATTTATCAGAATTGCTGCATTAGGATGTTGTTATTTTGACACATGCATGTATTTGATTTTGTTGATATTTAGAGTTAGGCCATATTGCACACATGAATCTACAATACTCTCCAACTGATGCTGGAGGTCTTGAGCACAACTTGCCATAATGAAAGTTTCATCTGCATTACGCAGATTATTGATAGTTACACCATTCATGGTGATGACCTCCTCAATGCTATCAAGTAGCCCCGCAAAGATATTTTCCGAGTACAAGTTAAAAATAAGAAGCGACAATATACAGCCCTGTCTCGTGCTTTTTGTTGTCAGTACAGGTTGGCTATAATCCTTATATAATTCCACATCTTTATCATTTTGTCGTGTTGAATTCAGTCGAAAGCTTTCTCTAAAATAATGAAACATAGGAGAACGTCACAGTTCACACCTCTACATCTTTGTATTAAGACTATGTTGGTCTTAACCCAAAGCTTACCGTGACAATGGTCATCTTGTTTTCTCTACAACTTTTACATTCAATGTTTTTCTCCATAACTCTTAGTTTCCGAGATCTAATATATATATATATATATATATATATATATATATATATATATATATATATATATATATATATATATATATATATATATGAAGTAAAATGCAAACTTCGTTCCAACAATATCCTTTCCGTGTTAGAGGTTGCACAGTTTAAAAAAATTGTCCAGGAACACAATTTATCCCATTCGACCACCATCGAGATGATGGCCTACCTGTACCACCATACCGAGAAGAAAGTCAAAACACCCTCCCCGCCACAGTGATACGGCAGAAGTAGATATTTCGTCTCTACTAAACTCATCAGGGTACCAACCTCCAGCCGGATGGCGTATAAATGTTTTTGCGGCTTTCACGGATTCGTGAAAACAGCAAAAATATATATATATATATATATATATATATATATATATATATATATATATATATATATATATATATATATATATATATATACATATACATATATACATATATATATATATATATATATATATATATATATATATATATATATATATATATACATATATACATATATATATATATATATATATATATATATATATATATATATATATATATATATATATATATATAGTTGTCGATTTGACTGCTGAAGATTTACGCTTTGAATAAGCTGCAGCGTTCCAGATAACTATATTTAGGATGCTTCAATCTATTTTAAAGACAGCCTTATTATTGTTCCTTACGTAGGGGTTTTACCTGTTAACGGCTTAAGAGGTTCTGCGATTTATTTCTTGTACTCTTCTCCTGCCAACTGTTGGATTACATGATCAATGAGTGGTAACGTTTCTCTCTATACTGCTGTATATCATATTGGTCTTACTAGGAATAATTATGACAAATTTTCTTTATTAAATCATAAGAAAAACTACATTAAGTATAAATAAACATATTTTATTTTAAAAAAAAAAAAGGTAGGCGTTTTCGGTAAATATTTTCAAGTATAACGAAAAACTTACTTCCAACTTTTTGTACTTTGACATAGAGCCGATATAAAAACTTTTTCAGATCTTATCCAATTCGTCTATCCTTCGTTCTTAATCCACTTTTTCCCGGGCGGAATAATTATTTTGGTTGTGCTAACGAAATTTTTACGGCTTAAGAATTCGATAAAAATTTTCTCGAAAACAATTTTTATGTTTGAGTCATTTGACTGGTTTACAGTTTTTATAATTAAAATATTTCCAAATTTGTTAAAAAATTTGTTTTAAAGCTTTTCAACAATTCTGCTTTTTACTTTTGGGTATGTGTGCGAAATTAGAGTAAAGTTAACATCTGGAAAACTATCGTCCATATTTGTGAAATAGTTAACGAAATTTGAATTATGCTTTTTGTCTGGAATTTTCTTCCCGTTTGTTCGATGTAACACCTGTTACAATCCGAATAATTTAGTCTATAACCCCAAGATTTTTGTAGAGAGGAAATTTTATCTATGGTATTACACATATATAACAGTTTTCTTAAAGATTTTAATGAGATTTTTAAATTTTCTTTTCTTAAAACATTGGCTATTTTAAAAAAACAAAATTTCAGTAAGAAATAAAGAAATCTTTCTGCCGTATTTAAATAGTTTGTTATATATGTAATTCTACTTTTCAGGCAGAGAATATGAAAAATATATATACAAACAGTTTATTTCCTGCAAATATCACTCTGGTCCTCTCTCCATACGCGTTTCGATCACCTCATGATCTCGTCAGTGGAGCTGTATAGGACCGAAAGCAACATTAGCAGGAAATAACTGATATATGAACCATAAATTTCAAGGTATGTCGGCAGGATATTGCACCTGCCATCTACCAACTTCGATATCAGACTGAAAATTATCGCCAGTCGAACGACATCTATGAATCATCGGAGTAACGTGAAATTTTTAAAAAACCAAAATTTCAGTAAGAAATAAAGAAATCTTTCTGTCGTATTTAAATAGTTTGTTATATATGTAATTCTCCTTTTCAGGCAGAGAATATGAAAAATATATATACAAACAGTTTATTTCCTGCAAATATCGCTTTGGTCCTCTCTTGGTAGATGGCAGGTGCAATATTCTGCCGACATACCTTGAAATTTATGGTTCATATATCAGTTATTTCCTGCTAATGTTGCTCTCGGTCCGATACAGCTCCACTGACGAGATCATGAGGTGATCGAAACGCATATGGAGAGAGGACCAGAGCGATATTTGCAGGAAATGAATATATATATATATATATATATATATATATATATATATATATATATATATATATATATATATATATATATATATATATATTTCATATTCTCTGCCTGAAAAGGAGGATTGGCTATTTATCTAAAATATGTAAGGTTTGTATATTTAGAGTACTTTTTATATAAGTTAAATGAATATATTCAGAGAATGTTTCCTAATTATTAATTTTCACAACACTATAACCATTGTTTAATACAATTTGTTTTAGAGTAATAAGTTCTTTTTTCTTGTTTGTGTCTAATAAAAAGGATAATCAATGCTCTGTGTATCAAAGGCTAGTATGTTGTAAGTTTATGAGCCACAAGTATATATATATATATATATATATATATATATATATATATATAAATTGTTTTATATATATATATATATATATATATATATATATAAATTGTTTTTCCTTATGACATGGAAAGCCCGTGACAGAAGGTCTAGAAATCGCCAAATTACTCCTTTTTCTTATTTTTAATACACCATGTAGTATGAAAATCCTTCTAGAAAGATCCATAGTCTTCTGGTATCCGAAAAAAGGGTATATAAAAGGTCCAGATCGGCTTTCGTAGATAGTGTAGTTTGAGAGCTCGTCGATGCAACTTGGAAGTGTTTGACAAGTGTCAGAAGTGAAGTTTTAATAAAAGGTAATTAAAATAATCAAGTTTGTATAAATTCCAGCCGTCCGGAACAAATTAGTATCAGAGATGCGATCAAATCCAGAAAAAGTAAATTTAAATTGTATGCCAGCGGAAACTAGGGAACAAAAAGCAAAAATGGAAGAACAACTTCAAACTAGTTTACATCAGATACTGATGATGATGATACGAGACATGAAGGCAAGCCAAGAAGATATGAAACCAGAATTAAAACAAATCAAGACGATATGAAACAAGAATTGATGACACTGAAAACAAGCTAAGACGATATGAAAAAGAGCCAAGAAGAGATGAAACAAGAATTAAAAATAAGACAAGATGATATAAAACAAGAGTTGAAAAAAGACATTAAGAAAATTCAAGAAAGTATAAAACAAGAACTACAAACAAGCCTGGATGACATGAGACAGAAACTCAAGACAATTCAAGAAGATATGAAACAAGAACTGAAAGAAGACATTATAAAAAATCAAAAAGGTATGAAGCGCTTGGAACAAGAAATGCAACAGAAGATTAGCAAAATTAGGGAAGACGGACAGGGCGAAGTACAACATAAGGTGACTGGAATCCAGAAACAGATGCAGCAATTACATTTGAAAATTGAGAAGGTAGCCAGTACAGGTTTAATAAAGGTAGATGGTGTTCCAGTACAGATATAATAAAGGTATATGGTGTTCCTGCAACCAGTGTAATGAAGCCACCTACCTTCCACGGCAAAGTACCCTGGCTTACCTATGTTCGTCAGTTCGAAGCCGCAGCCACCGGCAATAATTGGAGTTCACTGGAGAAGGCACGTGCTCTTGTTCTAGCACTACGAGGTGAAGTTATGGAGATTCTAAGTAATATTCCCGGAGAAAAACAGAATGATTACGAATTTATTGTTACTTTTCTGGAGATGAGTTATGGGAAACCCATCTCCAAGAAGTTTATAAGGACCAACTCCAAGGAAGAAGACAAAAATACAACGAAAATCTGCAAGAATATGAGGCGGATATAATGAAGCAAATAAATTTGACTTACCCAACGTATCCAGAAGAAATGAAGCAAAAGTTAGCAGTAAATAGTTTTTTCGAAGGTTTACGTGACCCAGAAACAAATTAAAGTCTATAAATGACCCGACTGAAGAAAGTTTTCGAGGCTCTTGCTAATGCCCTTCAGTTTAAGATAGCCAAACAGACCTCACAGAACTAAGAAAAAATCATAAGAAGAGTCAATGTTTCCCGGGCTTATCGCAAGACAAACAAGGGAATTTTCATGAGGCTAATAGGGGAGTTGCAAGAATTTTTGAATAAACGAAAAACACATGACAACAAAAACATAACCTTTTGTAGCAGAAAAAGAATTCGTTGTTGTAAGTATGGTCAAGAAGGGCACGTATAAAGCCACTGTACCTGCAATACTGTTCCTGATAGAGATCCTTATGACTATCGGCTTCATATTGCTAATATAGATGATGAAATTCTAAGAAGCGATATAGAGAAAATCTTTGCTCTTTATGGTGAACAAAAAAGTTTGGTTAATGAATAGTATAGTTTTGGATTTGCTGTTTACAAAGAAAAAAAAATGCTGCAGTTACCGTCAACACCTATAATGGAGTTAAAGTATGCGGTTGTTGCATTAGAGTGACTTATGCCAGACCAAGAAGAAGAGTCAGTGCGGATACAGCGGTCACTTTTACCGAGATTGCCCGGAAATTACTGCTGGTGGAGGCGAGAGAAGAAAGGACCGTTTCGGAAGAAATAGAAGAAGTACTCGCGGCGACCGTGGAGAACGAGAAGGGAGGGACCGTGGCTACGGAAGAAGAATGTTCTACAGGTCATCCTCGAGAGAGTACATCGAGAGGGACCGCGACCGTGGAAGGAACTGCGGAAGAAGAACGGCTTACAGGTCAACCTCGGAAAGGTACAGAGACGACTACAAATAGAAAGCGACAGAATGAGTACCCACTATGACCTCAAACCCAATAATGGTGAATTTATGGTTGGAGAAAAATTGTACAATCCGAAAAGAACCAAAGGGCGTTCACGAAAGCTTCAGAAGTCATGGGAGGGTCCATACAATGTAATGACCCAACTAAACGATCTAATGTATCCAATTCAGGAAAGCCCTCATACGAAGATGAAAGCTGTGGTTATTGACATATTGGCCCGTTATCAAAATCATAAAGATTGATCGAGATGATCAATACTTGGAAGGAGGCAATATAACGGACATTGTACCAGTATAAACTTCATAGTGTTAGTTTGTGTTTCTAGTTCGTGCGGTTTGTGGTTTATTTTCTACAAGTTTATAATTTATTTATTACCTTTATCTTTTGTTAATTTCCTCATGAGACGTCGACGAAAGAAGTTTTGGAACTTTTTAGTAAATTCTATTTCCTTATTTTAAGCATAGAACGCCTATGACAGAAGGTGTAGAAATCGCCAGATTACTCCTTTTTCTTATTTTTAGTACACCATGTAGTATGAAAATCCTTCGCAATAAAAGGTTCAGAACCAGATCGGCTTTCGTGGACACTTTAGTTTGAGAACTCATCGATGCAACTTTGAAGTGTTTGACAAGTGTCAGAAGTGAAGTTTTAATAAAAGATTATTAAAACAATCAAGTTTGTATAAATACCAGCCGTTCGGAACAATATATATATATATATATATATATATATATATATATATATATATATATATATATATATATATATATACACATATATATATATATATATATATATATATATATATATATATATATAGACAATTTTCAGCTTGGTTGGATAATCAAAAGTGAATTTGGCAGAATTGAAAATAATTAATAGCGTTCAAAAAGTTAGACATTGTAGTGTGAAAGAGAAATAGGTTTCTCTTTCTCTTTCTGGGAAACATTTTGAAAAAAGGATTTTAAAGTTATTTTTGAGACATTATTTCGAAACCGTTTAAAATAAAATATTTATATGTGATTTTTGTTTCAGAACTAGACAACGCGCACTTTGTATATTTGTTTTTACTGACTTGTTCATATAAATTATCTTTTTTACGTACAGACACAGATATATTCAACAGTGAAACTATAGAAACGGAAAATAGAGCAAAAATGGAAAAGTTTTCCCCAGGCAGAGATAAATTACGTCTCGCCATTGTTTTCAGTAAATATTTAAATAATGCGCTTTCGTTCAGATTGTCGTTTTGACTAATGGCTTAGACCTATTATATGTCCCGTACCCGCCTTCAGAAATGGAAATCTTTAAGAGTGAAACGAGTTTTGTGCTTCTTCGTTTATTACATTATCTGATAAAAACACAATAATAATTATTCTTAAGGATTTTCAGAATAAATACATCGGTTTGAATAAAATAGAGAAATAAATAAAACAGATACTTTTTCTTTCATTTTAGTTTAGTAAATCCGTTTCCAGACGCGTTTTCCAATTTAAATTACTAGAGACACACACAAACTTAAAAAAAATGAAACACAATGGTGGAATACTGAACCAATACTACTTATTCTAAGAAAGTAATACTTGTATTGGGAATGGAAAGACTATTAAAAATTAATTATCATATTGTAATTATTATCAAGTACAATAAATTATGAATTATAAATAAGGAAATATGAAAAATTGTTGAATTTTTTTGCACCGGGCTAAACATATTAATGGTTATACTTTCTAATAATTTATTTAAAAGCTTTCAACTTTATCTGCTTGTGATCGTTTTATCATCCTTTTTACAAGATTCTCACATTGGTCTAGCGAAAAATTACACCAGGACGTTGTACTGGCCACTGTAATACCTTAAAGTCCTGAGAAATAGGCCAGTTGTTTACTATTTTGGCTATGTATGTTAGATCATTATCCTGCTGGAAGGTAACTTCATTTATTGAATGAAGCATATTGCCCATAGTTTCAGTCAAACTGCGTTTTAAAAAATCTAGATACATTTCTTTATTCATATTTCCTACTAGAAAAGAACTCAACTTGTAAGCTGTCATATATAACCAAAGCTTAATATTAGAGCTTTCTCGTGCTTGGCAGTCTGAATAAAATCTGTTTGATAAGATTAAACTTTGTAAAAAAAATATAAACGCTGGACCAAAGAAGATTGGATGAAAGTAATTTGCTCCGAGACAAAGATATATATATATATATATATATATATATATATATATATATATATATATATATATATATATATATATATATATATGTATATATATATATATATATATATATATATATATATATATATATATATATATATATATATATATATCGGACCAAATTAGTTTCATCCATTTTTTTATATATACATCGTTTTCACGATTGGGCATCTTCTAGTGCGGTTCGTCTCGTTACTCGCTGAGAACTGATGGTGGCTTCTGATGAATTTTGAGTTTTGTTTAGCTGGCTCATTTTCTGATTGGACGAGGGCTTCGCAGGCTCCTCTTCTCTGCCGAGTGCGATATATTTGATTTTTGTATGCTTGTCTCTCGTGTATTGGTTGATTTTTGTTGTTTTGTTTCTTGATTTTTTTATTAATGTTTTCCATGTAGTTGGAATATGTATAACAGCGTCTCGTTTATTCAGCTGTCGCTCTTTATCGATTTCTAGGGTATACGCGTACCTTGTAGTTCTGTACTGGTGCTATTTCTTTTGCTTTTTTAAAATCGATGGTGTGTCTGTTGTTGAGGCTATTTTTATGTTCTTGAGTTCTTGCTAATATGCGCTTGTTTGTTTGTTCTATATATGTTTGATGACAATCTGCACATGGAATGCTGTAAATGCTATGATTTTCAAGTTTGGTCTTATCTTTGGGATTTTCCAGGATGTTGGCTATTGTTTTTTGTGGTTTACATATGGGCTGTATGATGTGTTTTCTTAAGATTCTTCCGATTCCTTCCGGTATTCCTTTTATGTATGGGATTATGGCTTTGTTTCTTGTTTGATCTTGGTCTTTGGTTTTTGTTGTGGTTTTCTCTTGTCTTTTTATGGCTTTCCTTATATCTGATTGTGGGAAACCATTCCGTTCTAGAGCTGTTGAAATGTATCTTATTTCGTCTTGTTTTGTGTCGAGTTCTGTTAGGCGGAGAGATCTTGATACTAGTGTGTTGACTACTCCCTGCTTTTGAGAGGGATGATGATGTAACGCTGCATTGAGATATCGATCAGTATGTGTGGGTTTCCGATAGACGCTAAAACTCAGGGTGTTGTTGGGTTTCCTAGTTAATAACAGGTTCAAAAAGGGAAGTTTCTTTTCTTGTTCATTTCTAGCGTAAACTGGATTCTATGGTGGATTGTTCAGGTATACGAGGAAATCGTCCAGGTGTTCTTTTCCATGTGGCCATATTATAAAAATATCCACATGGCGTTTCCAAAATTTCGGTTTGAATGGTGTCTTGTGCAATGTCTCTTATTCGAAATATATCATAAAAAGGTTGGCAATAACTGGTGAAAATGAGGTGCGTCATTTTTTAGTTTGTATATTTGGTTATTGATTATGAAATATATGTTTTTTATGCAATTTTTTGAACGAACTGATTGAAGCCCGGAATAACCAAACCAATCATTACACCATCCGTTGAAACTTCCGATATATATATATATATATATATATATATATATATATATATATATATATATATATATATATATATCCTATATATATATATATATATATATATATATATATATATATATATATATATATATATATATATATATAGGATGTCCAGAAAATACAGGCTCATAAAGATGCTATTCATTTTTTATATATTGACGAAAATACTAAATTTGATATTTTCGACAATAGATATCTCGACGAGAAAAAAAAATATCGGGACCTTTTAAAAACGATTCTGAAAGGAATAGGTACTACTTTAAGATGTTATATTGAGTTTTGTGAAGGAACGTCACTCAGCGTTAAAAAGTTACCTCAAATATAGCCTCAAGTGCCGCTTTTGCAGTTTTAAATTAAATTATCTCGAAAACCTGACGTGCGGAAGCAATTCGGGTTCCGGATTTGAATTAGGCGCATCAAAAGCCTTCGAAAAAGTATAGTATGATTTCTGATTAAAAATTTTATCGGCCTTTGTGATTGTTACAGATATTTTTCATTATTACAGTTAATTGGAATAAGCATGTAATTGAAAATATTTTTTTTTCTAGCGAAACCGATTATCCAAAAAAAAATTTCAATGGGTAAAAAATCTTCCAAATACATGTGATTATCCGACAAATACATATATTTAGGTTATTATAACGTTGATGACATAAAAAATTAGAAGTGATGCTTATAAGTGACGTCACTTTTATAACACTTACACTACTTTATAGCCGGTTGCTGTACTACTAGAAAACGTCATGTTATAGTGTTAGATCACACACCAAAAATCATTCAGTTACCACGTATTCAAAAAACTCTGACGTCTTCTACCGCCGAAACGAAGCAGTATCGAATATAACTAAGTTGGCTTAAATTGTCCTATTTTGACGTCAAACGTTGTACACGTATTTTCCAGACACACTGTATATTTTATCAATTTCCTTAACTGTCTAATCATAACTTAAAGATCCAATGTTTATACTTTCGATCATACCCTAGATTTAAACAACAATAGATTTGTTTGAAGGCTATTTATGGTCAGTGGGGGAACGCGTTTTTGATGTTTGACAGACATAAACATGTTTATCCTTTCTTTCAGTTTAATTGCTTATCGTGACATTTTTCGGTATTTCTAAGTGTTAGAAATTACTATAAATGCGAAGTTTACAATTAATATTAACCAAAAGAGGATTTAAAAACTTATTTTTATTGGTAAATATTGTTTACATATTGAAAATAACAATAATGATAATTTAGGCAACCACACATTCATATCTAGAATTTACGTACCGATTATCATATGATATTTGTTTAAATAATGCAATTAGAAAAGGATAACATAAAATCGGTATGTGTGAAAGAAATTAAATATCTACTGTTTATCAACACTTTTTCACATATAAATAAAAATATTATTACGTTATTCAGCGTTCAAACAACCGAGCCCTAGTTCTGACATTATGCTAATTCTACAGAGGTATGTTCGAAGGTTTATACACAATAACACATTTTTTGGTACGTGAAGTCAGTCACAAAAAAGTATAGTGGAATGTTAAATAAGAAAGGTGTTTAACAATGGAAGTCCTGGAAAAAAATTAGTCCCACGTATCCGAAACCCAAAAAAAAAAGGCTCTAAGTGATCACTACCAAATCATTTTCTACAGCTATTAGTAAAGCCACGCTAGTGGCTATCATGCAGAAAATATAGACACCGCCAGAAAAGAAAGGTATCTATCTATTCAATGACAAAACAATTCTTAATAAATTATATCATATGATCATTTGTCAGTTTATTAAATACTATAATAAAATCTACCTTTACTTAAATTGCTCTCAAACAAAATTATCCTTCTCTGTTTATCCCCTTATTTATCTTGCCACATTTCAATTGCCATCTAGTTTACTAAATCTTGTTCGTTATCTCCTTTTATAAATTTTATCTAACAAAAAGGATTCATCCCCTCTGGTCACTGCATCCGTCTAAGCTGACCCCATTTGACCCTATTTACATCCTTCGGAGCATAGAAGTGTTTTCTTTAAGCGTAACTGGCACCCGATTTAAATAATTTATGGGGTCAGCTAACACCTCAAGTGCGTGGCACGTTTTGCAGATATCTTAGGCTTGACCATATATTCGTCGGAAAGAGTAAAGCCTAAGAGCTTTGGGATGTCATCATAGCTGGGTTTGGTAGAAACGTGATAGCTCGGGATTTTAGGACCTAATAAAATCACATCTAGGTTTATTACCCTTGAAGAAGTAAAATATTGCTGGTTTTAAACAGATTGGTAATTATACAGTGACTGGCAAAAATTTCGCAACTTATGATGATGGTTTTCGAGTTAGAACTTTGAGAGTAATGAAAATACTATTCTGGGATATATACAGTTGGTTCATTCAGAGAATACCCATGTGTCATGAGTTATATTCAGCTGAACTAAGTCAAAATTAAGCAATACAACATTTATATTCATGAAGACCGACGAACGAAACTAAATAATACATTGAAAATTTCGTTATAGTTCCGGATCGCCATCAGAAAAAATGAGAAAGTCAAACTTGTAGTATAAAGGAGGTTATACTCTTACTTTCTCAGGTAAGTGAAAATATCAGTGGAATAATATTAATGAATAGAATTATTGAAAAAAAAACAAAATTATCACAAAACGTTAAGAGGCGGCATTAGAACTCCACTCTTGACCAAAAAGAACATTAAATCTGCAAACACTTATAAGCATTTTTTTTATGGTACAAACTATGAATGAAAAGTTATTTATAATTTTTCCTCTGGCTCTTTTGAACGCAATATTTATAAAATGTACTTTTAACGTCGAAAAACAACAGCAATAATAATCATAAAATTGAGAAAAAAGTTCAAATAAAATAATGATCGATAAAAATGTTGTTGTCGGATTTGCATTGTCTTTATTTTTGTTTATTTTTACGACATTTAGATTAGGCTGTACCTCTAGTGGTGTAGCATTTAAATTTACCAGTTTGCATCAATGCTACATGTTTTTAGTAATATGATATAATTTGTATATTTTTACCTAATTAAAATTAATTATTTATCCCGTAATTTAAAATAGTAAACATAGAATTTGTTTTTTTGGTTCACAACTCTTTTAGTCTTGTAACTTATCACTCTTTCTTCTTAACAGAGTTTGTAAATTGCTATAGTTTATATATTATTTGGTTTGACCTTAAAAGTCGTAAATATTTTATTTTTAATAAACTCTCATTTGTTTACATTCAATTTCAGTATTAAAAGTATAAGGTTATAGTCGGTAACATAGTTCAGTTAGCATTTGTTGTGAATGTATACCCATTCGTTGACACCAACACGGCATGTAGAGACCGATCATTTAAGGTTGAGTATGCAGTATGGAATTTGTGGCAATTTTTTTTTGAACTTTGTTTTAATCGTGATTAGTGACTTTGAACTGTTTGATCATAATTTTCTTTTTGATAATTTTCCATGGCTTGCTATGCTATTTGACGTATTACCTGGTGGTCAGTGTAAGTTCGGAACTAGGTTAAAGTGCTCCAGGTTGAGAATAAGGTTGGCAAGACTAAATACAAATATCACTAAGATTTGTCACGTCTGGTTGCAGGAGAGATTTTTATTTTCGTTCCCTTTACTGTTGAAGCGCCGAAGGCAGCAGACCAATCCTGCCACCAGCTTTGAAAGGGCGGACGATCAAATTTTTTTTCGTTAAAGTCCACTAATCAATGAGGTAAGATTTTGCCCCTTATCTTTACGAACATGTGGTAAAAACAACATTTTATTTCAGGGCTATTTGAATATTTGAAGCCAGTTCTTTTTTATCGTTGGGCTTCATCTCACTCTTTTCATCTCGATATTGCTGTCATGGCTTTCTGATGGTTCCGGTCCTAGTTTTCCTGTCCGTGTGACCACAACTGTTTTAGCCTTACCATGCGTTTGGTTGGTGAGTTGGAAGTGGCCCTGTGAAGCCTCCATTCATCCACAACACAACAGGACTCCTAGCAACAGCGCTAAAAGTGAGAGGTACCATAGCATATACCAGGTAGGAGAAAACCTTAAGTTAAAGAATAGGAGCTATAAATCAATTTTTTTTTAAATACAAACAAAACAACATAAATATATTTTAATGTGATATAATAACATGTAAGAACTTTTTGATAACTCTATAAAACTTACGTTATTGGCAACTAAAGGTTCTAGAACATTTGCGGCCAAATTTTATATAACCTTTTAAAACCGAGGTAACAACCATAGTTATCAAGAGAGTACCAAAAAAACATTGTAGGCACCATTCTAATTTATGTACATAATTTTCTTGGAAATAAAATGGATTTGCTATTTTGTTTTAATTAAGTCGTTTCATTGTGGAGCTATACACCAACCGTCAATAATTTAAAATCATTCCTCATACCTAAGTGTTTTCCTGTTTAATCACTCGGTAAGTAACACAGATATTGTAAAACAGGTGGCGCCTATTGGGTAATCAAAGCAGAGCACAACTATCTCTAAAAGAGATACGAACCTAGCCTCCGACATATTGAGCTGCCGTACGCATCCGTTGCCGTACCCTGAAAAAAGGGGACGTCGCAGTGGTTATCAAGAATAAAATGAATGTTTTGTCTTAATAATAACGGAAAAATTGACCCAAAATTTTACAATGCAATTTCGTCCACGATGCCAGCGGTTGGACTCATTAGTGGGTCCGCTGGCATTTTTCCCAGACACCCTGTGTTGACGTACTTATGAATATTTGATTCTCGTATTTGAAGTTATTTTCGGGCGGAACGTGACGGTAGGATATTACTTGAAATTTGTATTTCAGATTTTTATAAACTTATTCCGTATTATTACGACAGATACGAGCTTATATAGGGACTGTGTCCATTAAAGAGCAAAGTTTCGCTTCAATGTACACACCTCAATGATTTGATGTTACAAAGTAGTGGTTGCTAAATATTAGGTGTATCAATACTGGGTTTACTGAAGATTACATTATTAGTCGTTTAATGTAAGCTGCTTCTATAAATTTTCTTTTTTTATGTTGTATTCTATATATATTGCCTCAGCGACATTCTTCACAGTGTGTCCATATCTATGAGAGGGACATAGACAGGAATAGAGTTATAAATATATGCTTAGACTATAAGGCTGCGATATTGGTACTGAAGCCCAGTGTCGTAACTTCGTGACTGGTGTCTGAGAGCAAGGTTATACTAAATGGTATGACAAGGAAAGGCTGCACAGTCAGACTCGTATGGGTCCCGGGTCACTCGGGCATACGCGGGAATGAGAAAGCAGACCGTCTGGCAAAGTTGGGTTCGGCGACTGAACCGTATGGACCCCAACTATTATTACCTGTACCAATTGCTATTGGCATTAAAATCGTTGCTGGAAAGCAAATTTATTGAATCGTGGAAGGGAGCTCCTGGAATGAGATGTGGTAAGGAACATATAACTGGGCCTAGTGCACAGCGTACTAAGGAGCTTCTCTCCTTGGGAAGGAAAGAGCAGCGCATTGTGGTTGGATTGTTGACAGGACGTTGTCACCTCAGGGGCCATCTTCATAGAATCGGTGTCGAAGACAATCCGCATGCAGATGGTCTTTGGATGAGGATGAAACTGTTGACCATGTCCTCAGAGAGTGCCCAGCACTCAACGAACTGAGACAGAGATATTTTGGAGATACAATTTTGTTACCGGAAGCAGTAAGACAAGTTGATCTAACGGGGCTGCTTGGATTCGTAAAGGCGCTCGGCCTCGAATAACTTGCAGATATGGTGAGATGTAAAGGGCCCAATAGAAGCCTAGGCATCGATGTTCTAGTATCGCCACCCCTTTTTCATTCACTCATTCGTTCATTTACTCAGCATCAGACCATTTTATATGGTGTTGTTTATCCCAGGCGTGTTTTGCAATATCTGATCTCGACGTTTCCCCTTCTTGTGTATGAGTTTTATGTTCCTTAATTCTAACTTCTAGTGGTCGCTTGGTTTCTCCAATATACATTTAATATTTGTTACCTCTTTTCCAATGAATCGGCATTGTTGCATACAGATATAGAGCGAATACAACAGAATGATTGGTACTATGGTTAGGATATTGTCCAGTATGTGTTGGCTTTCTGTATATTGAAGTTTTAATAGTTTTATTTGAACGGTTCATCATGACATCTAGGAAGGGCAATTACTTCTTTTTCCATAGTAAACTTAATTGTAGGTCGAATGATATTTAGATGTTTCAAGAAATCATTAAGTTCTTGATCATTGCCCTTCCACACGAAAGATATCATCGACATATCTCGACCAAACTTTCGGTTTCCTAATTGCTGTTTCTATGGCATGAGTTTCGAACCGTCAATATATAAATATATATATATATATATATATATATATATATATATATATATATATTGACGACGACTGGAGAACCCATTGAAAGCCAGTCGTCCTGAGCATAGAACTTATCCTTTACTTGAAAGTAAACACTACGCAGGCAATACTCTAAAAGGTTCATCACCCCGTCTAGTGATAACGTGGTTCGATCTGCTAATATATCAATAGAAAGTCATGTTGTGACTATGTCTAGTGATTTCCCTAATGGAACATTAGTATAGAGACTTTCCACATCAAAATTTCTGTCGTCTACCTCTAGATTAATGCTACTAATAATGTTCACGAAATGTGTAGAATTTTAACATATGTCTTACCCTTTAACAGTTGTATGATGCGCTTGTTGTGAATCCTCTGGAACTAGTTTATAGTCTGAATGGTATGTTCGTTTTATGAATTTTCGGTAGTCCGTAAAGATGTCCCGGCTTACTGTAGTGTGGTGTGAGCGCCAATTGTAGGTTGTCAGGTATAAGGTGTTGGTATTTCCTTAGTATTCTGTAGATTTTTGACATTAAAGATTTAGTGGAGTCACGAGCTAGTTGTCTATATTTTCCCTTTTCTATAATATCTTCGATTTTTTGGTCGTACAAAGGTAAGACAAAACATTCAGTTGATACATGATAATGATTAGAGATATAATCTAATAGGTACGTCTCAAAAATAAACAAAAATAAAGACAATGCAAGTCCGAAAGCCATATTCTAGTCAATCTTCAACATTGTCTACGAACTTCAAACAAAATAACAACCTTTAAAAAAAGAATAAAAAAAAATAAAAATTTATTTATTCCTAAATAGTAATGTGAACAAGAAATGCATCTGTAAATCTAAAAGAACATAAAATTTATGTAATAAAAATAAACAAATATATGTAATAAAAATTTTAAAATCTTACACTAATTAAGCATTAGAAAAGACTCAGAAATAAAGCAATAACATACCAGACCAATAGTAAACAATAAAAAATACACATTTCACAGTTCGTCTAAGAAATCTGCTCTTGAGATTTTCCATATCTTTTCGAAGAAAATGAACTCTCGCAGAAGCACCGCATATTCTTTGTTGATGAGTCAGTATTTACGCTAAGAGTAACAAGCTTTTCTAAAATTTAAAAAATCTTAAGATTATTAAATATATACCAATGATACCATTTTCAAAGTAAGCTTATAACAGAGATTATAATACTTTTAATATCTTAGCTCATGCTGTAGAGTGTTTTTTGAACTTCCATTTTAGTTCTCTCAGGAAGATTTGCAGTTTCTTCTTCTCGACAAGGTCCATTTTTTCCAGGAAAGGAAATAACTGAGTTCTATTCTTTTTTTTTCTAATGGCATATAGAATTTCCCCTGAAATTTGAAGGGCAGTGTTTACACTCTAAAAATAATGATACGTAATTGAAAATGTTTATATCCAAAAATAAAATTATTTTTTTACCCCTTGGACAGATGAAATAGATACCACAGGACCACCATTTTTCTTCGGCAACTCGAAATACTGGCATAAATTAAAGACAACAACTCTTAGACCTACACAACGTATTATCGAAAAGAACAAATCGAATCTCATTACTTCAGTCTAATTTGTAATGCCTAAATATTACAACTGACTGAAGTGCGAAAAACATGTTAAAATTATATACGTGTGTCGGGCCTTTAGGCACCAACGACAGATTTGAAGGTTAGAAATGTTTATAAGTCTAGGTTTAGTTTTCTAATAAAAATAATGCATAATAAATCATAAATCAGTAATTAATAGCTTTTATATAAAACAATTTTCTGTTTTCAATTTACTTCAATGATGAAATTTCTCAAAAACACAATATAAATAAAACTGAACGATAAATGTCAATAAAATAATGTTTTCATTGAAGTCAAAAGAAACCGAAATGACTCGTTTGTCTCGGTTGTTACTTTCTATGTTGCTCTACCCATAATATCAGATTTTTTGCGACGTATAGCTTGAATCGGAAAAATAATATTTTGTTTTTCGTCTCTTTGTTATTTCTATACAAATTAAGATGAACAGGTCTCAAAATTGTTTTTGATATGTACGTAGATTGATGACGTATATGTCTCCTCTTATGTGACCAACTGTATGTATGATGGCAAACATGAAACCAAAAATTGCTATAAAATAACAAAAAATGAGCTTTGAGAGTGACGAAAATACTTTTCTGGAATATGTATGTGTGACAACCTATAGAATATTGGTGGCTAACACTAAACCTAAATTGCTATTAAATAACAAAAAATGAAGCTTAAGAATTGGATATTAATTTTTTTTTAAATATATGTTTTAAAGAACATATTCTTAACCAAAATTATTTCAATAATGCCTAAATTATTAAATACAAGAGATTAAATGGGAATATAGGCCTAGATTCTATAATAAAAATAAGAAAAGGATCGCTTTTACTCCTAATAACCGTCAACTTTCCTATTCTGTAAGCCAGATGAGTTGTCATCGGTGTAACCGAATAACGCCCAAACTTAGGGAACGAAATTTACTCTTTGGCATTGTCTATAACACCGTGCAATTTTTTCCCTTTCTAGCATTGTTGTGTTTCTTTCCAAACATTGTTTTAAAATTAGGCCTTTCTATTCATTATTTTACTTTTAATTTTTCTTATACCTAAAAAAATTAACTACGATACTCAGTAGAAAACAGAACATTTATCCAGACAGGCACATTTCCATTTAGCCACCATATCGAAAGCTATAACAAGTTATTAAATTTGATGGCATATGAGATCTTCAAGTTTACAATCCCAACGGCTTCGCACTCCCTCCAGGGATTATTGGCTCATACCAGATATACAAAGATACCAAAAGTATGAAGCTCTGTGGGGACCCTTTTCATGTTATCGGATCCTAGGTGGCGTAGTCTTCTGTATTTCCTACAAACTTTTGGACGGTCTAGAGAACTGAATCTGCTTATACAGATGCTCACTAAGGCCCAATCCTTTGATGTTCTGTAGGAGATTCTTTGGTATCACTCTAGTTGTTGATAGTATTATGGGAATAATGTGGATGCTGTTCATTGCCCACTATCTGCGGATAAGCACCTCCAGATCTCTGTATTTTTGTCTTAGGTTGTTTGTTATTAGGTATAGCAATTCAATGTAATGTAGTTCGCCTAGAAACTTTAGTATAATGTCTGCCCAATTATGAGAAACTATTTGATCTATTAGAATCATTCGGTCCAATATAACTTGAACTTATTGTTTTCAAGAATTTTATTTGTAATAAGGCACTTCTCCTACCTGCAGTAGTTTTAACTTATCTGCTAACTCGTGGTGGAGTATCTTAGCGGCTGAGTCGTGTCTTTTTTTATACTCGGGTGCAACAAACGCTTGGCATCCTTCTGCTCTGATGTTCGACAGCCATATCTATATTAGTCATTTTCTATTGAAGGATCTCTGATGATGAACTTCATCGGAATAACCTGGTCTTGGATAGCTAATATGAAGCCCTTCGTTTCCGGAAACATTTGTCTTTAATAAAATAGAAGTTCGACGCTGAGTTGTGGATATTGTCTTGGATAACCTCATTTAGATGCCGTCCATGAAGTTGTTTCTGTAGCCAGTCTTGTAACTTCTCTTGATCTATTCGATGGTGAGAAGCAATCTCCCCTTCTCTCAGCTGTGGCGGCGTTGAATCGTCTGCCTCGCATATTGTTCGATGTAGCGTGGACGAGTCCACTAACCTGTGGAAATATCGACCAATGCTCTAACTCCTTGATGTCTTGGAAGCATTGTACGTTCAATAGCACTCCGAGGGTGATATTTTTGTGTTTTGGTTAGGAGTGTTCTTATTTTTCTTTGCGGATTTTGGATATCCGTCCTACTCCATTTTACAATTCCAAAAGAGTAGCTAAGCGCAGAGCATGCGTACGTGTTGAGCGCCTTAACCAAATTTCTACTATTTAGATTTGTTCATACCACCCGTCTTACCCTCCTGACAAATTCAGTTACCAATTCGGCCTTCATAGTGCGATGGCCAATTCATTTAACCTGTTTCATACCTATGTATTTATATGTTTGTTCTGCTTCCATTATAGTTTCACCGTTCTGCATCTCAAATGCTCCCGGTCGTATCTTTCCTTTAACGATGTTCTGAATACGGCACTTGTCAAGTTCAAACTGCATTCCGATATCTCCGGAGAACTCCTCCACAATTTTGAGCATTTGTTCCAGCTGGTTTCTGGTAGCAGACATCAGTTTAAGATCATCCATCTATAGAAGATTATTCAATATTACTACCCTGGGTTTAGTGAATTGCCTAGAAATATTCCCCTTCGAATTGGGATTGTATTAGTTTCTATGGTATGGCTGGATGGCACTAGCAATTGGATCCTAGTTCTCCAGGTTAACATGATGCGTTCTAAAAAGGAAACAAAATGATTATCGACCTTATACACTCTCAATATAGTTTTGAGCCATTCATATGGCACTGAGTCGCAGGCCTTCTTATAATCCATGTAGGCAACAAAGAGGTTTCTTCGGTAGATATTATATTTATATTATTATTTATGTCAACAATAAATGAATGTATTTTTAAAACATACCGATTTATTTTTTAGATATTTGGAAAGTAGAAAACTGGAATAAAGTGAAAAGGTGGTGATAAATTATTTGTATCACTAGCAGATATTGAAGAAAGCATATTGGCAATTAGTTGGATTTGGTTGTTGTAAAGACACAACAACTATCTTACGTTTCAAGCCTTAAGATAAGTACTTCGATATTACATTTTTAGTGACTAAACTTCATAAACCACTCCTTCAGTTTATCCGCAGTAAGTCTAAACCATTTTAAATAATAACAAAATATTAAGATTTACAGAATTTTAGAAATTCTATATGCGCAGTAACAATAAATAACTCTAAAATAAAAATCAAATTTATCCATATTATTTTGTCTTTTTCAGGTCACCTAGCTTGGCTGTTGTTGTAATAAACATGACATATTGTACCTTTTTGTTGACGAAATAAAATATTACATATTATTTTTGTTTTTATTTAGGGTATGTAAAAGAAAGAATATTATATTTTTATATAAAACATACAAAAATTGTCTATCCAGATTTAATTAACAATTATCTTTTATTTTATTGTAAAAAGAATTTTTCGTATTACAGATTTATTGTCTTTTAAAACAAAATTCTGATTAAAAATTTAATGTCAATTTTTATATTGTTGAAAGCACAAAAATATAAATTAAATAAGATATAAAACATTTCTCAGGCCAGTAGTTTTCTATTATTAACATTACATGGGCCTAAAAAAAATGTATCTGTACTTTTGAGGAGACAGATCTATTATTATGTATTTTTCATCGCTGAATCCGAATCCGAAGTCAGATTAATAGACCAGCATAAAAGACCATAGCTACTGAAAGTGCAAAGCGCTGACGCATTCTATTGATATTTGTATACCTCTACTTTCCAATAGGTTTTAAAAACTTATTCAGACTGGGTTACAGTTTTTTATTCGGCCATGTGAAGGTCACAATAAAAAACTATAAAACATTATTTTGAATGTGAAATTTTCCCTCTTTTCGAATTCTGGAATAAAAAAATTGGTTTTCATTAATATATTCGCTTTAAACTTCATATGGCCTTGAAAAATTACATGAAGCTCAAGGTTATTATTCGTGGTTGGTCAGAATATATTTATCTACTTAGAATACAAATATATGTTTGTATATATATATATATATATATATATATATATATATATATATATATATTAACACACACATACAAATATTAATTAAATGTATCAGCTCTTTGCAGTTTCACTAGCTATGATTTTTTATGCGCTGCTACAGTTTTCAACGAATTGCAAGGGTCAAAATTTCATGAAAAAAATCAAGCTATGGTTGTCAATGTATTCAGTCCGTGATTGAAGTCCGGTTAGTTCTATCATTTTCCCTTTTTGTAAATTCCAAAAAACCATAAAAAAATCATAAAAAATCATATTTTATGCATTTTTGTAGAAAACTAACGGCGGAACATCTTAATCAGATTATCAGATAATACCTATTTGTTTACAGTCTATGCATCCAATCATTCCTGAAAAACCTTATTCGATGAAGTCTACTTGTGTTTCATGTCTTTGTATATCTCTCTTGGCAAATATTATCCACTGGTTCTTCAGTTGATTTACAATGGTCTCCATGATTTCCGAAAGACTCAAAAAAACTTCTAATTGATTTGAAAAAAACAAATGTTCTCCACCAACGCATTCCGTCGCCAAAAACCTATTCCTGTCTGTTTCAACACTTAACTCTTTCTAACACTCTCGGTTAAATGTGGAGCTATATTTATTTATAACAATAAATGTTTATTTAAATGAAAAGTCATCTACAAGTTAAAATAAAATTCTATTCGAAAAGGTTATGTTTTGAATGCTTTCTCGGCTATAAACAATTAGCATTTGACTATTTGTGGTGCGGAGAGGGAAGCCAAGTTGCAGGCATATTGTTCCTCTTTTTCCTTATATAAAATGCCTCCAAATAGCACAGTAACTGGTCCTATGAAAATAAAAGAAAAAGGAAGTGCTGGACTTCGAGCACTCTATAACAATCGTATCTAATATTGTTATTATTTCGTAAGTATAGCATAGCTTGTAAACATCAAGAACATCTAATATGCAGATGTGGAAAATCTAAAACAGAACCTCTAAATAATGGGAATGTAACAGAAAGAGACGGACAACCCTTTAGCTCTATTAAAGAAGCGAAATAAAGCATACTGTTGTATCGTAGCTTGCTTCCTGGTTTCCAGCAAAGATGGTTTTGGAATCGTCAAAATACAGTGCGTCGAAAGAACGAAAAACCATGAAAATAAATTTGAAAAACATCTAATGTAGTTCAATAGCTTTTAAATCTGTACCTTAAAAACAAAATAAAAAGAACAATTGTATTTCCATGAATAAAATATTGCGCTTGAGTTCAAGGTGCATTTTAAAAATAATACTATAATATTAAATACATTGATATCGATAATCGTTAAAAAGGGAAAGTACTTTTTCTTCTATGCTTAGGATTTCTTAACAAATACCAATGCAAATAATTTGTAAGTAATATAATATTTATTGATTCACATAAATGAATAAATAATACGACTGTGATAAAAATAATAAAAAGAACTTTTTAATCATTGCCTTCTTTGTTAACAGTTCTTTTCTCGTTCTCAGATACGTACGAATTGTTGTCCGAATCATTACGATGTGAAAAAACAGTGTAAGGATCCATCGACGCCAAAATACATCCTCCACATTTTTTCTCGTGAAGATTTTCGGGCACAGTCTAGGCGATAGTTTCTTATCAACTTGTTCGTTGATTTTTGTGCATCTTTCGATAGTTTACCTATCGATAATATTGCAAATGCTACGATGTCTGGTCAATGGAGTAAGTAATTTGTGGATTCCTGTTGACATGTTGTACCAAGAATATTCTTTGAAAAACAATCTTGCTGTCTGAAGTTTGTATTCCCAAATCTCTCTATTGGAGTTTAATGTACCCGCTTCCAATGGTTTGCAAAATGACGGGAAACCGGAGGATCAGTTTCCGCTTTACTCTTGTTATAATAGCTGACTCATCACTGTTCTTGAAGAAACGTCGAGCTGTGTTGCCATCATTAGTGCTTCCTAACCCTTTCTTTGGAATGTCAACAAGAAGTCCTAATTTCTCTCCTTAAAGGCCTGTTGGATGATAGCCTTTATCTGTGCTTTCACCTCTTTGTCTTTCCGCTTACGGGCTTGCCACTGCTGTGCGTCACGTTGATACGACAAATACAAACAGCATTCGAAGAATTGAATACATGCGTGTAGAGTTAACAGTTGTAGCTTGAAATACACTGTATTTGCTGGGACACAGTATCAATGTTGTTGAACTTAGATGATGTTTGGCAGAGGTAACCACGTTGGACCGATTTCGTTCCAGCCAAAGCATTCACCTAGCCGTACTGTACTGAAACGGGGGTGGCAGAGAGAACTCTTTTATATGGTGCAAGTTCATAATTTTCTATTTTCTTTAAAGACTTTTGTTCGGTTTTCTTAATAAATTCAAATTTCAGAGGCCCGCAATTCATAGTAGAGGAGGGTTTGGAATTGTACAACACAATCTGTTTTTGTTGAGCTTGCGTGTTAATACCTGCTAATTGAAGTGGAATAAGAGAGGTGGGGAATAAGTTTGTATCAGAAATATTCGGATCAGTGAATTTCATTTTGTACTGGCTCTGACTTGACGTTCCATCGAAGCCCCATTTGCAAATGAAACTCATATTTATAAATCTAATTTATCGATTTGTTCAAGGGCGTCTATTGAAGCAATATAATTCGATCCACTGTGTTATTCAGTAAGACTTGGAATTTAACCTCGGCTTTTGATTGAATAAAAGTTAGATAATCATCCTGTGGATAACATTTTTTTTTTTTTTGAATTTTATACACCAGATTACGGCGAAAATATATTACTGCCTTTCTGTTTAACCCAATTTCGTAATCGTTGATATTTGTCTCCCTACAATCCAATGTCAAATAAAAGAGCGGCGCACAAATGTAACTGGGCACGACGCCACCACAACACTGTTGCCTTTGACCTGAGACGAAATTTTAGAAAGAAAAGACTGGCCGTTTATATTACCGGGGTTTAATATAAACGTTACCATAGCCAACCTTCTATTTTAAATTTGTTAACTAGAAATTATTTTGGTGAGTTTTTTCAAATTCTGACCCACTAAGCCCCCCTAACTTCTTTCAGATCAGTTCGGGACAGAAGATCGTAGAGGGAACGCTTACGCGCCATATTACCCCCGCTAACTTCCGTGTGATACGAAAACAAATGAGAGGGTGTATTTACTTTTCGTCTAAACTTATAACGTAATCGACGGAATTTGGAATATTTAATGACTATTTGATACATTGAATGTTTTAAATGAATCAAATAATCGAAATACAAAAAAAAAAATCGTTTTTGTTGGCCATTGAGCGTAAAGAAAATTGATATACATTGATAAACATTTATTCTAATAAAAATACTAGTGAAACGCAACGGTAATTTCTAAGTAAATAAGCTAATAGAATATTTTAAAATTAAAAATCATTCTCAAAAATAAACTTTGATTCTAGTAGAAAATAAAAGTAACAGGTTCAGTAATTGTAAATAAATAAACAAATAATTAAATTCAATTTAAATCAACAAAAACACCTAAAAGTCTACAAGAGGTGTTGAAACAGCCTTCCACTTTGAGCGAGACAATAACCCAGTCTATTCTAAAATACGGTTCGCATATTTGCCAAGACTTCATGGGTTATATACTTATTAGCCCTTTCCATCCTGTCCTCACAAAACACCATTCGTGTTTCCTGGTCTTCCGGAAAAATTTCTTGAGTTATTAGCAATTTGTAACAGCGATATTTGTTTCGCTTTAAAATATTCCGAATTGTTCGAGCATTCATATCAAGTTCTTCGGCAATTACGGTACTATTGCAAGGAAAATTAATTTCTGCTAAACTACAAACATCAGTCTCCCGATTTGCTCGTTCTTCAGTAATTTGAGGAACCGGTTGCCCCTCATTATTATCAGTGCATTTTTTAAAAATTTTTAGACAACCGGTTGCCTCAAATTTTTTAATAATTTCCGAAATTCTAAATTTTGAAGGAACAGGATGATCTTCGCATTTAAATGCAAATCGGCCGATTACCTCATCCATACCATTACCAGAATAGTACCACTTAATAACCTGCACTTTTTGTTCCGTGGAATAAACTACCATTTAAATTAAAAAAATTTGGTGCGAAACACGGAAATACAAATACTCGGTACTTACGCTTCGAAGGCCTGAATGTAAGCAAATAACTTGGAATCGTTTTGTTGTGCTAGGACGTGGCGTATGCTGCCGCTCGCTCTCACCGCTCGAGCATTTTATTACCCCTCACCCTATAGAGCCAAACTGGTAATTTATTAAATTTAAGCACGTATATCGATGCTTACGGTGCTTATATTCTGTCTCATTCTCGATTTTACATATTTCTGTTTTAATTCACCGTCACGCCACCATATGACGGTTCTTTTACAAACTTTGTTATTCTGTGTGGTTCTTGTATTATCAAGTGGACCATCGAGATGTCGCCTTTGTCGTCTTATTTGCTGTGTTTTGATTATAAATTCAGTTTTATACAATGCAAAGGCGAGATGATGGTTTGTACCGACTGCGGTGGCCTGACGAGTCCCATATTAGGACGAAACAGCGCTGTCGCCATCTGTCGGACCCGGAGTTTTTCCATATTTTGGAGTGCTCCGCACTTTTTAACACGAGAATCATGTAGATTGACAAATTTTCACGTCCGCTTCGCCAATAGTTTATTCTATTTTATTTTATTATATATATATATATATATATATATATATATATATATATATATATATATATATATATATATTCATAATTTCCTTTGTTACAGTCAATTAAAAAAATATAAATTTCATAAACCCTCCGCTCTATTGTTTGAGGTTTTACGTAAACTGTTTACTTCATCAACGCAAATTTGCCCTACGCGTTATCCAGAAAAGGATTATTTCCTGTTTAAGCTGTATTTATCCCAGTATGAAACAGAGGGAGTAGGATTCATTAAAAAGTTTAACAATTTAAAATTAGTATAATGATAAAAAGAGAATCCGTCTTCACAAATGATACAAAATTAATCGAAATTACAAAACCAATATTTTTTATTTTTAAATCTATGACAGTTTAACGGCTGCTGTTATCGCAACTGGTAGAATTCACAAGACATACATTTGGAATGGTTGTTGATCATCAACATCGCAGTGTGTACAGCAGCAGGTCGTGAGTGCTTTAAAAATAATTCAAGTTATCTTTTGTTTTATCCGAGGGTGTCACTCAGTTTTGCAGTTTTACAACCGAGAAAAACTTACCGAATAGTCATATACTGAAAGCTTCAATAAAACCTATGAAATACTGCTGTATTCGATAAATTTGCTCTCCAACAATAGTTTCAATTCTCTCTACTAATAGTAACTGGAACAGATATAATAACTCGAGACCCACATGAGTCTAATTATGCAACCGATCTTTATTAGGTTGTCAAGCACCTCTTTGCACTCTGACACTAGTCGTGAAGCTATTATATTAGATAACAGGGTCAATAGTTCAGCTCTACTATGGCAACATATATTAATAATCCTATTTCTGGTTAGATTCTTCTCACAAAGATGGCCACATTGCAGAATAACATAAACCTCTGTTTAAAAAAACCGTTGCGTGCTATTCCAGAGAGTAAAATTCGATGACTCCAGTGCTTCTGCCAAACACTCCAGCTCCGACTCTGTCATCCTGTCGAGATCCGCCTATAAACCACCAGGATCCATTTCCGGGAAGAATTCGAAGTATCTTCCCAATCATCTCTAATTGGTAAAAATATCTCAAAAGAGTGACTTGATTTTTAAAACTAACACCATGCAGTCTGTTTGCATAGGGAACGACGGGCATGCCCCCGACTTACCCTAGGCGACTGAGATGGTAAACTACCGTCAAGGTCTCATTTTGGTCTCATTTTCTATGATTAAAGGGAGAGGAGGAAGATTTATTTGAAATTTCATCATCCTAGTAGGTGGGGGCATTTCTCAACGTACTCATCATTAATACAAAATCCATTCTTTAAGCTTTATCAAGTTAACCGTTGTTTATGCGCTTTCCTGTACTAGACGGAGTACGTAATCATGGAGCGGATCACCATAGTGTATATCCAGGACATTACTTTCGGTGCCAGCCTCCATGTGCATCCAGCGGCTCTCTCACAAACCCAGAAAGTGAGTCCAGAATTACACCCAAGTATTTAACAGTTCTCTTATATTGAAAAGTCCTTTCCTCCTGCATAATTATGAGTAGTCTCCCCATTTTTCTCTTTTTTGTGAAGAGTGAAACCTTAGCCTTGCCTAGATTTATTTAGAGCCCCTCCATCTCGCACCATCGTTCCGCAATCCAGAGAGCTCATCTTATCAGTATCTTCAGGTCCCAAACTCCGCGACTAAAACTCTGGATAACCAGATCGTCTACATAAGTCATCTTCATTTGATTCATTTAATAAGCTGTTAAGGTTATAAGGAAATAAGTATAATCAATAAAAAAATAATCAAAAAGCATTGCAATTTAGATTAAGTTAAAAATTATCATATATTATTGTGTATGTACCCTGGATAGTCATTAAAACAAAGAAAACTATTAAACTATGTATTTTATTACTTAAAATACGACTTTACAGTGAAGCTTCTAGCATGTCATATAGTTGGGTTTTTAACCTTATCCGTTTATTTCTTTACTTCAATTTCAATTATGCCACTGGAAATTTATAAAATTTACACTGTTTTTTGCTAGTTTTTTTACAATTTACAATACAGCAACTCCGTTTGTTCATTATATTATTTTTTATTATTTCAAAAATAAAATAAAATTGACTTCACACTGAACGAATAGCGGAAAAAAACATTACGAATAGCTTTTTTTTTAACTTGTAGATTCTTATTCGATTAAAAGTTACTAAATGCCAAATACCAAAAATTGCATTTTTTACACGTTTAAAATTATTTGCTTGAGAAACTAGCCATCGTCAGAGAAAATTATTAAGAAACTTTTTTTTAAATCGCTCAACGAATACGATTCAGGAGTTTTTGGCTGAAATCTAATATTTTAAAAATTATTTGTTCAAGACAATCATATTCCTGCTCGACATTAATTCCGAAAGGACAACACGATAGAAAACTCGATGAACTTACTATAAACTCCTGAAACTTGTAAAAAAGTTTTACACAAACTTATACGATGATAGTAAAAACCAATAGGAAAAAACACTTCTAGAATATTAAATCCACGATCCGAAAAGATACCTGATATTATTCTAGAGGAAATATAGATCTCTCTATTAGAAATGAAAACTAATAAAGCGAGAACTATTGTCAGTAATTTTCAAGCTTTTTGATAGACATACACAGAGGCAAAAATGCCATCCCCGTGGAATAAGACCATTATCACCTTCATGAATAAACTTTTTTTAGATTTATATGCCATTTAGTTTGCTCTCTTATCTTCATAAACTCTTTAAAAAGATCATCTCAAAACGTATTTATTCAAAGTTAGATTTTTACCAGTCTAGAAAGCAAACTAAATGTCGAACAAATGTTGATACGAACAATTACCTACAAGTTATTAAAACATTGATCGAAAAATCATTTAATATAATAACCCATTGATTCTGGTTGTTATGGATTATGAAAAGGCATTCGATACTATCAACCATGAAGAAATGTTAAGAACACTTAACGAATGCAAGTAGATCATAGATACATGGTCATTATTTACAGCTAGCGTGCTGCTTCATCGGAAGATTTGGAATAAAAAGAGTGATGAAACTGAAAATCAATATCGGCTTCTACACTAAAACGATTGGAATTCTAAAGAAGAACTATGTAATAATACGTCTGCATGCGTGAAAGTATATCATGGGTAAGTACACTGTTAAAAATAATCTTAAATTTAATGTCCATTCTACATTAAATTTAATGATTTTGTACTTAGAATCGTGAATAATTTACATGTACTTTAAATTTAATGCAATTCATGCAAATATCAGTTCGTTGTACATTAAATTTGATTAAATGGTATCTTAAATTTAAATACAGTAACTGCAAAGATATTTCAACTTTCTGTACATTAAAATTAATTCACATGTATCTTAACATTAAAGGAATGTACATTAATATCTATAGTACATTGCGCGAGAATCCGGGAGATGGCGCAATTTGTACTGAACTTTTTGTTTAGTATGATATAGGTTGCTTAAAGGACTCCATTTTCTTATGATGAGGTGTATATGTCTGCAGGTACTGACAGAAAACAATGAGTTCGAAACGGGCCTAGAGATGATGCTATAGAAAAATTTTCACCTTTTTTTTGTAGCAGAATTTTCCTAATACTAATGTTGGTGTATTAAATATGTGATAACATATCTTAAATTCAATGAACATAGGCAGTATATTTAATGTACATAGTACCTTAAAAGTAATAATTAAAAATTTAAATTTGATGTAGGATTGCATTAAATTTAATGAAATAAATTAATTTAGATTAATCTAAATTATTAAATTTAATGCATTACATTAAACGTATTTAATAAACGTTTATAAAATTAGATTCCAGCACGTTTTTCTTAAATTTATTATCTTTTCTTTTTTATAGTGTATACTGTTAAATAAAACCTTAAATTTAATATGCATGATTTATTGATTTAATGATTTGGTACCTTAAATCGTGAATAAGTTACATTTATTTTGAAATTAAAGTGTTTACGTTAAACTTAATTGAATGTTACCTTAAATTAAAATAAAGTGACTGAAAAGATAACAAATTTAATGTTTAATTACATTAGATTTAATGTAAAAATTATTAAATTTAATGAATTAACATTAAATGCATTTAATGAACGGTTTGTGAAATTTGCTTCCAGCACATTACATTAAAATTAATGTAAAGTTTTTTACAGTGTATGTAAAAGAACATACTGTTCTTGATGCACCTATATTTTATAACACTACAGTTAAATATGTTTACCTGAAAAATAAATATTTTATTTCAGTTTGTAGAAATAACATAAATTGTTTTTCATAAGAAAAGATAAATAAATTAATTAACAGTAACACAATCAGGTCAGAAACTATAAGATTTATCTTGTTCTGTTCTGGGCTAAAATGAAACAATTCATCATAACAGAAAATGTATCTTTATAGTAATAATAATACACGGTCATGAGATAATTAAATTTTGGCAAGCAATTTCGAGGTTTGATTGAATCCAATAATAACTAAATCCAGTCGTCAAGTGCTCTTGACATAATTCTGTATCAGTTAGATATCTGTACGAGGTTGAAAATAATTAATTTTCTACATTTGTAGGTTACATTTATAGGTCGAAAACACAGAAATATCTATAATTGTATGGTATTAAAGTGTTGAGAAAAATGTTAAATTAGAGTATTATACATTTGTTTAATCTAAAGAAAACACATAATTTGGTAAAAAAGCTTTTAAAATTGGGAAGTAAGCTAATTTGCAAAGATCGATACTCTGAACAAGAGAGACAATGCACTTAACGTTCCTATCATCTAGAAAACACTTCTCAAGCTAGACCACTGTACTAGTCAAACCACCTTTTCTGAAAAAAGAGGTACTGCCAATGCGAACTAATAAATAGGCACTACGACTGTGTATAAAAACATTCTGCATGCAAAATGCTCTGAGTTCATCTTCAACTACAGTATATCGAAAACTATTCCGCACAGACAGACAGCTCAATCCTGATTCTTACCATCATCCATTATAAATGCCCTAATATCAAGAGCCCTTCGTCTAACAACCAAAGAAAAGAAAAAGAACTAACACACATAAAAAAGGCCTCAAAGAAAATGGCTATAAACCATCAAACATAAATAAAGCAATAAAATTGGAACAAAAATCCACATAAAAACCAAAAGCACTTAACGGTAATAGACAAAACACCATACTTCCATATGTAAAAGACACAGATTTAATCGGCAGATTCCTCCGAAAGCACAACATATCTATGCCAACAAAACACGCAAGACATTACTTACCTCTAAGAAATCCAGACGACAAAATCGATCCGGAAAATCAAGGCATATATAAGATCGATGATGTACCTCCAGTAAAGCATAGATAGGCCAAACCAACACAAGAATATCAGCAAGTCTAGAAGAACAAAAACTCAGCAAAAGAAATAAACAGGCAACTCAGCTCTTTTCTAACATCAGCTGGAAACAGGAAATAAAATTGATTTTGACAACTGCCACCCAACCGCTAACACAGAACATTACAAGGCAAGATTGAATTGCTAGTAAACTGAATTTAAAATAATGACACTTTGATTAATAGAGACGATGCACTAAATTTTTCTTCAACCTAGAAAACTCTCCTCAAGCGAGATCACTGAACAGGCACAAGGCTTAAGCGTAGACTAACACCACCAAAGACTCTCAAAAAGCAATTTGCCTATTAAATTTCCTCAGTTGATTTTCAACCATCAAGCACAGAAGATGTCAAATGAGATTTTGGTGAAACATCTGCCAGTTTCTACAACAAACCAAACGAACTAACGGATGTTGTACCAGATTAATACTGATTCAAATATTCCCCTCCGTGAAACACTGCGTCAGCACATATTATATTAATTCTCTTGAGTTCGTCCAAAACTGATATTGGACGGTTTATGACGGATAATGAATTTCAGCTCCTGATAGTATATAAATGAAAAACATCAGACAAATCGGTAATAAAATAAAACAGCCTCTTAAAATACTGGTAAACAGAGCAATAAGCACTAGAAACTTCACTTCAGCTCTAAAAGTTGCCACCGTAGTCCCTATATTAAAGAATGATGCCAATAAAGATATGACAAATTATAGACCAATTTTTATGTTAACCACATTCGCGAAGTTATTTGAGGACGTATAATATGACGGACTAGTGGAATTCTTAAATCACTTTAACCTCGTATCAGATGAGAAACATGGATTCCATGGATCCACCAAAACTGCATCATTCCAACTTGCATAATTCATCCATACGGAGCTGAAAATAAATGTGTTTTCATTTTCTTGTGAGTCCGTCCTGAAGCCGAATGCGCTGTGGCCAGAGTAGGCCTATTGTGCTCACCTTAGATATACAACCACTCTGTTAAACTAGCCTCCTGGAATTAATTTGTACAGGTCTACTAATTGAGTTTGTATTTCCCTCGATTCCAGGTTTGTTGACCCGAGGATTTGCTTTGACATGAATGAAGAGTACTTAAGTTTTAGTCAATAGTTAGAGCTATGTAAAAAACATTTTCCAAAGTTCTTAACATACAATGCGTAAAAAATGGGGTCATGAGTGTCATAACTAGTCCATCCCTACAGCTGCGGGTAATTCACAACACTTTCTTTGATAGTAATTTGAAAAATCTTACCTGGTATATATCATACTAAAAAAATAAAATATACCTGGTGGTTCAATAATTATGTGTAAAAAAACTTGATATCATTGCAGCTCTTTAGGAGCCCGTATCTCCGAAGTGGAGCCTATACGAAAAAAGTTTATATGAACTTGTAGTATTCCTTTCATGTTTTTTTTTCATATCTTCTCATATTTTCCCGGACACCCTATACATACCATTCATACAAAGGATATTTCTATTCCTGTATTTTATCATCTTTTCAAAACAAATTGCAATATAATGCATAACAATGAAATACATTAAAATAAATTAAAAACGCAATACAGAAAACACGAAAAGCATTTCTAAAATGATCTGAATATTGTGGTCTTTGAATAACTTTAACCATATGAGTACGTTACGAGCTTCCTTTGTTGAGTGTCTTACGGTGTATACTGGAATAATGGACGGAAAGCCGTTTTAAGTGACGTAAAAGAGATCATAGAAATAAAATCATTTTTGTAACGTAACATATATATTTATTATATATATATATATATATATATATATATATATATATATATATATATATATATATATATGTTACTATCACCAAAATAATTGATAATCGAACATATAAATTTTATAATAACGTAATAACAAAAAACATAAAACATAAACAGCAAAAATATGTAGCATTACGTTACACTAGTGAGCTGTCAGAAAAAATAAAATACATTTTAAAAAAGCATGATATTATCGTTGCCACAAGTCACATAATAAATTAAATACATTGCTCGTTAAAATGTATTAAAATATTGAACGATTTTCCCATTATTATGAAACAAAAGAATGATCAAATAAACTCACTATAATAGAAATATATCGTTTGGCCATTTGTAAAAAGAATGCTGAGTAATCACTGTTTTTTCTATTCACAAGAAATAACGAGTTAAGATGTTTATTACCAAAACAGCCAAGAAAAGTTAATAGTTTTTTTACAGTCTTTAACATATATTCTTTTGGTTATAGAAAGAAATAGAATAGTTTTATTAATTGTGTTTATTTAAAAATTATTATTAAGATGCCCACAGGTCAATTCGTGAATCAAGCATCCGGCATAGAATAGCTAACGCCCTCAGCACATAACTATCGAAACCTTCGAACTTTAAGGGAAATAAATTGACGTTTACCAGGTTCCATCGCATAATATGGGTACAAACGGGAAACAAAGGGAGAAGGGATGTAAGTTTCGAAGACACTCTTTTAAGGAATAGTAAACTTTAGTCACAATTTGAATGGCGGTTAGAACGGTACCGTAGTACCAGTGCCGTAGAATAATTACGTCACGGGTATAATCGTCGGGAAAGAAGGTTATCTTTGTTTAAATTGGGAAATTAAGAAATTATCGGGTGTTATTTTAGTGGGGTATTTCGCGATTTTCATACGGTTCGATTAAGTAATATAAATAGCTGTTTTTCGCATTTTATTTCTTTTTTGTTTAATATTTTATTAAGCTATTTATACGTGTTTTTTTCAAAATTAGGTTTTACGTTTTTGGTTAATATAATGGCCGAGAAGAGCAATTATGTTAGTTTTTCGTAATTGTTATTAGTTTTAAGTTTCTCATTGTAAATTGTTCGTTTTTCTATTTATTTTTGTTAAATAGATATAAGTGTTTTGAGAAACTTGTTTTATTCAATTTAATTAAAACCTTCACGCGAATTAACTTGCGGGCGTGCTGCTGCGAGACCTACAAAACAAGAGATGTCTACTGACCAACTAGTTAGCAGCCTTTCCTGAGTCCTGAAGATCTGAGTCATGGTTGTGGTAAGCTTTAATAACCGTAGTGTTTGGTACTAAAGCTGCAAGAGAGAAGTTGAACGACCAGACTTCCAGAGTGTGTTTATTACTGTGAAATTTTAATTAGAGGTTATCAAAATAGTTACTAATTAATATGGGGCAAAAAATGATTATAGATAAAATGATTAACGCTACCTCAATATGTCATTGGCCAGAGTCTATAATCAAATTCTGTCACGACGAGTTAATTGCTGAAGAACAGATTAAATGGCCATAAGTATACGAAAAACACCTCAATAGCGTTAAACAAACACATACCGGACGAAAAACATACTTTTGATTATAACAGTACCATATTAAAAAACAAAGATATGAATTACCAAAAATTACAGATAAAGGAAATGATTGAAATTAAAAAAGATAAAAACACTGTTAACGACAGAACAGGTATGAGAAATTTGAGCCACATTTACACAAGCCTAATTTAAACAAAAATATTAAGTATTCGATCCTGTCAAATAAGAATCAAAAATTGAATATCCTCTTAAACATAAAAGTAAACGTATACTTTATTTTGTTTTTTTGTGCGTTGTAGAATATAAAAAATATATAAAAAAATAAAACACACTCGCATTCCATGTATCCTCAGTAGGTGATGTAAAGATTGAATTTCATTAGTAATAGAGTAACAAAATGTCAAGGTGTATACTGGTAAAATTAAATATTTTTAAAAATTTAAATACTGTTTTTAAAGTATCTTGTTTGTTTTTTAAAAATTGTAGACATGTTTCTTATGTGAATGTTTTAATTATATAAAAATATTTTTAGGAAGAAAAAAATTTTGAAGATGCCTTAAATAAAGGGCGAAACGTCAATTGTTTCGCATTTTTTGTTATATATAGAACCTAAACCCAAGAAAAGACAAAATAAAGAAAAAATTATATATATATATATATATATATATATATATATATATATATATATATTATGTCGGATATTCTCACGGATGTGATGTGTAGTCGAAAGTTTTCGGGCATCCCGTGTATGTCCTGAGTCCCTCTCAGGACTATAACGCAGCTGACGTTTCGGTGAAATCTTAACCATTTTCAAAGCTCACTGTATGGCGTCTACGATGCCTTCGACTACATATAAAGGTTGTTTTTTTATAGAGGTATAGAACTTTAAGTTGGCAACACTTTTTTAACTGGTGGTCATTTTGTCAGCTGTCAAGTGATTTATGTTTAGTTTGGTTTGGCATTTCAACATGAATAGACTGACGCCTGAACAACGCTTCCAAATTGTGCAAATTTATTTTGAAAATTATGGTTCTGTTCGAAATACGTATCGCGCACTACGTCCATTTTACGGTCAACATAATCGTCCATCAGAGCAATTAATTCGATTAACTGTGGAACGTTTTCGCACCAAGTTTACTCTAAATGATAATACGCATCCACAGAGACGTTGTACAGAAGAAGTCATTGCTGCTGTAGAGCGTAGCGTAGAGGAAGACCCGAATCAGTCTATCCGCCATCGTGCACAGGAATTGGATATGTGTCCATTCACTTTATGGAAGATTTTGCGGAAAGATCTTGGTTTGCGTGCTTACAAAATCCAACTCGTGCAAGAATTGAAGCCACACGATCACCTAGCAAGGCGTAGATTCGGTGATTGGGCCCAAAACAAGATTGCCGTTGATCCCGATTTTCATAAGCGAATTTTGTTTAGCGATGAAGCTCACTTTGTTTATACGGCTTTCACGGAATCCTCCGTGTGAGATGCAATAGCAGTGAATATATCCACATTATACCGTTGTAGTGCTAAAATCACATTCAGCAAACATACAACTATATGCAACTCCGTGTACTGATGAAGTAAAATGCGAACAGTAAATGCAAACTTCGTTCCAATCATATCCCTTCCGTGTTAGAGGTTGCACAGTTTGAACAAATTGCTACAGAACACAATTTATCCTACTCTACCACCATCGAGATGATGGCCTACCTGTACCACCATACCGAGGAGAAAGTCAAAACTTACCCTCCCCGCCACAGTTATACGGCAGAGGTACATGTTTCATCTCTACAGGTAGGCCATCATCTCGATGGTGGTAGAATAGGATAAATTGTGTTCTGTAGCAATTTGTTCAAACTGTGCAACCTCTAACACGGAAGGAATATGATTGGAACGAAGTTTGCATTTATATATACATATATATATATATATATATATATATATATATATATATATATATATATATATATATATATATATATATATATATATATATATATATATATGTATACTGGTATTTTTCCGGTTTGCAATCCGTTTGTCAATAGAAAAATCTTCACGACGTTTCGCCAACATCTCAGCTGGCATTTTCAAGTGATGCTTCCTCGACGACAGCTCGCATTGCAAGATCAAAATTTATTAAATCTACGGATTGGTATATTAGATCCATTAGATTTTGGTAATTTTTTCGACAACGAGCGTTTGGTTCCAAGAAAAGTGCAAGTTCTGTTCCCGCTACGTGATATGCTATTACCGAATTATAATTTTCAAAGTATGCTTAACAACAACCTGTTGCTTTCATGCTGCAAAATTATCGTGAACTTCTTTCTGCAAATATCGCCTAGATGATAATACATTTAAAAATGCGCGCAAAAATAAATAGTTCAACTTTACAAAAAACTGACAGGAAATTCGGTCTCGCATCCTCAAAATAATATATAACAATTTGTTTGCCAGAAATCAATGAAAAAAATAACCAGAAACATCACATCATTCTTCATCATGAAAATGCCCGCTCTTACGCAGCTCGTCAAACGATTTGTTGAAGAAAAAAATGCCTTATCGCCTAACGACTTCTTTGTGTTCCTGAATGTTAAACAAAAAACGCATGGACAGGCTTCAAAAATCATGTTTTTTAAATATTAACATCATAGCAGAAAAAATGTTTTGAAAATCGGTTTGAACGCCTACAAAAATGTATAAAACTGAAAAATATTTTGAAAAGCAATAAAATAGTTTGTTCCAATTTTTTTCTCCTTTCCTAATTCAGCTTACTCAGTATTCTGCAAGAAAAAAGAAAATAAAAAACCAAAGATGTCAGAAAGCGAAACGAAATGTAATTCGGAAATGATTTTGTCAGATGGAGAACATGAAAGTTATTACGTAACACAAATCTCCTAAAGGTTAAATGTCTTTCTTTTTTCTCATTCATTGTTAAAATACAATACAAATCCAGTGACAAAAAGCATAACCCTTATGTCAAAGGGAAATGATATATTTATATACGGTTTAAAAGTCAAACTCTACATTTTTGCGTGTTATTTTACTTTTTTCTTTTGTCAGCGAATATCGGGACAAAAAAATCGAGTTTTGTAAAAATGAAAGGTTTGATACAGCAATTTACGATACAAATATGTTAATTTAATCACACCCTAATTACCGAGTAATTTTGACACGTAATAGAAAAGATCGAGGGCCGTAGAGATGTTGGAAGAAAGCAGATCTATTCATTGGCTTAGAAACATCCAGTGGTGGACAGAAATACACAGTGCTGAACAGCTATTTAGAATACCAGAAAGCCATGATCAACTGGCTATTGTAATTGCCAACGTTAGGGGATCATGACACGGCACAGGAAAAAGAAGAATGGAAAAATCTACCTATCTAGGATAGAAACAACTTACTACGTTACCTAGTAACACAATAATGATCAATTTTTTTAATTGATTTAATTTCATTTCGTTCATTATATGAGTTTTGTGAAATTGGAACTTCACAATGTTATGCTTTGACACCAGTACTGTTTAACCTTGCACTGGAGAAAGCCATAAGAACAGTATCAGTTGACGCGGAGATTTTTGGGCCAAGTGGCCCTAAACTTATTTTGGTCTACGCGGATGATATGGGCGCGATAGGAGAAAGCACAGTCAGTGTGAAGGAAAACTTCATAAAGATAGAAAAAGAAGCTTGAGCATGTGCGAGTTTTCAAGTACCTGGGCGCAGTGATAACGGCAAACAATAATATGCAGGAAGAGGTTAAACAGCGCATCACACAAGCAAATAAATGTACATTTGCGATACAAACCTTGCTGAAGTCAAAATTTATCACTAGAAAGGCAAAAACCGAAATTTATCGAATAATAATACGACCAGTAGCAATCTACGCCAGTGAAACATGGACCCTGACAGTACACGATACGGAGCTGCTAAGAAGGTTTGAGAGAAAAATCCTGCGCATAATATATGGCCCATACCGAGATCTTGAAACAGGCCGTCACAGAATGAGAAGCAACATAGAGCTTGCGCAAATATATCAAAGCCCTGACATAATTCAAGAAATAAAGTCCAGAAGACTACGATGGACAGGTCATATACAAAGGAGTCAAAACGATCGACTAATAAAACGGGTATGGGAGGAAGCACAACAAGGAAAAAGCCCACTGGGAAGACTTAGGCTTAGATGGAGAGATAACATCCACAAGGATCTAGCTATCCTTGAAGTTGACCAGCGAGAATGGAGGGAGTTGGCACAAAACCGTTCCAGGTGAAGGCAGATAGTCGAGGCAGCCAAGACCCACCCCGGGTTGTAGTGCTACGGAGTCAGTCAGTCAATGTTATCAAATTTTTAACAGATACCTAATCGTCGACAATCGCCGAATACGGAGACACGGCTTCATCATATTTTAGAGCAGCGTTTCCCATGCTGTGGTTCGCGAAAAAAATATTGTAATAGCGAAATTTTCAATTAAACACCGCAACAGGCAACAAACTGTAAACGGGACGAGCTGTTACGCCCCTAGCGATGCGAGTACATTCTCGAACGGCCGGCAACTTCTACTTCGGCGAACCAAGACGAATGCGCACGAAAAAACGAGAATAGCATTTGCTGATATAAATACTTAACTAAATTAAATCGTATGAAGAGCTTAAGAACAACGAATGATTTCAGAAAAATAACTGATTTAGTAGTTAATACATAATGTATACATAAATATTAGTAGTATGAACCAGTTTAGTGATTTCTTCTTTTGCAAATAAATTACAACAAATACCCAAACTTTATAAATCTCATGTGCGCACGTCAAACGTGAAAGTAAATAATTGTTGTTCCGTAAATGTATGGTAGATCACGGGATAAAAACAGGTATCGTTAGGTTGTAAGAGAACAAATATTAATTATTTTATACTGTGTAACGTGAGGTATACTCGACTAAAATGGGTAATTAAATAATCAGTCTGTGGATAAGTTTTCTCCGTGGGAACAGGGTAGTATATTTTTTTTATTACCACCCAAGAAAGTTTTAAGGAATAATAAATCAATTATCATACTTAAACATAATCTCAACTTTCATTATCTTTGAGTCGTTTAAATGTTTTTTTTTTTAAATATATAAACTCAGAATTTATCAAGTCATAAAGTAAAAGACCCTCTCTAAGATTTGTCTATAAATCAGTCGAAAAAATCCCACCCTGGTTATGCAAATAAAACCGAAGAGATAAGGGCCGGAATAGGTATTAAACATATGTTAAATGAAAATACCGTTAAATTGTATTAAGTTATTGAACGATTTTCCCACTATTAGGAAACAAAAGGATAATCAAATAACTCACTATAATAGAAATACATCATTTGACCGAATGTAAAGGGAGTTTGTATAATATCTGTTTTTTTCTATTGACAAGGAAGAAAGAGTTAAGTACTTCTAGACTACTGAAAGAGTAAATATTTTTTTTTACACGGGCATGATTATCGATCCCTTCTATTTATAAGAAAATCTAGAATAGTTTGATTGACTGTTTTTATATAAAAATTATGATTAAGACGCTCAGAGGCCAATCCGGGAATCAAGCATCCTGTATAGAATAGCTAACGCTCTCGGGATAAGAAGACCGAAACCTTCAAACTTTAAGGGAATGAAATTGACGGTTACAGGGAGTACGACAGAAAAAGGCACTGAAAAGAGGGGTACGGGGTGTAAGGTTCGAGGACCTTCTATTAAGAAATACTAAATTTTAGTTACAGTCTGAAGTTCATTAAGATCGGTACTCTTTCAAAGACCAGTATCATAGTAAATTACGTGACGTGTATATTCGTCGGGAATGAAGGTTTTCTTTATTTTGTTTTGTTTTTCATTTAATTTGAGAAGTTAGGGGCATATCCTGTAATATTCAACTCGAGAATTTAGCGATCTTAATACTGTTTGATGAAGCTGTTTTTCGCGTTATTACTCCTTTTTCTCTTTAATGTGTTAGTAAGCTATTTAAATGTGTTTTTCAAAATTGGGTTTCACATTTTCGTTAATAGAACGACCAATAAGAGCAATTATGTTAGTTTCTTCGTAATTGATATTTGTTATTAGTTTAAGTTTCTCATTGTAAATAATTCGTTTTTCTATTTATTCTTGTTAATAGACTAAATGTTTTGAGAAACTTGTTTTATTTAATTCAATTAAAAATCTTCACGCGACTAAACTCGCGGACGTAATGCTGTGAGAGCTGTAAACAAAAGATGTCATCTGACCAGCTAATTAGCAGCCTTGCCTGCGTCTGAAATTCTGAATTATGGTTTGGGTAAGCTTAAATAACCGTAATTGTTTGGAATTAAAGCTGCAGAGAGAAGATGAACGACCAGACTTCCAGAATGTCTTTGTTTCTGCAAAATTTAATTATAGGTTTTTTAAAATAGCTATAAATTAATATGGGGCAGCAGAATAATTGTAAACGAAACGGCTAACGGTACCCAAGATATTCTGTTTGCAAGAATCTATGATCAAATGCTGTCACAAGGTCTTACGGAAAGCTGGACGAGCAATCATTTACTTTTTCTACTCTAGTCCCCCATTTGGAACCAACCAGGGTGGCAGTTGTGGTAAGCTACTATCTCGTTAGACTGACAGCAAAGAAAAAACAAACGAACAGAATAAGAAAAAACGAAAGACACAAAAATATGACATTGAATATTTAAATATGGGTTTTTATTTTACCCGTGAGGACCGTAATATGTAATGGAATCCTGGCCAACAGCAATTTAAAACCACCTTCTTTTCGTAGAGACCTTGAAACAAGACAGTCGGATAAATACGGCTGGATACACCTGTTGAGTATTTTAAAAGCAAATTGACAAATAATAAAAAGTCTAATGTTTCGTTTTTTCCAAGAGATTTAAACGATAATAGTAAAATGATGAGAAACTGTGACAAGATATCGTTAATAAATAAACTAAATTCATCCAACCTTGACTAATAATCCACGAAATTCTATTTTAACTAATCCCCCCTCTAATATATTCCTTTAGGTAATGTTTACGGATGGGCATGTTTAAATATAGGCAGGCAGGAAGTAAGACATTATAAGGTTTTACAGCTTTATATGTAAAGCTGCGTTGAAAAACAGCTGTAGTGTACCTGGGTATCTTGAAAACTTCCCGATGGCGTGTACCTCTCTGATGAATGTCGCGCCCCTGATCAATTTCTCATAAATAGTCTCTCTCTGCTCATTTATCTTATAAACCAAAGTATCCAAGCGAATTTTATATCTTCCAGTCAACCTAAACCACCCTGATACACGAAATTCTCCAGATAGATGGTCATATTTTCGCAAATCATAGCAAAAGCGAATGCATGAGTTCCGAAGTTTCCACAAGCTATTTCGAGATGCCAAAGTCAACGCCGGCGAATAAAAAAGAAGATTGTTAACAAGTTCATCTTTATTTCGATCAAAAATCATCAATTGGATCTTACTACCATTCAACCCCAGATCACGCGCTGCCGCTATTCCAGAAACAGTCACAAGGCCATTGTTTATGTGCGCCGATGGGTGATGAGAGTGACTAAAAAATAAAAAATAAATTTACATATCATCTACGTACTGACGCGAGCTACAACTCTAAATAATTGAAAAAATCTGCTGTAAAAAGAGAGAACAGAAATGGCCCAACCCTGTGGTACCCCTCTCTCTATTTGCACGAAGTATGACGCGTCGAAGGATTGCATCACCCATTAATTCCTTCCCCCCAGGTAGCTTTCGATAAACTTTAGTGATAACTCGCTCAAATCATAATATTTTAGTTTAATCAATAAAGTGAAATGGTTTGAGGTGTCAAATGTCTTGTTAAAGTCCAGTAGAACCAAAGAGGTGTCCTTCCTCTGATCCCAAGCCTTCAGCAAGTCATTAGTGATGTTAAAAAGCGCCATCGTTATGATATGTGCTCCTCGGAAGCCCGACTGAGTATCAGATAATGCATTGATTTGCAAAAAATGATGGTTTAATTGTTCGTTTATAATTTTTGTAAGAATTTTGAACATAAAACAAAGCATACTTACGCGCGAAAAGTCTGAAAGCGACAATGGATTGTCCTTTTTTGGACAAGCACAATATTAGCTTTCTTCCAGAGTGACGGAAATACACCAAAGCTATTATTAATAAAAAAGGGACATACGGCAGAATATGGGGAATAACTAAAGATATTAGTTTCATATCCAAACCATCGATCCCTTTTGCGCGAGGTTTTATTTGAGTGATAATCTTATTTATTTTATCCTCTGTGTTACCAAATGTCTTATTTGTTTATATCCGGTTTTGGATGCTTTAGTTCTAATTTTTTTTATTTACTTAACGCCTTCCTTTTTAATTTTATCATTAATTTTAGATTATCTGTTAACCAGGGTGCTGGGGCTTTCGTAAATTTGGATATTTTGTACGGAGACTATTTGTATAGCAAATTTGGGAACACCGATACACACATATAGTTGAACCGCTGTATATCTTTACGTCAAAATTTGACATATGCATCAAACTAGTGACATTGTTTTTTTGAGAACTGTAACAGGGTCGGAGTGGCTCATTCTACTATTTTTTTTTTAACAAGAAATTTGTCGAATAGTTTATAAGCAAGTTTCACAAACTAAATATCCTTAAAAAAGAAAAATGTTATACACAAAAATTTTAAAATCGAAGTTTTTCCTTCTGTTTAGACATATCGATAATTTTATATCCCATTTGTATAGGGCTATTTAATGAAGGAGTTTATGTGCTTATAATGGGTTTGATATTTTAAGTGAAATTTTAAGTATGAGAGATTTTAAAAGCGGATTAAAATTTCCTCTTTTATATTACTACACTAAGAGATGTACTACTGCTAAAAATAATTTACTTTACGTATTAGTACATTCTTTAATAAGCATTGCCTTTTTAATATGTTGTTAGCTGATAATTTTGAAATTGTAGAAACTATTGTACTAAAAATTTTAAACACACTCTTTTTAATTTTGGGATTAGTAGGCTGATGTCTGAAGGTACAAGTGTGGAGTGCTTATGTGTATGTTCACTTTTATAAGTGAACCTATGTTGTTGGCATGTTTCACCTATGAAATTTATGACAATAAAAGCTTTATTTATTTATTTTATAAAGTAAATCGTTTATATTCTAAATTATTGGTAACTATTTCGGTAACAGAAAAAATTATACGCAATTTGTTGATAAAGTTCTATTTTTATTATAATACTCCAGTTAGGTATAACAATATTAGGGTAGTCTAACTGAAAACTAAAAATAAATTGACTATTCTAATAGAATCGGAACTAAAAAATAGTATTCTTAGAAACAGTGGGTAAGTATACAATATTCTAGAAATTATTCAGTGTTTTATACTTAATGACTAACTTTATGATTTCTGACTGCAATAAATGAAGTAGTTAAGCTGCAAAAATATTGAATAAAAATAATTATATAATAATTAATCATCTTCATCAAATAGCCTAGTTTTCTTAAAAATAAATACATAAATTTAAAAAAAATGTATGCTTCAATAGATAATAGTTAACACAACGCACGACTCATGGCTTCGAGTCTTTTACTGACTACATTTCAAGATTCCTCATGCCCTATCCTCACAGATAAATTTATAAACATATAAATGTGTAAAATAATGAAAGGGGTTCGGTCCAGGGCATCCAGATCTAAGGCCCCAATATTGCATCAGGTTCACTGAAATAGAGTAATACATGCATAAAAAATAATACAGACATGGAACAATAGAAATCGTAAGTGAACTAATTACAATTAAGATTAATTATTTATTTATATACCTAACACTATTTTCAAAAATTATAGGTATATATACAATATCCTAGAAATGATAAGTATTTTATATTAAATTATTGTAACTTTATGATCTTTGACTGCAAAAACTAAGGTATTCAAGCTACAAAAATATTGAATAAAAATATAAATAATTAATTAGTTTCTTCTTCATTAAATAGCTAGTTTTCTTAAAAATAAATAAACAAATTTAAAAAAATGGGTGCCCCAAAAGGTAAGATTTAATACATCGCACGACTCATGGCTCTGAGTCTTTTATTGACCTCATTTCAAGATTCCACATGCAACATCCTCACACATAAATGTATAAGCATATAAACATGTAAAATAATGAAAGGGGCTCGGTTGGGGGCATCTAGATCTGAGGCAAAATCTAGGGCCCCTATGTTGCATCAAGTTCACTGAAACAGAGTAACACATATATGAAAATAATACTGCCATAAAAAAATAGAAATCGTAAATGAACTAATTATAATTAAGATTGATTATTTATATATAATAAATATAAAAAAAATGATACCATACTCTTTCTTGTTTTATATAATGCCATGGGCAAAAGAAAAAAATATCCTATATAGAAATGGAAAAAGAAAAGAAGTGCTTAAAAAATGCCAATAAAAAATTTAAGTTAAAAATTTAGAAAATATGTAAAAAAGAATTTTATGAGAATACTTTAGAAGTGGTGAAATTTTTATGTATGAAAATGCCAAAAGAGATTAAAAAAACACAAAAGAAAATTATTAAAAATGTCTGTACATCCACATATTATCAAAAACTGAAAAGAGGATTAAGGGTCAAAATGACTTCTCTTATTCTGAGGAATCGCTATCACTCTCACCAACATGAATAATAAGTGGCTGTAAAGGAACTCGAATTTTCTTTTCAATTTCCCACTGCTTTTTAATAATATTATTTGTGTGTTCCACATAGTTAGCCCAATTCTGTTTTGTCACTGTTCCTAACGCCTTTTTCCAAGCCTCTATTGGTTCTTTAACTTGTAGAATCAGTTGGTCATAATTTCTCTTTGCCTGACTCCATACCATTTCAATTGGGTTAAAATGGCAATGGTATGGAGGCAAGCGTAAAACTTTATGTCCAGAAGATTCTATTAGCTCATCTACTACAAAGCATTTTGCAGGCTTTGGTACCCGAGATATCAAAGACCACAAAGTATCTTTTGTAGCATCTTCGCCAAAGTTGATATATTTTTCTTTCAGCCACGCTTTCATAGCATCCTTGTTCCAACCCTTTGTTGGCCATTTTTGAAGTTGCCTACTATGATAGGAAGCATTCTCTAAAACAATTAAAGAAGGTGTTTCCAGTTTTGGCAAAAAATCTTTTAACCAAGCTTCAAAGTTTTCCGAATTCATTTCTCCATGGTAATCTCCAGTTTTTGACTTTGATTTAAAAATCAGCATTGCATCTTCAACGAATCCATTTTCATTTCCTGCATTCAGTACTATGTACCTGAAAAAAAGTAGAGTAGTATGTGGCAGTACAAATTATTTGAAATATTTTGCAGAAACACAAATTGGTCTTAACCAACGGAAGCTTTCATGGTTTTGGTCAATTGAGAAATAGTGGTTCTTGAGTTTAGACCAAGTCAAATTTGAATTGTTATGCAACTTTTTACCTAGATTGCTCGAAACATCTTCAGGGATCTTCATTTCACGTAAATAGAACACGGAATATTGCATGTGTTGATGGTTTTAGTTAAAGGATAATATCAAAATTAATTTATTTTTCTCAATTTTTATGTCATTAATGCCTTGAAATTGGAAAATTTATTTCATCTGTTTATTTTTTAGAAATATAATGTATTGTTAAAAATATACTGTATTATACCCATTTTTGGTTTATTTTTAAGCACCTTTATGTTGTACAAATTATGGGTGAGGAGTGTGCAATTAAATAAGTATAATACTTATTTCAAATCGGCTTTTTTTAGCACAATAAAACATGATACCATTTCAGCAGTTTCGATTGGCAAAGCATTGACTCGCCTGAGAACTCAGGCAAGAACACTGACGTACCATATTTTAATATAAAAATATTAGTTTCGCGATACAGATTTACTTCACGTTTCAGCAAAATACCTGTAAGCAGTTTTTATATTTTGATAATATATTTTTTTTTCATAATTTTTAACGCCCTGTATTTTGAAAACGAAATATTTTAGATATATGTTTATATCAAATTCTTTTATAAAGCCGCTTAAGAAATCACAAGATTTTTTTTTTGGATTTCTGGAAAGCCTGTATCAAAGTAAGATGATCATTATTATTTTGTAAAGTGTAAATTAAATTATTTGGTTAACTTTCATTTATTAAGGAAACATTTTTATCATATTAAGTAAAAATTTTTCCTAAAAAAGTTCAAACTTGTTTGATAAAACATACAGAAATTAAAGTAAGAAATTTCTCAATCTCCCCAGGAAATAAAGTATTAAAGTAAAAATTTAATATTTAACATCCTGCTAATAGGAAATGATCCAAGGATTATTTAAATAAAGCTTTTTGCAACCTGTTATAGATGAAAAAAATTCAAATTGTGTAAGTGCAAATAACAGATATATTACCTAAATCCCTCCCCAGATATTTTTCGTACTGATCGAGTGCTATCGTCCTCCCATGATCGTCTGTGGGTGCCATTTTGAAAAATCCATGTCTCGTCTATAAAGACTGGCTCAAATTTATTTTCCCCTTTTTCTTCGTTCTTTAAGTACTGTTCAAGAAAGTCTCTTCTCATTTTCTGAATTTGTGGTTTCTCCATTAAAGCTCTACGTGGGTCATCCTTCCTATATAAATATATAAATAAAAATGAAATGTGTATCCTCCAAAAATAAATTACACAGGTCTCCTGTGAAAAATCCTGCTCCCTCAAGAAGTCCTATAAAAAACACAAAAAAATTAACGCTTTATATTTTACATTTACCGATATAAAAATATTTAAATTAAGTTGTCATCTGACAGTATCTTACGGTCATTATTTTGACCCAATTGCAACTGCTTTATATTTGTATCTAACATTTATTTGTTGTATGTAAATGATTGTTTACCTGTAGATAAATCCTATTTGCTTTAGTAATATGCCTAGACTTGTCCTTGCTCCATGGTATATTTCTTTTGCCTTTAATCGTTCCAACAATATTGAGACTGTTAATGAGGTACCTTCACAAATAAAAAATTGTTATGAAGAAATGACGAAATCTTGATATTCTATTTAATTTAGTAAAATTAGGTTTACTTTTTGTATTCATTACAAATATTTTTTTGGGTTTTTTTATTTTTAAAACTTATATTTTCATTATACATACACCTTGACGGGTTAGAAAATGTAAACAAAACAAGTTAGAATAAAATATAACATATAAAATTTTTTAGAAATACTCACCCTCAGAATACATCATATATATTTCATCTCTAATTTGTAATTTTGTTGCTTCCGGCGTATCTTCAGTTTTTGGTCTCTTCCTTTTTCTTGTTTCCTTTATTGTCGTTATTGGGACATTTAGGAAAGTTCTCACAGTTGTATGGGATAAGTGTAAGCATTGGGCAGTTTCCTAAGTTGTTTTAAATTTTTATAAAAAAAAATTGCAATTTAATTTCTAATTTGAATTTTAAAAATTCATAAAGTTGATTACCCAGATCTTCCCTTGCTACTTGTTTTAATTAGTAAATTAGCCTGTAAGGAAAATTTTTTAAATGTACATATTTCATACTATAAACAAATATTTTTAAAGTGATTTTTGGATAAATGATTTAAATTTAAGAATTCTAAAAGTAATTTTTCTCTTATTGACAATTATACCAGCTATATAAAATTTTGAAAAATATATATTCCGGAAACGAAAAGTAAACAAAAACTAATTAGATGAAACAATACTGTAACAAGACAAAGTGAAAAGAATGGAAGTTAATATATTCCATGGGATTTATCCGTATTTTCAAAATATTTTTAAGGTACTTGCTTACCTGAATTATAGCATTTAATATTTTACGAACAAGAGGTTGTTGGTAGATGGAGAAGTTTAATTTTGAATTTACACTGTCATACGTTTTCAGGATTCTTGGGTAATAGAATTTAATAATCATATCAACTGAATATGTATAATTATATCAGAATAAGTCGGCACATGGGTGGAAATTTAAGTTAAAATCAAAAATAGTGATTTGGCTTAAAAAAAATTGTTATACGAGTTCAACTGAGCAATTAAAGCACATCAAATTAATGATGAAGGAAGTTCTGGGTGAACAAATTTACTAATATTTTTATACATGTATATTGATATAATTTTATTGACAAATGTGCAGTCACTAAGGTTTCACATTTTATTTTCAGGGTATTGTTCCTTTGTAGTCAGAAGTATGTTTTACTAAAACTGACAAACATTTTAAACACTTTCTGAATCACTTAAAAAACAAAAGTTAGAAACAAATATGACAAAAAAATGTTATGTAGTAGAAAATAAATAACAGTAGGGCTGGAGTCAACTATGTTGTTTTTAAAATCAACAATTCAATTTCTAAAAAGTGCGACTAATAACAGTTAGGTATAAAAATAAGCATAACCCAAATTTACCTCTATAGGATTACAATTAGGCAGCTTCCTTTTAACATAATCGTGAGTAAATTTAATCCAATCTTGGGCTATAGGACAGCTTCTTATGTGGCGGAATTTAGGACTCTGCATACTTGAAGAAGAAGGGTGATTCTCCATATCCTAAAACACAAATGTGAGTTGCTAAAAGTGGCCTCTTTCATATAGATTATAGGTTGGAAAAATGATAGGATCCTGTATACTAGAGAGTACATTATACTAAGAATGGAGCTACGATTTTGTTTTCTTTTCCAAAAACTACCTTAAAGTACTCTAATAATCTCCTAAATCTTCACTAAATCCAATAAATACCTAGAAATCTAAAACGTTCCCTGTAAAAATAACTAAAAAATTTGTGCATGTGTACTATTTTGTTCATCTTGTTATTTTTTTCTTCCAAAATTAAGCATTTCAGGCATATGTTTCAAGGAACAGTTTCCCTTGTTTTCAGCTATTGTATTATTCTTTGTTATAATATTTTAAATATTTCTAATTACATTCTGTACAAGCTGTATTAACTAATCATAGTGTACACATGAGTTTGAAATACTGTGTATTTTCATAAAGCTCTACAGAATGTTGCTTAACGTTTTCGAAAGAAAAACCTCTTTATTAGTTACTTACCGGTATATCAAGCTGATTAAAATTATCCATATGTACATCCATATCCAGTTAGAAAACCTAAATAAATCCAATAAAAACAAGCACTAGTAAAGTGTTTTTATTATAATAACGATAGTCTAAAATTTATAGGCTATCAAATGTTTAAAGTCACAAACACTAAACACTACAATATTAAATAGCGGCACAAAGTGTCTAAACTATTTTATATCGTAATATAATAAAAATATCGCAACGTTGTCGACAAAAATGCCTTTAATAATATTGTTTGCCGTTATTATAGAAGGACAAAATAAAGACACAGTTAGTCTGAGGCAAGGTTATGTAAATAACAGCGGCTTTCTTTTGTTTCCTTGCTCCTGACCTGTGATATCTTTTATCTCTTTCATTATTATTAAGAGAAACAAGGAGGTAAAATCATCAGTTTTTTCCGATTTATGTTATGTCTGGAGTAGATACGGAGTAGATAAGCGTGTTAACGTTCATATTTTTTTACAAATATTAATGGGATATTTTGAAGAATTATAAAATTTTAGATAATAAAACATGTTAAAAATTATGAAATAAGTATAAATGTTGTTTCAATTGTAAAAATAACTTATTTTTCTCTACTCCGAGAGGAGGACAGAAAATCGAAATGAACGACCTTAGTTATATTTATGAGGAACATTTTTTTTTGATGTATGGCAACTAAAAACCGTTACAATTACTAAATTTTTAAAGATATACAGCGTTTCAAGTATATAACTATATGTGTTGTTTCATGATGGCGACAATTTTAAGTTTATATTTTTGTAAATATTAAGTTTATTTTTCATTTGGACATGCGGTTATACTGTATTGAATATATAGTCATAAATAAAGATTTATTGATAGATTTATCAATTTCTCTTCTAAATTTAAAGATTCTGCTATATCTGCATTTGAGAAAGGAACTAAAAGCCCAACTTAGTAAATTCATCTGTAGAATATCCTAGAACCTCTCCGTAAAACCAGCAATTTTTAGAAGTAAGTAAGTAAATTCTCTGATGAGTTAATATTATTCACTTTAATTTTTAATTTATATTAGGAATTTTTTCGGATAAATTAGGCAAATAATGAATGCTTTGGTCAAGTTGAAAATCATGATTCTTGGGTTTCGACCGTGTCAAATTAGAATTAGTATCCGACGTTTCGCCTACGATTGCACGAGGCATCTCCAGGAATCTTTATTCCACGAGATTAGAACACTGAATTATTATCGAGGAGCAACAACCCGGTATTTATACCCGACTGGTGCTCAGCGAACTATAATCAAGTATTACAATCGATTTCCACCTGTGATGTAGACTGTAACTTGCATCTCTATTAATATTATTTGGATATCTATATTTTTCGATTGATCCTCTAATTTTACATTTAAAGAAACCAGGCACTGATGCTAGTACCTTAATTTCTTTTACATTAAAAGTGTGACCTGAGCAATGCTGGTGTTCAGCCATTGCAGATTATACAATTTGTTTCTACCTTATACATCTTTCATGTTTCTTAAGCCTAGTGGAGATAGATCGTCCTGTTTCACCTACATACACTTTACCACAAGAGCAAGGTATCTTGTAAATACCTTCTGTTTGAAATGGAATTCCGTCCTTTGGAGACTTCAAACATGGTCCAACTTTCTTCCATATGTTGAAAATTGTCAGAATACTTGATTTTCGGAGTAATCTGGCAATCTTGTCGGTGGTTGCATGTATGTAAGGTAAGACAACACTGTCTGTATGAGGTATATTTATGGCATTTTGTTGAGGAATTGGGTTTTTATATTTATTAAGAGAACATCTTATATCTTCTGCGCGATCTCCTTTACTTCTCAGAGCATTAGTCAATTTTTCTGTTTCTGATTTCATTGATTGTTCGTCATATATTGAAAGTGCTCTATGTACCAAAGAGCTTATGACGGATTGTTTTTGAGAAAGATGATGGTGTGACGTTGCATTGAGATATCGATTTGTATGTGTTCGTTTTCTGTAAACAGAATATCCTAACTTGCCATTCTCTTTCCTTTGTACTAGTACAACGAGAAAGGGAAGGGCACCATTTGATTCAGTTTCCATATTCAATTTTATGCTAGGGTGTTGTTAATTTAGATGATCAAGGAAATGATGGAGATTATCTGCGCCATGCGGCCAAACTACGAACGTATCATCTACATATCTGCACCAAAATTTAGGTTTTAGAGGAGCAGAAAACATGGCGTTTTCTTCGAAAGCTTCCATGAAGATGTTAGCTACCATATGTGCAATAGACTCTCTCTGGCCAAACATTCACATCCTTTTACAGACAAAACCGAATCCTTTGTTAAAAACTCTGGACAAAGATTGTGCAAAGGTGCAAAGATTAAAAACCATCCAATTAGAGCCCGGAAACATATTGGTCCGTTTTGTTATAGAATCCCTGTATACAAATGTTTCTGAAGATTCAGTTTCCATAATATCTGACATATTACGAAACAACAACATGGACTCCACCCTACTAGAATTAATTAAAGCATGTCTGATTTCCACTTATTTTACTTTTCAAGGAACTTTCTACGAGAAGACTTCGGGAGCGGCCATGGGATCTCTGCTGTCACCTGTGGTAGCTAATATCTTCATGGAACCTTTTAAAGAAAACGCCTTGTCTTCTGCTCCTCTAAAACCTAAATTTTGGTGCAAATATATAGATGGTACGTTCGTAATTTGGCCGCATGGTGCAGATAATCTCCATAATTTCCTGGATCATCTAAATCAACGACACCCTAGCATGAAATTCACTATGGAAACTGAATCGAATGGTACCCTTCCCTTTCTTGATCTACTAGTACAAAGAAAAGAGAATGGCAAATTAGGACATTGTGTGTACAGAAAACTAACACATACAAATCGATATCTCATTGCAACGTCACATCATCGTCCTTCTCAAAAACAATCCATCATAAACTCTTTGGCACATAAAGCAGCAACGGATAATGCACTGAAGATATATAAGACGTTCTATTAATAAATATAAAAATCCAAACCCTCAACAAAATGTCATAAATGTTCCTCCTATGGACAGTGTTGTCTTACCTTACATACACGGAATCACCGATAAGGTTGCCAGATTACTCCGAAAATCAAACATTCGGACAATTTTCAACGCATGGAAGAAAGTTGCACAATGTTAGAAGTCTCCAAAGGAAGCAATTTCATTTCAAACAGAAGGCGTTTACAAGGTACCTTGCTCTTGTGGTAAAGTGTATGTAGGTGAAACAGGATGGTCTATATTCACTAGGCTTAAAGAACATGAAAGATGTATAAAAAAGAAAAAAATTGTTCAATCTGCATTAGCTGAACACCAGCATTGTTCAGGTCACACTTTTAATGTAAAAGAAACCAATCAGTGCCGGGTTTCTTTAAATTTAAAATTAAAGGACCAATCGAAATTTGTAAATATCCAAATAATATTAATAGAAGTGCAGGTTACAGTCTACATTACACGTGCTAAATCACGGTCCGCTGAACACCAGTCGGATATAAATACCGGACTGTTGCTCTACGATAGTCACTCAGTGTCCTAATCTCGTAGAGTAAAGATCCCTAAGGATGCCTCGTGCAATCGTAAGCGAAACGTCAGATAATGATTCCAAGTTGATACAGTCAAAATCCAAGAACCATGATTTTCGATAATGTAGAAGTATTCCCACCCTTAAGTATTAACATGCAACTATGAAACTACAGCTGGATGCAGTACGCAGCTATTTAATTTGTTCACCTATTACAACCTAAGAAATTTTTTATCACTTTACGATAAAATAAACAATACAAAAGATCATAACTCTGATGCCAAGAGGAAATAATATATTTATATTTGGTTTAAAACTCAAACTCTATTTTTTCCCTGTTATTTTACTTTTCTCCCCTGTCAGTAAATATTGGACCAAAGAGACTCGTATAAGAGACGACAAGGTTTTCTCTTCATCACGCGGACGGTGTCACTGAAGCCTGATTTATAGAGTTAAGGCTTCAGCTGAATAAAAATAAAGGTTTTTCTTGTATATTTAATTTAATTTCCTGCTTTGGTAATAAAAGTGAAGGTGGCGAAGCGGCAATTTGATTGTTTAATAAAATAGAATTACAAAAGCTTTCTTGGTATCGGCATGTCTTTTAGGGCAAGGCCTTGTTATAAGTAAAATTATCATGCCTATATTTTTTGATTTTTCAAAATATTTCACTACGCGGTAACTTATTCAAGTACTGTACAAAATCTTGTGTATGCTCAACCCTTATTTATGTAACATTTATTTGAGGGATATTGACAAAGAGAATTAATAAGCATCTATTGGACCTCCATTGTCTTAATTTTTGTTGCTCGCTCACAGTTATTCAGACTGGAGAAAATGCAGGCAACCTCAACTTGCGTATGTAGAGTATAGAGGAAAAAATAAACTTTAATTTTATATATAATTTACTTGAAAAACACGTAAGTGTAAATATTTTACAATAAGATACCTGGTTACACCTGTCAACCCATATATTGCGGCTGATCGAGAGCTGGCAACCATTTTTTTTCCATTTTCTACATCATTTTCTTTGAAATGACGTTGAATTCATTTGACAAACATGTATCTGAGTTTTATCAACAAAAATTAATTACAAAAACTGTCATTAAATATTCATTTGAAAAAATCGTTAAAAATCAATTATTTTAAACCTAAAACCCCCATTTTTATAATGTTATTTTATTTAGCATTAAAAATAAGGGTGACTTTGAATAAAGTTATCTACTCAAAGAATTTATAGTTTTTGAAATATTGGCAATTCAACATTTTTTATTGTAAAACCACTATACGGCTTTTAAGTTTTGTTATTAGTTGGCTATGACGGTGAAACGTGACGCAAGAAAACAATAGAGCACTACAGAAATGTCACTATTTCTTGCCATTTGACAATTTTTAATAAAAATCTTGTTGGGGCGATGAAATTATATGCAAGAAGAAAAATTCAATGACGAAAATGTCGAAATTAAAATGCTGGGATATTTTGCGACATATCCTATGACATGATTAAGACAAGTAGCTCTACAAACAGAAATCTCGAAGAGTTCAGTACATAGGATTGTTCTATTGAAACACAACTTCTACCCTTATTTAATATCTTTGGTTCAACACCTAAGAGATAGTGATTTGACAAAAAGAGTGCAATTTTGCGAATTTAGATTAACGATTATATAAGACGACCCTCGTTTTTTGGGCAACATAATTTAGACTGATATAACAAAATTTACGCAGAATAGGTTTTTAGCAGGCACAATTCCCATTTTTAAAGTAATTCAAATCCTCATACAGTAAGATTAAGTAATTTTCAAGAAATTATATATTAACCTTTGTAGGAGAAAAATATTTGAATATTTTTCAAAAGTCAAATAATCAATAATTAAGCAATTTACCTTTGGCGGAATACAGGCAAATTTTTTATCAACACGACGGCACCCCACCACACAGAACAGTGCCAGTTACCAACTTTCTACAAGCAACGTTTAATGGCAAGTGGATTACCAACAATGGACGTTTTCTGTAACCTCCTCATTCTTCTGATTTGACTATCTTAAATTATTTTATATGCACTGTAAAAAGAAACGTTTATTAAGTGCATTAATGTATTGTAATAAATTTAATAATTTATATTAATCTAAATTAATTTATTCCAATAAATTTAATGTAATCATACATTAAATTTAAAGTTTGATCATTACTTTTTAAGTGTTCATCGAATCTGAGATAAAATATCACATATTTAATGTATTAACATTAATATGAGTCCAAAAAAGCCTGAAACTACCAGAAAAAGGTGGATATTGTTCCCATAGGTAGACCAATTTCGAACTCGTTGGTTCCCGTCAGTACGCGGCAGACATGTATACCTCACCATAAAAAAATTGAGTCCTTTAAGCAACTTATATCATACTAAACGAAAAGTTTACTACAAGTTGCGCCATCTCACGGAATCTCATGCAATGCATATTGAATAATAATATAAATTCCTTTAGTACTAGCATATATATGTGAATTAATTTTAATGTACAGAAGTTGAAATATCTTGTCAGTTACTTTGTTGAAATTTAAGATGTCATTTAATCAAATTTAATATACAACGAACTGATATTTGAATGAATTTCTTTAAATTCAAAGTAAATGTAAATCAGTCACGATTTTTGATACAAAATTATTAAATTTAATTTAGGATGGACATTAAATTTGCATTAAATTTAAGGTTGGGAAACGACTAAAAACACCGTTTAATGTTTTCCAGTGACAACGATGGAAGACTATATGGCTACGGTAAGGTACGCGTTCAAAAGTTTATCTTCAGATTTAATTATAGCGGCCACCCATAACGAACTAACTCGGAGATGCGAAAAATGTTTGGAAGTTTAGGATGGAAATTGTGAACATTTATAAAAATAAGTTGTTTCCCTGTGTAGGTAAGCCGCTTAGCATTTTTACAATAGAATAAAATAAGTAACAAAATTCTTTTAAATTAAACAGTTTTATTGTAAAGAAACATTATAATGATGCAGGTAATGTATTAAAAGCTAAAAATTATTTTATGTAGGTACCAGATACCAGTCATCACAGCACTCTCCTTATCAATCTAGGGCAGTGATCAGACTAAAATAAAATTGTAAGGTGTAGCGTAACCTGAGCAAATATGTAAATGATCGTTCTGTGATATTGTAAAATGATAGTGACGGATTTACTTTTACAAACATTTTGCATAAGTTGTCTATTGAGAAGATGCATCCAAAGCATATAATGATATAAGCGGTTGACTGTAGGTAATATAAATTGCCCTAAATTGATGAGGAAAGTGTTGTAATGACTGGTATCTGGTACCTACCTAATTATTTTTGAGCTTTTAGTACATTATCTACATCATTATTGTTTCTTTAAAAAAATTTTAACTTATTTTATTTCCAAGTTTTTAGTTTTTTATTTAGTTACTTAATATTTCTCATTCTATTTAGTTTATTTAGGGGCTTATTATTACAGGATTTATTTCTGTTTGTTTGTTGCAATCTAACTCCTCAATACATAATCCTTCCAAAGATTTTACTCGCCTCAGTGCCACGTAAGCTTATCCTTACTCAAACAATTTCGAGCCTAAATACACAACTGCGTAGTCTATAGTGCTGCCTTACATTTTGTGGACAGTGGAAGCCCATGACAAAATTAAGGGCAACACCCTTCTTTTTGCCGTCCCATAACTGAACTTTGCTGGAAACTATATGGCTTTAGAGTGAATAAGATGCACACTGTCTCATGTTGGTTATTTAACCTGGTGTTGCGTTGTTCAGGTATTACTGATGCTAACCTCTCCCTCTCACCTCTCTTACGTTTTTGTGTTAACCTAGCTGTAGATTGTTGAGACGTCTCTGACACTAACTGCTCCATTCGTTTCTCACGTTTTTTTCTTAGCCTGACTTCATATTGTTGAGGCGTTTCTGATATTAACCACTCTCTTCGTTTCTGTAGTCGACTATAAATTTCACTTTTGGTGGTGGCGGCCATCTTGGATTTGAAATTTTTTCATGGTGTACTGTATTCTACTAGTCAAGTCCTTTCATTTGATATTCATATTGAGGGGTTGTAAAAAAATTTGTAATCCGCTATCTTGTGGCGGCAACCATCTTAGATTTACAAGGATACTGAACACACATAATTGTACTGTCATCAGAACTAAAGGTGTGTACCAAATTTCAGATTAATCAGTTAACAGGAAGGGTGTAAAATTTCAATTAATAGATTTGACCCACACAAGACACAAACAAAGCAAGCTCAATAAAACCGTTCAAAAATGTTAAATTGCCAATATTTCAAAAACTCAAAATTATTAGAATAGACAACCTTATAGAAAGTCACCCTTATTCTTAATAGTAAATAAGGTAAAATTATAAAAATAGGGGCTTTACGTTTTAAAAAATTTACTTTTAACGATTTATTCAAGTTAATATTTAATATTAGTTTTTGATCACCCTGTATTTATCTATTATTAAATATCAATACAATCTACTAAAGTAGATCTCCTTTTAGAAGCAAATTAGTCATAAGGCTTTCATATAGGACAAATCGTTAGTTATGTTTAGGCCAGCAAACGGCATTTTTGACATAAAATTTAAAATATCTCCAAAACGGACTTAGGTATAGTTATGTATACTACATGAAATATGTCTATAATTTTATATAGAATCGAAAAATTAAATAATATATAGGGTATTCAATTTAAAATAAGCAGTCACATTCCAATATAACCGGAAGTGTCTCCATCTTGAAGATATCTTAGCCGAATTTCTCCCAACGACTTTAGTAAACTGCCAAATTTAAAAAATTTTTCAAAGTCTATTCTCCGAGAAATTGATCGTGGTAGTTCATCGTGGAGCACCCTGTATACAAATTTTTCTAATTTACTTAAGAAACCAGTTGCACTTCAATTTCCAATATTGAGCTTGAATTATATGTCATAATTGTCAATATTTCTATCTATGAAATCTGGAGGAAAATACATTCTATAACTTTTATTTTTAAGTTGTGTGAGAGTTTTGAACAAACACTTAGTAATTTCAAACTTTCTGAGTTTTCCGTGAGGTCTTTTATTATATGAAGTTCTTCGATAAAATCACTTACCGATTCATCATTTTCACTTTGATATTTGCGAGGCTTGTTTGAGCCATGCTATTGTGTTGTGCTATTTATGAAGTGTGATATTGCTCTTTCAGCAATGGAGGAAAATTTTGTTGATAATTTCTTCGTGGGCCATTTTCTTTGTTGTTCCTTTTAGGCTGGGAAAACTGGGTAGGGTTTCTTGCCCCGCCTGGCACCAAGCGTTTTGTGCTGTATGGTGTAATATATTGACGTCAATTGGAATACATGCCCCCTATATACAGTAATTTTTTTTTACCATGTATTTTTTGAATCCATAAGCTACAAGCAGCTTGTCTGGATGTCAAATAACAAACGCTTACTTTCTAATACACTGTCACAAAATAAAACAATTAAAATTCAAGTCAAATTAAAATTAATTAAATAAATTAAACTTACACCTATTCAAAGAGAAAACATCACATACATACATATCAATCATATTAAAAAATATTAACACAAAAAAAACAATATCTAAAATCATCTTCATTTCCAATATTATTTTAATAACGGCACTGCATTAACAATCTGATGTTGGTTTGCTTTTATCTACGTAGATATTTTCACACAAAAAGAATATACATTTACAATAGATTTTATTTCTAAAGGTAACAAATTAAATAACTTTGGACCGATATACATAATATGCCTCTGCGAAGCCGTGTATAATGCCACAGGAAAGGTAAAGCCTCCATTGTGAACAGACCTGGTATGAACATTGTGCATAATCGGACTTTTATATTCATCACACTTCTTCATAAATTTTAAAACATTTTTAAAATACAATTGTCTGATAGTTAAAAGTCAGCTTGTTCAAATAACAAGTCTGATGGAAACCGCCTTGATTTATTAAAAAATATTTTTATTATATACTTTTGAGTAACAGTCAACGGGTAAAGGATGCTACCACATGCACTGCCCCAAACATTCAAACCATATGCGAGGACTGACTCAATCAAAGCCTGGTAAGTCATTCGCAATAGCTTCAAAGACAGGAATTCTCTCAGTTGGTAGAACTTGTATACAGTCTTTCGAAGTTTTTTAGTGATATAGTTTACGTGAGCATCATATCTGAGATTCCGATCAATGAACACCCCCAAGTATTTAATCTTGTCCGCCGCTGCCACAGTCTCAATACATCCGCACTGTTTCTCACCCATAAGACATTCATAATTATGTACTAAAAGATTAGAATATACAGTATTAACTCTATTATTCATAGAAAAGGCCATGTGGACAGTTTTACTGACATTAATAGTCAGAAGATTCTAATCCATCCACAATCGTACCCTCGAAAAGTAATCCTCTGCTCTCTGAAATGTCTCCTGCCAAGATTTACCTTTAATTAAAATAACTGTATCATCGGCATAACAAATACATTCACTATTTTCATTTGGAAGAACAGTAAAAAGATCATTTATATATAGAGAGAACAGGACAGGACCCAATACTGTACCCTGCGGTACTCCAAACTCCACATTACCTGTTTTACTTAGTGTTTCATTTATTCTCACTTTCTGTGTTCGATTAGTTATATATGACTCAAACAGGTCATACACGATACCTCGAATGCCAATACTTTCAAGTTTACTCGGTAATTTTTGGTGCGCCACAGTGTCAAATGCACGAGCCAAATCAACAAATATCCCCAGTGTCTTGAATTGTGTATTAAACCCACGAATTATATAATCCGTTACATGCACTATTGCATCCTCCGTGCCTACTCCCGACCGAAATCCATACTGAGAAAGAGACAAAATTTTATTTTCTTTCAAAAAATCATCCAATCTGAGTTTAATGCACTTCTCAAAAAGTCGGCTGATCGAACTAGTCATCGTAATAGGTCGATAGTTTTCCTTATTTAATTTATCCCCCGATTTATAAATTGGAACGATAACCGCATTCTTTAAAATTGCAGGATATCTTCCTTTTTCAAATATCAAATTTATTAAATGTAAAAGAGGCTTTATAAGGCAAATATGATTATTTTTCAATATTTTAGGAGAGATATTGTCATTACCAGCCGCCGCTTTAGTGTTTAAAGAATTTATTACGGTGATTGGCTCACTCTCAGTTATGGGATGCAGAAACATGGAATTCGAAATACGTTTACTAAAGAAATTGTAATTGTTTATTTTGATCTTTTCCGCTAAGTCCTTGCCCATACCTCCAAAATAATCCAAAAAATTATTAGCAATTCACAAACAAGCTCACCTTCATCCTTAATCAGTGATATTCCCCCAGACCCACCATTCTCATTGGTAGCTCGCCTAATCACCTCCCATGTTCTCTTAATGTCACCTTTACAGTCAACCAGCCTGCTTCTGAAAAATGAATATTTCGATTTTTTAATAAGGTTTGTAAGCAGATTTCTATACCTTCTAAATTTTTCTGTGGCTTCGATATTCTCTGGGCTCTTGTCCGCTCTCTTTTTAAGTTTATCTCTATTTTTAATAGATGTAATAATGCCCATAGTAATCCATTCCTTTTTTATTATTTGTATTTTTAATTTGTTTTGTTTAGTCGAGTGAGAAATACACTTATTTATTTTTTGAATAAAAATTTCGGTGAATGAATCAATATCAGAACCGTAAACGGAATCCCAGTTTTCATTGTTGATTTGATTTTGTAATTTTATGTGATCTATTGTTTTTATTATGGGATGAGAGTTGTGATTAGTAATAATGGGTTTATTATTCATATTTTTAAAGTCAATGTTCAGTATAATCGGAAAATGGTCGGTAAGGCCAGAAATCAATACAATAGGTTTTACATTACTGTAATTAAGCTTATTGTAAATAAAAAAATGATCAACGCATGATCCAGAGAAACGGTCTTGTCTAGTAATATTATTTATTTGACTGACATATCCCATGCCACTCAAACAATTCAGATAATTACAAGTAGTTTCACTACCTACATCCTTCAAATCTATATTTATATCACCACAGAACACTTCAATAGGATTTTTTGACATTTGTCCCTCAAGAAAAACCTGTAGATCAGCTACAAACTCGTCGGCATTTAAAGAAGGCAATCTGTACACTGCAGTCACTCCCATATCAATATTTTTTTGTCTCAAGATAACCCTTAAGAATTTTGTGTTTCTCACCGTAATAACCTCAAAACTTGGGAACAAATCAGACTTAACCAAGACAATAGTTCTATCACACTTATTTAGCTAACTATCATTATAAAAAATATCATATGTGTTAAGATACTTGTTTTGTTCTGATAATTACTAGATCAGTTTTCTTATATTTTCGTTATTTTATCTATGTAGACCCGGACTTCTAAATCATTTGCCTTATGATTTCGGTCACAGTTGGCTCATTTTATTAGATGTTCCTCTTCTAGCAGGGCAAAAAGTAATATCTGTCAGACAGGGAAATTGTAAATAAAGAGAAAAATTTACATAAAAGTAAATATTTTAACCCGTATTTATTGTAAACACAAGTAGTCAGTTTGAATTTAGTACAACACCACAAATCAGCCTTAGTTACATTTACACCACACAAAGAAAACCATCCTATTACAACTAGTCTTTCTGACCAATATTTATCGACAGGAAGAAAAGTAAAATAACAGGGAAAAATATACAATTCGACTTTTCAACTGAAAATAAATTCCTTTGCCAGCAACCTTCTTTTCTCTCTATACGTTTTTCCGCACTTAAAATAAAAGGATTCCTTTTAAGTGAATTATAGTGTTAGAGAATAAAGAGAGACGGAAGGGCTAGCGAGATTCTCTTTGGCTCATTGTTTTTCCAATCTGCTTTTACATTTTTATGTTTTGTAAAAACTTTAAAGGGACTTTTACATGATTCTCTAGGTCATAGAGCATTTGTAAATTACTGGCAACAAAGTAGTAAAATAGGGTAAGATACGTAAAAATAAATATAAAATTTTTACGTGAATCTAAATAGGAAACTAGGCATAAAATTCTTTTTCGTCTTTGAAAAATAGAGGTGGCATGATATCACAACTTTGTGTGCGATAATTAGAGATATACACCACTGAACGAGAGTAGAGCAAGGAGTTTTTGAAAACACCACAAGTTGGGAAATTAAAAATTCTCAGCTGGTTATGAAATATTTCTTTGTTCACCAGTTATGTAAGATAGAAATTATAAAATAATTAATATTCATTATTTAAATATAAACAGTAACAAAACAATATTAGTTAGGCATCCAAAAGAATTTTTGTAGTCACTGAAGAGATATGGATCCACCAAAGTTTTCTATATGTATTTTAATCCTCATCGCAATGAAAAAATATATTTTATTGCTTCTTAATACTATAAGCAAAGAGCGTTTCATCAAATATAACGTACGCGCCCCCGCACAGTGGTGCCAGTAAAGGAAAAATTGTGCCAAAGTAAGCAAAATAAAGTCGGTATTCAGTGTTTTTGTGTGGTGCATTGCCCAAAGTGATTGAAGACGCGACAAAATTCAAAGACAAACGAACTGCAGTCTGCACCTACGCTTATTTGGGCAGGAGAAAATGCTTATGTAGGTGCGCCTGTCCGAGGCTCTCTACGTGGGTCAATACTAAGTCAACTTTCTAGAGATCTGCACCAGAGTTTATTGCACCGATTTGAATTTTGAAAAATGGATTCATCTGTTGAGAGTAAATACTTTTTATATACATAGATTAAAAAGTATTAATTTTTTTGATTCACTAATGAAGATATGAAATCTTGAAAATAAAATTTTCCCAGGAAATTCAAAATTTTATTAATAAAAAGTTTTGGCGGAGGATGGAGTAGGGCTACAATATTCATTTCAATTTGTAACTAATATTATTAGGTATCTTATGACAGTAAAAAGACGAAGTCAATTTTAAATGTTATTAGTTGCTTACTGTACGATTTTGGATTTTGAGTAGTTTTTAGACTGCCATATTTTCCATATATTATCTTCAATTACTTTTTTCATCTATAGATAAGTTAACTAACAATTATACTTCAGACTGATGCACAAGAAATACATATGAATTGTTACAAATCACTAAAAATTATTTTTTTTTAATTAGAAAGCGATGCGCTTGTAGCAGGCGCGCAATGAGTGGGAGGGAGATAGAGTATAGACGAGCTACGTGTATATTTGAATAGGCCCCTTCATTTAGTATATAAGTATAAAAGCGAGAGGGGCTTTAATAACTTCCTTTCTGCTAAGTGATTCCTAAACACTTCGAGTATGTAGCACGGGGAGCAGCAGGGATATTAATCCAAGAAAGGAAGTATTTGAAATGGCAGAAAAATCTTGGGAAAGCTAACAGAAAAGGCTCCTCGTCTCGTGACTAACGATACGAATGGTGTGTCATTGTTTTTCAGACAATTAGGTATAAAATAACATTTTTCCGTTCCAAATTCTGGGAAAACTGAAGATAAAATGCAGGAAATCGCTTCATAAACAAACAAGTTATTGCAAAAAAACCTTCGAAATTAGCATGTTTAACAATCGCTTGTAAGTTTTGAAGAGTTTCTATGTACTATAGAAGTGTACGAAAGATGGGCGCTATCGGTTTAGTAGTTTTTGCATAATTGTATATGTTTATCCGGAATCAGTTAAAGATAACAATTTTTAATTGGCTGTATACTCGGCTGGGTAACAGATACCGCGCTCTGCTTGTACTTAAATAAGAATTTTTCAAAATTTGTTAATGAAAAATTGCTAAAAAAAGGCTTGTTTTTTGCCTTACAAACAAATAATTTTATATGCTTCGTTTTCAATTCGATTAATTAACAACGCATACCATTAACATTTGGAGTGTCTAATTAATTTTCTAACAAATTTTTGTGTTTCACAGATATTACGGAAAAATATTTTTCAGATCCATATATATATATATATATATATATATATATATATATATATATATATATATATACATATATATATATATATATATATATATATATATATATATATATATATATATATGTAATCAAAGTTTTTCGGGCATCCCGTGCATGTGCTGAGTCCCTCTCAGGACTGCAAGGCAGCTGACGTTTCGATGAAATCTCATTCACCATTTTCAATGCTCACTGTATGGCGTCTGCGAGTGAACAGTTCGTTAATGAACCTTCTGGTGTAAAAATTGGTATAATTTTATTGTAAATGTGATCTTTAAATAATCGGAAAATTGTATATAATTTTTCAATACGTGTCCATTATTCCATCTGATGTAGTTGAAAATTTTCTTTGTACAATGTTTTCTCGCAAATTATTCATTTTTTAGTATATGTTACATAACTATTAGTGCACCTCATTGATAATTGCGTTGATATTAATTCTTGACTAAGCTTAACTTTTTACATTGCTCAATAATATCTTTACTTAGATCTCTATTCTTTTATGAGATTTTCATTTCTCACTTTTAAACTATCTATGATTTTTGATGTATATATTTTTTATAGTACTCATTGGGCATGTAGTACTTAAACAAATCTGAACATTACATCAGTCTCATTGAATGGTCATATCTTATATTGAATTAATTCTTTAAAAAGCAAAAAAAAAACATTATGTTTTGACATTGTGATTAATCCCAGGTAGTAGTTCTTAATTCGTACTATCAATTGCTGGGCTCAGAATTCGAAAATATTTATTTAATAAAGATTTATTAATGCTGAAAGGTGACAAAAAATTACATTTTTCAAATGCTTAACGGTTTTTAAACCCTAGGCAACGAACAAAGAAATTATAAGAGAAATTTTTTGTTTAATATCGGACAAGGAGCGTGAAAATATTTTCCATTTATATAACTAAATATAGAACTACAAGCCCCTAAAAATACAGCCTCCGAAAAAGACCTCTACGAATTCTATTCAGATCACATTACAAACGTAATCGAAAAGGGAGATTTAGGAGAGAAAAATGAGAATGATTAACATACTACAATAATAGAAAACACCATGCTTATATAGGTGGTTATCACCAGATGATATAAAAAGAAATAAAATTAATTTATCCAGGTGGTGAATTCGATTCGAATCAGAAACTACATATTTATGAGAGCGATTGGATTAAAACAATCAGAATTCGTGTCCTAAATCTAAAAACAACTGCCACCTTAACACAAATATAAGTTATAGAGAAAATATCTCAGAACGAATGAAAGGAATTAGAATTAGAATCTGTAGATATAAACAAAATTATGCGAGATACGTATGAAGGAGAAATATGTAAAGAAATCGAAAACCACAAACAGAAGAACGAAACAAGTGGTCAATTTATTAAAAATGGACAAATAACTTTAGACCTTAAACTACAAAACTCATAATAGAAGACGAGAAAGGAAATCCACTAACCAAGGAAACAAAAATCCTCAATGGACTGAAATAGTATATGTCAATCTCGCTTCGAAGACGAGATCGAATATTATCCTCAAGAAATTGCAAATGCAGAAAATCGGGAACCTGAAATACTCATATCTAGATTTAAAGCTATTCTGTGAAAGCTGAAGAATATAAAAGCGGAAGGAAGTGATGAGATAGTGGCCGGAGTGATAGATCTAACCGATCATCAAATAATCGATCTATTACACACTCTTTATAAAAAAAGTCTGGAAACCAGGAATGCGGCCAAATGGCTGGAATAAATCTTTATTAATGTCAGTTAAGAAACATAGTAAATAGTCTTGGTACTCAAATTTCCTATCAATAGTTCTCATATTTCAAGCCAGTCAAGTAGTAATCTCCGAAATACCTAGAAAACAAGCAGTATCCATTTCAGAACCATACAAGTGAACATATTTTAAACATACAAATTATTGAAAAAGTTCTAGAGTTCAACAAACCAGAATACTAATGTCTTATCGATTTTCGACATGCCAATTAAAATGAAATTGTGGAAGATGGAAGAAAGTGAAAAATATATCATGATTTTGAAACAAAACACAGTATTCGAGTTCACTCACATTGTTTAACAAACCTACCAAGCACAACTGAAATAGCGGCACATCTATCGGAGGAAAAAAACGATCAAATTTCTAGTATAGGGATGACACAATAGTCTTTGGACTTAATTTTCAAAGTGAAATCGGTAATGAAGTAGGCCTAAAAATCAATACAACGAAACATGATCATTAACAGATTATCAGAAAAAGAAGCTATACCAATGGAACTTGGAGTCGTTGGGGTTGAAAAGAAATTTATATATTTAGGCATTAAAATATCAAGTAATAGAAACTGTGTGAGAGACAGAAGACAAAGGATCGCTATGGACACTTACCAAACTCTCCTAAATATGGAAAAATCATAGCATGTTCAAAAAAACAAAAATCAGGTTAATATATTTCCCATAGTTCCTGGGTGGGTCATGGATAATCAAAATAGCTCACAGGAATCAAATCCACGCATTTGAAATGTTCATTTGGAGACCTATGTTGAAAATATCATGGACCGCCAGACGAATGAACGACTCAATATTGACTGAACTCAACATCACTGAACGACCAAGCAAAGCTATAGAAAAGACAAAATATTTCGAACCGAAAAATATGATCAGGATGAAGAAATTCAAAAGCTGGAGTAGCCAGCACCTCATCCTGATGTAATATCACGAAACATTTTTGGAATGAATAAAAAGCGTCTACCAACGCCGTAACCAATCTTCCTCATAGACGCCACTTCGCAGTCATGCCTTATCTATTATTTTCATGCCGAGAAAACAAGAGGTAAGACACAACAGCAACATCTCGACGATTCACTCAGTGACACAAGAGCCACTAACAGTGTTGTATAAAACCGCCATGTGGTGACGCGGCGAGGAAATTAACAACGAAATCCATCAAATTCAATACACAAAGGATGGGAGTCCCATATTTCGGCATCAACAACCAAATTAACCACAGACTTTCGCAGTTTAAGCAGGTAAAGTAATTTGATGGCTAAAAAACGCGCAGCATTTATTACTTATTTTAATACACAGGTCGATATTTTGCTCGAAAGTTAAAGAAGTTATGTAGTTTAATCAGAGGATCAGATATATTTAGTGTACATTAATTATGCTTTCTATCATAACATATCACGATTATCACAGAAAAATTCATCTGCATCCCTAAATTAGTGAGTTTTTGGTCCAATATTAAAATAGTTTCATCTACATACAACACTGTGTGTAAAATGTATGACAAAGTTTCAGTTCTCTGTAGATCCTTTTTTTTAATCATAATTTTATCTGATCCAATCAATGTGCCACATGTGTCACTCCCCACAACCGGCTGATATTTGTCCTCTAGATATGGCAAGCAAATTTAAAGCAAGGCCTGTAATATCCTAAATTTTTTACGTAGGCTTTAACTCACACAAGTTATTATTAAAAATTCTTCTTACTACCCTAATGAAATGCAAATGTTGTTTGTAAATTTTTTTAATAAAATATCCTCCAGCAGAAAAGACAAACTTTGTGTACCTAAATCTTTCTTACAAATGTTTATTTTCCCCGTTTATGCTGAAAAACGGCTACATAAGATACTTATTTATGTAAATTCTAATATGTCTCTTATGCAAATGTTGATAAAGCGTTAAAGTGAGCGCAGGAGAAGGATTTAAATCTTACATTTATTTAGAATTTTATGACATCGTCGCATAGTATGCTTAAAAGTGATACAATATAGTTTTGTTTAACTACGAATTTAGGAGCAGCATGCAATGCATGTAAGAAGATATTTTGCAAGTAGAATAGGTACTGTTAAAATTTCTAATAAAAATGTTAATTCCTTTTGCAGAGAACCCTTTTCTTTTTATTTGTTGATTTAAAGCTTAAATGTTTCTCACGTTTGCAAAAATTTTTCACGATTCTTGAAATTTGCGATCGTGTCAGAACACAACACGCTATACAAACATGAAACTGAAATCACTTTTGCACCTTTTCTAACAAATGAATTTGATATTAGCATATAAATGGGGGTAAAAAGTATATGGCTCTTGGTAACTTCGCTGAAAAGTTTGACGAGCGGAATGTAAAAAAAGTTTAGTTTATACAAGGTGTCCCAAAAAAACGTGACGCATAATTTTTTGTTGCCTTAAATATAACGACCTACATTTTTTTTATCGAAAATGGAATCTCATTGAACCCTGTCTTCAACCCTAATTGTATTTTCGATAAAATATGACGTTGCCAAATTAATAAGGTTTTAAATATTTTTTGGCTAAAATCAAAATTTCATTTATATGTTACAGAAAATTTAAATAATAAATTGTGTTTACGTATCTAATTCGTAATCAAAGTCAGTGAAGCTATCTTCGCTAATATTAATTATAATTGGTTCCTCTATCTCACCAATCATGAGATCGAGTTTCCACATTTTCTTTTATTCTTTTATTATATGGATTTTTCCCAATTTTCTGCAGTAACTTCATTCAAAAAATCTTTCCAAAGTTCAGTTAAATTACTAATTTTGTAAGTTTGTGTTATTTCTAACAACTCTATTTTTTACTTGAGAGAGATATTTCCTTCTTCAACAGACATTTTCCGGACGATCTATAAGAACAGATGTCCTATTTGGTTTTTCTCAGCAAAAATTACGTTCTTTGAGCAATTTCCAGACCTCAGTTCTTTTAATTTCAGGTAAATCCCGATCTTTCTTTGATTTTAGTTAGAATCTCTTCTTCCAACGAGGTTTTTCCTCTGCCTGTGATCGAATGTGGCTTGGGAATACTAACAATTCCAGTCGTTTTCTTCTCCTTCAGTATTCGGTACATAGTAAATTTTCCAACTTCTGTCATGTTAGAATACATCTCAACAGAGCGTTTAACATTATTATCTAGATATTGATATCTTAAGGCATCATAAACATTTATGGTTTAACGATTTTGGAATAAATATAGATGTGGAAACCATATGTTTTGAGTATCTCACTAATCTCAAATAATATATAAAAACAAGCACAAACAAGATAAATCACTAAGGACACACTGTAAGCAAAAGCTCACTGACAGAAATCAAATTGAACTATCAGAAATTTTATTGTTGCAGTAAATTTATAAAAGCTTATAATATTTAAATATAATTAGATTTACGGCAGTCCTCAGTTACCTGCGGCACTAGAGCAGGTATCTTGGAGGTTTCGCTAACAGTTTTATTACTCTCTCTAGTTCTTGAATACAATATAGGAATGTGTATGCTTGCGATCGCCCTTCCCCTTCCCAAGAGCTTTGAGTACAGGAAAATAAAACCGATTCTGCCTTTTATATTAGGAATATGTATGCTGCCGGCACTCCCCCCCGTTAACAATTTATATTTCTTGCGATAGCCCCCCCCCCAAGAGCTTTAAGTTCAGAAAAATAGACTCGATTCCGCCTCATACTAGGAATGTGTATGCTGCTCGCATCCTCCTCCTCCCCCCCCATACGCAAGAACTTCAAATTCAGAAAAATATACCCGACCCTGCCTTTTACACTAAAAATGCGGATGTTGCTGATGTCTCCCCCCCCCCCCCCGTTGACAACTTGCTTTCACTTGCCATACTGTACTTTTGTGATATCACCGCCCCCCCCCCCCAAAAAAAAGAGAAAGGCTGGATCCGCCCCTGCCAATAAGTTTAAGGCGGGTCTACAGATGGGAAAAATTTCCACCTTTTCTAGTAGCAGAATTTTTTGACCTCATATTAATGTTGGTGCATTAAATATGTGATATCATATCTTAAATTCAATGAACACTGGCTGTATGATTATATTAGATTTAATCAAATAAATTTATTTAGATTAATACAATTATTGAATTTAATGCATTACATTAAACTCATTTAATATACGTTTATGAAATTTGCTTCCAGCACATTTACCTTAAATTAAATGCATTTCCTTTTTACAGTGTGCTTACTCACGGAAATTAGAGTTCGTTGTTAAATTATTGATTTTAATATTATAAAATAAGCTGTCCTTCCTAATACAAAGTGTTTTTAGTTGATTTCATTTACCAAAATTTATTTTTTTTTTAATTATCTATGTAAATTTATGAATATTCATACATTTGTTCATAAGTCTATTATATAGAGAATGTATTTTTATACAATTTCTTGTTATCTTGTTTACATAAATGTTTATTTTCGGAATGTAATGTTGCGACTCGCCTAAAAGTAGGTGAAATAAATGACATCTGTCTGCAAAGGAAACAATTTCTATTTTTAAACTGTAATAAATTGGCCAAATATAAAAGCTGGCAAAAATATTTGAAAATTTTGACGCAGTATCAAATTTTGTTATTTTTTAATTTGTAAATATACATAAAACACCTTCACGGGGTTTCATTTATGTCAAAAAAAGGGTTCATATTACACTTTTTTTAACAAGCGTGAAATTGTGTATACGAATAAATAAGTAAATATAAGTGGAATTGCTTCTAAAAACAAAATAATGGCCTATATTTAGAGAAATGAATAGACTCTATATTTTCCTAACTTATAACTTCAAGGTGTCAAGTAAACTTTAAAAAACAAAATGGCTGCTGTTTACAGAAAAGCACTAACGTTTCATTTGAGTGGTTGCGCAGAAACATGTAAAAATATCAAAAAATAGAAAATATGTTGTAAAATAAAAAAAAGAAAACAGTTAATAGTCTAGAAAAGTATTAAAAAATTACAAAATTGAAACCTGGAATAACCAAATCAGTCATTTCACCGTCTGTGAAATCTTAGGATATAACATTTTATAACTTTACGGAACAGATCTTCTTAAATGTTATATGTTTCGAGAAATTGAGACCCAAGAAATTAGCCCTCCCCTGCAATATCACTTTCTTAATAATATGCCGCAACAAAAATCTAGAAGCAACTTACACCAAACTCTCGTACCATCTAAAAACCAAAAGAACTATCTCGATTCTTAAGACCGCTGGAAAAGCTCTCCGAGAACAAATCCGAGGGAAACGAAGAATACTATTCAAGACTGAAACAGAACTTTGCAATCTTCACTTAGCTTACACCAACAAAACACATCATCTCCTATAGAATTACATAGGAAAAGTATCACGTTCGCCAACGGAATCAGACGCCCAGCTAAAAGTAACGAAACAACAGAAGAAATTTGAGGCATTACAAGAACGTGATACTCAACACGCGCAGCAAACACTAGACCTTAACAAAGATGTTCTTAACATCTCCATCTACCAACTGTCTGAACCCGAAAAACTAGTTCTTTCTAAAGGCTTTGATTTTTTCATAACGCCATACAGTCCTCTTGGAAGAGATAATCTCGAATATAAAAGCTGACCTAGAAAATATCCCTGAAGAAAATGCCGAACAAATGAAACAAGACGTAACGCAAATTCTGAAATCAAGCCGGCCTCCCTACTCAAACTTAACGCTAGCTGAACATCAAGCCCTCTCATCCTTAAAAAATAATAAGGAAATAACAATATTACCAGCAGATAAGGGAAATGTCACGATTGTAGTCAATATATGCAAAAAATTACAGTAATTCTCAAAGACCACTCTTACAAACAAACAAATAGAGATCCAACAATATACCAAGAAAAAACTAAAAAAGCCAAGATCATAGTCTCAAATCTAAACCCAGAAACGGAGAAATCAGTAATACCAAGGGAAAGTCAAGTACATATCCAAAACTCTATGGTCTCCCAAAAAACATAAAACAAATGCACCCCCCAGACCAACGTGTGAGCGCCGTGGCATCTCCAACACAAAACTGGAAAAATATTTAGCAGGTATCATCACACAACCTGTAGCGTCCACTGCTGAACATAAGCCTCCCTCAATCGTTTCCAATGTTCCCGATCTTGTGCTGATTGAATCCAGTTTGTTGCGATTCTCTTGATATCATCAGTCCACCGTGTTGAAGGTCTGCCCCTTCTTCTAAATGCCTGGAACCTAGGACGCCACTCTATAATGCGTTTAATCCACGTAGGGTCTTCCATTCTCGCCACATGTCCGGCCCAGTTCCATTTCATATATGTTGTACTTTCTATAGCATCCTTGATCCCTGTTCTAGTTCTAATAATTACATTTGGAACTTTATCTCTCAGTGTTATTCCCAACATCGACCTCTCCATGGCTCGCTGAGTCAGTCTAATTTTTTCGCAGCTTTTCTTAGTGAGTGTTAAAGTTTCTGCACCGTACGTGAGCACTGGGAGCACACACTGTTCATAAACCTTTCTTTTCAAGTAAATCGGTATATTGCTTTTAAATGCGTCCTTTTTCAGCTTGCCGAACACCGCCCATGCTAGTGTTATGCGTCTTTGAATTTCGCAGGTCTAGTTATCTCGGTTTATTCTCAGTTCATGGCCCAAATATTTATAAGATGTTACATAATCGATTTCAGATTCGTTTAGGGACATGTGGCTACTTGGAACTAAGTTTGTAATACATTGAGTTTTTACACGGTTAATCTTTAGACCTACCTGACGCTGCATTCAGTGTCCTTAGTAACTCTTGGGCTTCTTCAAGGTTGTCAGAAATTAACACGATATTGTCAGCAGAGCGTAGGTGGTTTAATCGTTCACCATCTATATTGACCCCCATGTTCCCCCAACCTATTTTTTTAAACATATATTCTAGGAGCACTGTAAATAGTTTTGGTGATATGTTATCACCTTGTCGTACGCCACGTTTCATTCTAAATGTAGATGTTATTTTGGAATGGACTTTCACACTTTCTGTTGCGCTATTATATATGTTCTTAATTAAAGCTGCATATCTGTGGTCGACTCTACAGTCAGCTAGTGCAGCAAATATTTTGTTTTGGTCCGCTGAATCGAACGCTTTCTCGTAGTCCACAAATAATAAGACCAGTGGTTTGTTGTACTCCACTGTTTTTTCTATGAGCGTTTTCATAACTAGCAAGTGGTCGTTTATATCATAACCAGATCTGAAACCTGCTTGTTCTCTAGGTTAGTAGAAATCTAATTTGGGAGTCAATCGTCTTGTTATTATTTTTATAAATAGTTTGTACATGTGGGAGAGGAGACTGATTGGATGGTAGTTTTTTAAGTCGGTGGGATCGCCTCTCTTATGCATGATTATCATTATGGCATTGCTCCATGAGGTTGGGATTTGTCCGGTCTCTAAACATCTATTAAATAGGACTTTGAGAGCATTTATTAATTTTTCCCCTCCTGCTTTAATACTTTCAATAACAATGCCATCTTCTCCTGGGGCTCTGTTGTTTTTCATTTCATTTCTGATGATGAAATTTCTGGTCTTCTGAGCCTTGATTGCAGACATTTGGAATATTTGTTAGGTCATTGTCAATGGTGTACTTTTTGTATAAGGCGCTGTAGAAATCTTCCACTAGCAGGTATAATGCAACCAAAAGTCGAACTGGCTGATTCCTTCTTGAAACACTCCTAACATCTGACCAGAATAATCAAAAATATTCATCCTGAAGAACACCACATCTTAGCAAGTCTCGACATAAAATCACTATATCCAAGTATGCCAGTGAATGAGACTTTAAACAAAATCGCTATAAACGAAAATTTTCCAACCTATACAATTGAACTTGCAGAACACTATCTAAAAAACACATGTTTATGTTCAATAATCAAATATACAAACAAACAGATGGCGCACCTATCGGGTCCTCGCTCTCACCAGCTATTGTCAATCTGTTTATGATATATTTCGAACAAGAGGCAGTGCAAAAGTCTCCTTTGAAACCAAAATTTTGGAGATGCCACGTAGATGACATTTTTATAGCGACACGGAAAAGAGCACCTAGATGATTCCTCGTATACCTAAATAACATCCATCATAGAATTTAATACAATCACGGACAGAATTGGAACTATCTTAAGAAAACACAATATTCAAACTTCAAAAAACAATAGCTGACATCCTTGGAAACCCCAAAGATTAGACAAACCTCGAAAATCATGGTGTTTACAGCATTTGATGTGAAAATTGCCATTAAACTTACATAGGACAGACCAACAGGCGAATATCTGCAAGAATTTTGAAGGATAATCGCATTTGTCTGACATACAAACGCAAAAAAAAACTTAATAACTGGACGGTTTAATGACAAGAGACGTAAGTTCCTTTATGTAGAAAAGGCTTAATCTTTATTATCCTGAAACTGACCTTTGGCCTTTCACTTATATTTCAAGGCGATTTTAAGGTCAACTTTGTTTTTTTTTTAATAAAAAACACCTATTTTTTTTAATAAACCATATAATTTAACTTCAGTGCTGCCTATGGGCTATCGACTGACAATCAGATCTTGCAATCGAAAACTAAAAAGCAAAAAATAAAATAAATAAAATTTTTTTGTGAAAAACTATTTTATTTTCTTGAATGTCGTGCACTAAATGGTACAAAGTAATTTTCTATATAAAAATATGGTAAAAAAAAATATACGAAAAATTGTGATATACCATAGATTCATATTTTAGATTACTGGTTTGATAATTTATAATGATTATACAATTATAGGCGCTCTAATTTAATGACGAATAACTATAAAATGATTAATGCACATAATTCTCAATTTGAGGAATCCTCATTCCCATGTGGCTTTCAAATTAAAATACAGTTGGGTGTTTCTTATAGAGGTATAGAAGTTTAAGTTGGTAACACTTTTTTAACTGGCGGCCATTTTATCAGCTGTCAAGTGATTTATGTTTAGTTTGGTTTGGCATTTTAACATGAATAGATTGACGCCTGAACAACGCTTCCAAATTGTGCAAATTCATTTTAAAAATCATGGTTCTGTTCGAAATACGTATCGCGCACTACATCCATTTTACGGTCAACATAATCGTCCATCAGAGCAATTAATTCGATTAACTATGGAACGTTTTCGCACCACGTTTACTCTAAATGATAATACGCATCCACAGAGACGTCGTACAGTGCGTGCAGAAGAAGTCATTGCTGCTGTAGAGCGTAGCATAGAGGAAGACCCGAATCAGTTTATCCGCCATCGTGCACAGGAATTGGATATGTGTCCATTCACTTTATGGAAGATTTTGCGGAAAGATCTTGGTTTGCGTGCTTACAAAATCCAACTCGTGCAAGAATTGAAGCCACACGATCACCTAGCAAGGCGTAGATTCGGTGAATGGGCCCAAAACAACATTGCCGTTGATCCCGATTTTCATAAGCGAATTTTGTTTAGCGATGAAGCTCACTTTTGTTTGAATGGATACGTCAATAAACAAAACTGCCGTATTTGGAGTGATGATAATCCTCAAGTGTATGTTGAGACACCGTTACATCCAGGAAAACTGACTGTTTGGTATGCTTTATGGGCTGGTGAAATCATTGGTCCGTACTTCTTTAAAAACGATGCTGGTCAGATCGTTACAGTCAATGGTGACCGCTATAGAGCCATGATTACTGACTTTTTCGTTCATCAATTGAACACCCATTATAATTATATATGAAAAATATTATGTTAATAATAAATATCTTAATACAAAAAAAAAGTATTCTCAATTATTTATATAAAAAATAAAAGGCTCCCTCTGACCATGGCAAAGTACAAAGATACTATTTTTGTAGCATATTACTTATAGGTTAAGGATAGAAAAAAAAAGAATTTAGTGCTATAGTTCTTTGATAACGTATTCTTTAGTCCAGGGTTTCCCAACCTAGAGTTCGTGGAACCCTGGGGGTCTGCAAACCTATCCCAGGGGGTCCGCAGACAAAATAAAATTAAAAGAAAAATTAAAATTATAAAATGGCGCGGTCGAGCACTTTGTTCTCCGCACGTCCGTGCGCCACGATCGTCGATTTTGTTCCTCAGTTCGTCGAAGGTTATAACCTGCTCACGTGAACAGATGAGATTTAAAAAGCACAGAACAAGAAGGAAACTGTATTATGTTCCTTCCTTGATATAGAAGGAGGCTTTTGACAGTACTCTACATGAGGCAGTCAAAAGACCACTTGACGACAGGGGAGTGGACGGGACGACATCCAGATGGATAGCATGATTTATCTCCACTAGAATTGCAGAGACAGAGATAGGACAGGACACTATCGCCCTCTGTACTACCAAAGGATTTCCTCCAATTATTTGGAGCTTAATTGTAGTTCAACTCCTCTGTGATCTGACTGACCTCGGCATATCTTGTCAGGACTATGCCGATGACGTAGTCGTGATCACAAGACGCAAATTCGAGAATACCCTATGTTACATAGTTCAAAGAGGGCTTGAATAAATTAGAGAATGATGCCAGATGATGGGACTAAACATCAACCCCGCCAAAACCAGCCTAGTAGCCTTCACAAGAAAAAGAAACCTGAATCTGAAGACCATCAAAATGGATGGGAATGTTATTGAGTGTAAGTCAGAGGATAAATATCTGGGACTGACCCTAGATAACAAATTCCTCTGGAATAAGCATGAAAAAGAAGTAATCAACAAAGCTACAAAAGCCTTGATGATCCGTAGAAACTTTGCGAGACAAAGATTGGGTACAAACCCAAAAATCCTGCAGCAGATGTACACTGCAATAGTGAGACCAATCATCACATATGGAGCAATGATCTGGAGCAAAACAACCAGTTTGTCTAATACGAGAACTAACCTCTCGAAAGATCAAAGACGAGCCTGTGCATGTATAACCGGAGCAATGAAAACCTGCCCAATGGCCGCCGTGGAAGTAGTCTTAAACCTTACACCTCTACATATATTTCCAGAGAACATGGCGAAGAGGACGATTTATAGGATGATGAGAGATGAGGTCATAAAACGAAGGCCCAATCTCTCATACAGGAATCAACAAATCTGGGACATGCCCCAATATGAAATGAAAAAGAAATTCAACTTTGTGAAAAAATTCAGCACAAAGTTGAATTGCATGAGATAATGATACAGAAACACCATTAAAAAACTTAGCAAGAAATCCACTATATGGTATACAGATGGCTCCAAAACAACGGAGGGAATTGGAGTAAGAGTGTATGGATCCGGCACCAGACACTACGAAAGCTTGGGTAAGTCACCAAGCATTTTTCAAGCAGAAATACATGCGATTAGGATGCGTATTCAATTTAACAAGGAGAAAAACTATCACGGCCAAAAGAGTATCATCATGACGGATAGTCAAGCAGCCATCAGTGCACTGAGCTCTCAAGTTATCAGTTCCAAAATGATCTGGCACATACCGGGATAGCAGAGAATGAAATAGTAGACAGGAAAGGGGCTGAGATACCATTTCTGGGGCCAGAGTCTTTCTGTGGAATCAGTAGCAGCGTAATGCGGGAAGAACTAAATATAGAAGAAGAATGCAGGAAATCTAATTATTGGATGGAGATGCAAGGATTAAGGCAAGCTAAGATACTTCTGGGGAACTACGACAAGAAGAGATTCAAAGAATGCATAAACTTGAGTAAAAACCAACTCAGACTTCTGACAGGGGTTCTGACGGGGCATTGTCACCTGGAGGTATACCAGAAGAAACTCGGAGTGGTAGAAAGAGAAGAGTGCATATTCTGTGAGGAGGAGGACAAAATCTCTCTTCATATCCTTGCTGAATGCAGCGCTTTAGAAAACCCTAGGGTGCGGTTCTTGGGAGCACACCAAATCGAAGAAGGGGAATTACCCACCTTGAAGCCGTCCAACATCCTGAGATTCCCGAGAGAAATAGGACTGGAGGACCTGCTCTTGCCGATAAGGTGACTTTTACGCCTGGGCAGCAGTAGGGAGACACAATAGATCTACCAGGTCGCAATGTACAAACCCCTAACTCTACGCACATACATACATATATACCTGCTCACTTGTAATTTAAGTTTACGAATTTAACTTGTTAGTATTTATTCCATTATCTACTATGAAACGCTGGTTAAAACGAAGTGAACCTTCTTCAATTGATCCAAATGAAGTCCTCAGCCCTTCGTGTTTTGCGAATATTATTGTCAACAGCGAAGAGAGACCTCAATGCGTCATATGTTATTTAGTTTTATCAAATGAATCCATGAAGCCGGCCAAACTCCGGTGTCATTTAGTAGCGAAACATATGGAATATTCTTCCAAGTCTAAGGAGTTTTTCAAGCTAAAAGCTGCTGAATTAGAACAAATTAAATGTGCCATTAAAAAATCAGCCACTGCAACTAACAATGAAAATGCTGTATTAGCAGCCCATCAAGTATCAGTATTGGTTGCATAGAGTAGCAAACATGATATTATTACTGAGGGACTAATATTACCGGCCGCTAAAATCATGGTTTCTGCTGTGTTGGGAGAAAAACTGCAGAGGAATTAAATATCATATCCTTATCTAATAATACATTAAAAAAAGGATTGATGACATGTTAGAAAAAATCAAATAACAGTTGATTGAGAATATAAAAGCAAGCCGATATTATGCTTTACAATTAGGTGGCAGCATTGACATTTGTAAAGCTTGCGAATTTGCTTTTTGTTCTGTCAACATCTCCATACGAATACTACATCGTGTGACAGTAAACACGGATGGCGCACGTACTATGACAGAAACGCAGAGAGAACTCCAAGGTCGAGTCAAAGCAATGAACTGTTCAATCATCTGACATCATTGCGGCATCCATAGATAAGCTTTAGCTGCTAAAAATATGCCAGCTCAATTAAAAAATGTTTTGGAAGAAAGAATAGAGGTGGTGAATTTTATAAAAGCTAGGCCTTTAAATTCTCGCATTTTTCGTGTGATATGTGAAGACTTGGGAAGCATTCACACACAGCTGCTATTACACGCAGAGATGCGCTAGTTATCTCGTGGAAAAGTTGTGACGCATATTTTTGAACTGAGAAATAAAATTATAATGTTTTTTAAACCATTCAGAAAAGACAGGCAATGCCAAGAAGTAAGCTGAACACTTTCATGATTTGGAATAACTTTCCGTGGCAGCTTATTTAGGGTCGTAGTAATGCCCCTGATGTTAAGGGTATATAACTAACGAACTATTTGCGACCACCTAAAATGTACGGATGTTTCGTCCCGATACGGGTGGTGGACTCATCAGTGGGATCCACCGGTATCTTTCCCAGACATCCTTGTACTTTCCACAAACTTGAACCTTTATTTAAGTCCAGTTTTGTCGGAAAGCGGTGGTAAGATGTTATGTTCCACAACATGCCCCTCCCCCCTAAGGCATTTGCTTTCCGGCTTTAACTGTCGGACAAGTCCAAGCCGTTAGAAAACACAGGCCTGAAAAGGAAGTGGAACGGACATCCTAGGTGGTCTTTTCAAAGTAGGGTACCGGATTTAGCACAAAGCCACGACTCGACGGCCTTCAATCTTGTCATCCCTGCTCGGGCGTCATGTCATAGTAATGCCCCTGATGTTAAGGGCATATAACTAACGAACTATTTGCGACGACCTAAAATGTACGGATGTTTCGTCCCGATACCGGTGGTGGACTCATCAGTGGGATACACCGGTATCTTTTCCAGACATCCTTGTACTTTCCACAAACTTGAACCTCTATTTAAGTCCAGTTTTGCTGGAAAGCGGTGGTAAGATGTTAAGTTCCACAACATTAGCTGACATGAATATCTTCATTGCTGAAGAAAAAATCGCAGCGAAGTTGAAAAAAACATGATTTATTGACGAATCGATCTCTTTAAGGTAATTTTGATCATTTTCCTACACTCTAGTCATTTTTGCTATCAACTGGTGGGGCTATGTTACAAAAGAAGACTCAGGAAGTAATCATTGAGCGCCACCTAGCTTTGAAGTCATCATTTCAAGATTATTTTCCAAACACAGACCCCAATTGGATTATGAACCCATTTCGTGTAAATATTACAGACACACAGGCCTGATATTTGCCCAGGAAAATCATTTAATTGAAATAAGTTGTGATTTGACTCTAAAGAGAATATTCGGAGAATGTCCTTTAACAAATTTTTGGCTCATATTAAAATCTGATTATACGGGGTTATTGAAATTGGCGCTGAAACAGTTGTTGTCTTTCCCCACAATAAATTTGTGTGAAAAGGGCTCTTCCACTATTGTGTGTCTAAAAAATAAATACAGAAATAGACTACAAATAGAAGTAGATTTAAGAATCCAGCTGAGCAACATCAACCCAAATATTATGATTTTAATCGAAAAAAGGATACACTTATGTAACTAAAACAGATCCATGTGAGTTTCGCAAATAAAAGTATGAAGGTAATTCTTTTTATTTATACGGCTCCGCGGATCATAGTAAGGTGGCGCTAGGGGTCCGCACTAGAAAAGGGTTGGGAAACATCCTGCTTTAGTTCTATCTTTATTAGCCATTTTTCCAGCCATTTTAAATAACAAAAATATTTTGAAACCATTGTTAAGTAGTTTATCTATTATTTTCGCGAAAATTCTAACGATATCAAAGTTTGTTTGTCCTATTTCCTTTCTGCGTGATTACAAAAACTATTTTTATTTTGAAAATAAAAACAAACTTATAAACAGATGTTTTAACATAGAATTTTTAACATTGATTCATCCTTCTCTACGCAAAATTTTAAAAATAGTAGAATATTTTAAAATATATTTTTCCTCATCATCATTGTGAGCCATCTTTCTATTTATGTACACGAAAAATACCTGTTTTTTTCAAGGTTACAAATTAATTATTCATTTTTGAAAAATAAATTTATTCAATTTTACACAACACTAGTATATATTTTTTATTAAATTGTAAAATAGGAGACATTAAAATGTGTGAAATTTTTTTTGGAATGGATTATTGAATGATCGGCTTTTCACACATAAATTATAGGCGTGATTTGGTTGATGAAAAACATGTTTTGCACACGGAACTCCAGTTTTTTTTATTCTACAGCTTCTTACGTACGGGGTGCTAATAAAGTTACAGATTACTAAGTTAAACTTTAACACATGGTTTTATCTTTGAACAAGAAAAGAAATAGAATGTACGTTTTAACTTTAATATTGACGCCAAAGAATTTAAAATCCGACAATTCTACCTTTTTAATATCTCAAACACTAAAAATCATATTAAAAATTTCTTACCATAATTTCTTTAATTCTTAAAATATGTATCTTTTCTCCCATTTAAATAAAATCTCTCCTGTTGTTACGGACATACCCATACTGGCCCTCCTTATTCTAGGTTATAGAAATATAGTTTATTGTTAAGATTTAGCACCAACCTACAGACTTTATTATTAAAGATGACAAAAACTTCTAATATAAAAGTTGTAGGATTTTTTCCATATTATCTTCGCAAAATTGAGCAATAAGAAAAATTTTAATTTTCTAAATCAAAAACACATATTCTCCGCTAGAATGAAAGTTATTTTCCTCCTAACTTCAAAAACATATAATAAGTGGGTGTTCGGACTAGCAGTAATTTAAATATTGAAGTTTAAATTATTAATAAACTGATAAAAAACGAGGTGGGTTGGACACAAGGAAGTTGGAGGGGATAAGAGGAAGGAGAATATCCTAAAATAAATTAGGTTGGGCATGTGAAGCTATACTCCTCTTAAAGGAGCTATACTACACTTGCGCAGGAGGTCAACGGACATGACTGGACTTGAGAAACCTCTTATTACGTTATCATATTAAAAAATTCCAATTTAAAGTTCATTATTAAATGATTAATCAAATAAATACTGACCTAAAAGAAACTATATAGGGCGTTCCATTTAAAAAGTTAAAATTTCTTTTGTTTTTCAACTTTACGATGCGTCATTGTTTTTGTAAACAAATATAAAAGATAATATGTAAAATATCCTACAATTTAGTATTTAAAGTTTTTTTTTCATTTCCTATAATAAAGCCTCTAAGTATAGTACTAAATATAAAAAACCCTGTACATACACAAAATATCTTTATCAGAAATTTCAACTGGTATAAAATATTTTGAACAAATTGTTTTAAAAAATTGGCTCTTACCAACCTGTTAATCAAATAAATACTGACCTAAAAGATAAAAATTTTCAGTAAGAGAAATCCAGCGAAACGAAGTTTTTTTGAAAAATATCGATACTTAAATTTTGTTACAACCGCAAATTTCGCGCTGATTGAAGCCTCTGTATTATATAAAAATTAATAAACTTGCACCTTTTTTGTTGGAAAAATAAAAAAAGAGTTATCAAAAAATAAATCAAAACAATTGAAACAAAATGGCTCCTACCGTTAAGTAGTGGTGTGACTCATTCTTAAAACCCGAAAAATTAGTGCTGTTGCCAGATTGCAAATACGATTTCTGTGAAATGGTTCCGCCTCCACGTCATCTTTGATGAACAATAACATTTTTTAATTAATAAATGTATGTCAGTTTAGGTTAATTCAGACTAGTTTCAATTTTTTAAACTAACCAAAACCAAACTAAACCTGAACTAACCAAAAATTTTGGGTGGTTAAGATTAATTTTATCCTGAAACTGTATAAAACATTAAAAACATTAAACTATCTTGTTGACTGAAATGAACAAATTTTATATTTTTTACATTTGGCAACATCGCAAACGAATATTGGTTGTCTTCGCGAGACTGAGAGTCGATGGCGTTTTGTTTTCAAGATTTATTTCTGTTTTTTCATTGAAAAAACAAGTTTTTCTAAATTTGTTCGTTATATTGAAATTGCTTTGTCAAGTGATGCTTGGCGTTTTTTGAGTTTTCCGGAAAAGCGAGAAAAAATAGTGAAAACTCAAAGCCCAAATCGTGTTCTACGACCTCGAAATAGGGGGTAAGTGTCGATTTTCCTAAACGTGGTTTTTCTACATTTACCTTAATGTAAATAATTACCAATATATATATATATATATATATATATATATATATATATATATATATATATATACATATATATAATATATTATAAGTAAAAAGTCTGCACAAATTTCTTGATAACATACGCAAATATAAATTCCGAAATTTAACTAATATCACTGCACGACATAATGATGGACGAACGCATTAAACACAAAAAAATCACTTTCGCAAATCTTCCTCTGGTTTTTTGGTTTTCATGTTACCAACCTCATGCAAGAAATTTACTAGGAAATTTCTTTCTGCGCTTACTCTACATAGCCACTTGATGTCAATTTGTGACATTAATTTTCTGCATGTTGGGATAATTTTTTAGGCATCTAGCCTATTTTTGTAACTTTCCATATCCTCTCTAACTTCCTTGTTTGGAAAACAAATGTTTTATTTTAATTTGCATTGTGTCGTTTTAATAAAATTTCAAATACTTATTACACTGTCTATTATCTGTTTTTAAACTGGCATAGAAAATATTTAAAGATGGTTTATACAGAAGAAGAAAAACATGAGATCATTGGTCTTGAAAATAAATATAATAATAGAAGAAATATTAATAAGATCAACAAGTACATATTTTTCAGTGTAATAAAATATTGAGTCCCCAATAACACTAACACAAAAAATAAATTACGAAAATCTCTATACATTTTCAACATATTCTCTACGATTATTAAGACATTTAAAAATATTTTCTCTCATTTTATGATTAACAAAGTTTGAAATAAAATCTTTGTAGTTTTGGTTAAGCAATATTAGTGTGAATTCTATTTTTTCCCATAATATTTCTATACTTTGGGGTATTTCCTTATAAATTTTATTTTTTAAAAACCCCCATAAAAAAGGATATAATCGACTCAAATCTGGCTGATTACCTAATTGAGTCATGTCTTCTAATTCAAAAGTTATATCGTTTTTTAAGGTACTCATTAACTGGCATCACATTGCGAGTCGGTGCACCATTTTGTTGCAAAATAAGATTATTGTATTGTTGAACTGAAATATTCTTCAAATGATCTTCTATATTATTTTCAATTAAATTTAAGTATTGCTCACCTTATTTAAAATTATTGGAACAAATAAACCTATTTGGCAACATGTCACACCAAACGTTAATTGATTGCCGACTCTGTATTTTTACGACCTGTATTTTGTGACGATTTTCAGTTTTCCAGTAAAGTTTATTATTTCTATTGAATATCCCAGACGTCGTGAATATCGCTTCGTCTGTGAAAACAAGTTTATTCACAAACTCCTCATCTTGTCCAATATGGTGTGCCATTTCTAAGCAATATTGCAAAGGCTAGATCGGATTTGATTTTTTCTAATTATTGTGAAATAATGGTCTCTAATTGTAATTCACCTTTAACTAATGCAGATAGACACCACCCTCCTCTACTAATTAATTTCTGTGTTGATTTTGTACACGACATAGCATCGCTGTCGCAATTTATTAGCTACGATTTTCATAAAGCTGACTATAACCAATTGAATAACCATTTTGAGCTCACTGACTGGAGCTTTTTGAGTTATGGTGACATTGACGGCGCTATAGAAATGTTTTACACAATTCTTTATGTTGCATTTGATATGTGTGTCCCAAAAACTAACAGACTCAATCTTAAATACCCTAGTTATTTTACAAAAGCTACTATTCAGCGCATAAAGGAGAAAAATAGAGCTTACTCGAAATTTCATCATACACGTCAACTAACTGACGAGACTGCGTGGAAAACATTAAGATCCCAATCCAAAGCTTCAATCAAAAAGGACTATGATACTCAACTCAAAATAATATCCTGAAGAACACCAAAGCTTTCTGGTCTTATATGAAAAGTCAACGAAACACGGCTACGCATCCTTCACATATGAAGTTTAACAACTCACAACTGACTGACCCACATTTAATTGCGAATTTATTCGCTGACTTCTTTCAGTCAGTCTTTACTCCAATAAGTTTGACCCTCTCAAAGCCTATACATATTCGTTCAATGAATAACATAAATCTACAGAACATAGATATTAATAACTCTATTGTATTTAAGAAGCATATTGCACTTGATGAAACCAAGGGTGCTGAACCAGACGATATTCCACCAATCTTCATAAAAAACTGCAGTCCAACTTTGACTTTTCCACTTAGTTATATCTATCAACGTTTCCTAAATCAAGGTTTATTCCCTAACATATGGAAGTCCGCTTATGTCACCGTGATTCACAAGAGTGGAGATAGAGCTGACGTGAGCAATTACCGTCCGATATCTGGTCTAGACTGTATGGCAAAAATCCTTGAATCTATAGTCGTCGCCAAACTCATTTTTAATCTAAACAATATTCTCTCTGACCGTCAACATGGATTTTTGCCTCATCGCTCCTGTGAAACAAATCTATGTATCTATTCCCAATATCTATCATCCGCTATTGATTTGGGTGGTCAAGTCGACTGCGTATACCTCGATTTTAAAAAAGCCTTCGACCGAGTCGACCACAGTATTCTCATCGGTAAATTAAAATCATACGGTGTGGGTGGTCCTTTATTGGCATGGTTATCGAGTTACCTTCATAACCGTATACAAGCAGTTAGAATAAGCGGTGCTCTCTCCGATGAAATTAGGGGGTGCCTCAAGGTGCACACCTGGGTCCGATTCTGTTCCTTGTTTTCATCAACGACCTCACGGATGTGTTTAGATGTTGCCAGTTTCTTCTCTATGCAGATGACCTAAAAATTTTCCGGAGAGTTATAAGTATTAACGACTGCTTAATTTTGCAAATAAATGACTGGTGTACTGAAAACCGGATGGAGTTAAACATTTCTAAATGTAAAATCATTTCGGTCCCAAGAAAGAAAGTGCCAATATCATATACTTACTTTATATCAGACACTCCAGTCCCTCGAGTACAGTTAATTAATGATTTAGGTGTGATTTTTGATTCAGAATTGAGATTTAAAGATCACATCAATTATGTTTTATCAAAATCTTTTAAAATGGTTGGATTCATAATGAGATGCTGCTCGGAATTTTCCAACACCGAAGTCCTAAAATCCCTATATTATTCTCTTGTCCGAAGTCATTTGGAATATTGCTGCGTAGTCTGGTCACCGTATCAGGGAACTTACATAAAGCGCTTGGAGCGGGTTCAGTCGAAATTTGCAAGTTTCTTATTGTATAGACTAAAAATTGATAAGAGTCTTTTATCATACCAGCAGCCATTATCAATTCTGAGCATGACCAGCCTAGAAAAACGCCGAATTTTCTTGAGTATACTCTTTGGGTTTAAGATAATTGCGAATATTATAGACTGTTCTGATCTCTTGGCGCTTATTAATTATCGGGTTCCTTCACAAAGCACTCGTCTCACCGAGGGGTTTTCGGTTAACAGGAGCCGAACAGATGTTGGCAGATACAGTGTTATGAATCGAATCATGCGTTATTTTAACATTTATGTCCCCTTTGACACCGAATTCAACGGTACAGTGATAATGTTTAAACGAAAACTAAATTTACTCATATCTGACGATGTCTGACATTCAGAGATACTGTGATGATTGCGACTCTAATGTTTCCTGTGTTGTTGAGTTGTATGTTTGTGATTGAGTATATATACATATATTTTTTTTTAACTGTTATTGTATTTTTATTAAACTAGTTTAAATTTTCAATGTATTATTGTATTTTAATTTTAATCTGTAACTAGCTTTGACAACAGTGTACTATTTGGATTTAGATCTGTAATGTACTGTACTGTAAATAAATAAATAAATAAATATTTTTTTCAGTTAAATTCTGCATTTAAATAAATTTATAAGGATGATATTTATAAAACTGCAGTGTGGTATAAATTTGGTATCAAGATTTATTGAAATATGATGCGGCATCGAGAATAGATCTTTCTGGATCTTCTAAAAATTACATCAACTAATAATAATTTCTTTTACAATACTAGAGTGAAAAATTACCTTAAAAATATAGTAAAATATTTATATCATCTTCTTTATTTCTCACTATGGTTCTGATTTTTCGCCTAAGATTTTTAATTGCATTAATTTTTTTGATAGTGTATCTTACAGTACTAGTAGATGGTACTCGACGACCAGGATATATAATTACGTTATTCATATGATACTCTGGATATATTATTATTAATCAAATTTAAAAAATGAATTACCTGATGCTTGTTTTCTTCCGAATAGCCCATGACTCAACTTGTATTAGTCAATATAATAATGTCAGTACTTAACCATATTAAAACGTCACAATGCAAATTAAAATAAGGCATTTGTTTTTCAGTATATTAATAACTTAAACTTAAATATTTAAATAACGGTTAGTCCGAACACTAACTTATTCATTCAGGAGAAAAAAAACTTTCATTATGGCAGAAAATATATAGGGTGTTCCATTTAAAAAGTTAAAATTTATATTGTTTCTCAACTTTACGATGCGTCAGTGTTTTTGTAAACAAATCTAAAAGATAATATGTAAAATATCCTACAATTTAGTATTTAAATTTTTTTTTTCATTTCGTATAATAAAGCCTCTAAGTATAGTACTAAATATAAAAAACCCTGTACATACACAAAATATCTTTATCAGAAATTTCAACTGATATAAAATATTTTGAACAAATTGTTTAAAAAAATTGGCTCTTACCAACCTGTCCATTTAGCTGGTTTTAGAAAACATGTCAGTGACATAGGCTATTTGTCAGTGTGCCAGAGTTTTATCGACTTCCAATAGGCTTTTTACACTATTGAGTTCTGGGTTTCCTGAAAAATGCGAGGAAAAATTCAAAATTCATTCAAATTAAGAAGAAACTCAAGGTTAAATTAGATAAATCAACGAACATCAATTCCAATGGGGAGTAAGACAGGGAGATACTTTCTCACTCAAATCTCAAATCAGTCATGCTAGCTCACGAAGTCGTCTTCCAAAGAGTAAAATGGTTCGCCAAAGCTTGAACATCGACTCGTCATACTTCAACCTTATAAGATTTGCTGACGACATAATCTTGAGATTAGTTAACCCCAAGAATTTACACAAAATCTAACAAATTTAAATCGAGCTGCAGCAAAATAAAAGCTGAACATAGAAAAAACCTAGGACGTAATCCAGGTTGAAGAAAATTCGATCGTCTGTCGTTATCAATAATGGGAGGACAGGGATTTTCTGAGAATTTTAGCTATTTTTGACCCCTATGAGCGGCGTATTCGGCATTTTAAATTAATTATTTGAATATTAAGACCGTACTTTAAAAAAAAATGAAGTTCTTAATAGTTGTTCGAAAACGGAAAGTATCACTCTATCTTGACTTAATATTAACGCCAGAAAAAGTACAATTCAAAATGGGGCAATTATATATTTTTTATTTTTCAGTTTTTAATTATGCATCTTTTTTCCCCTTTAATTAAATCTGTATCACAGAATATATACAAACAGTTTATTTTCTGCAAATACTACTATACTAGTCTGGTCCTCTCTCCATACGCGTTTCGACCACCTTATGTTCTCGTCAATCTGTATTGGACCGAGAGCAACATTAGCAGTAAATAACAGATATATGAAATATAAACTCCAAGGGATGTCGGTAAGATATTGTAACCTGCCACCTACCGACCTTGTATTCGTATGTATTCTCCATCATCTGACATCAAGGTCAGTAGGTGGCAGGTTGCAATATCCTACCGACATACCTTGGAATTTAATTTATATTTCATATATCAGTTATTTCTTGCGAATGTTGCTCTCGGGCCGATACAGCTCCACTGACGAGATCATGAGGTGACTTGTTAAAGTGGTCGAAATGCGTATGGAGGGAGGACCAGGGTAGTATCTGCAGGAAATTAACTGTTTGTATATATTCTCTCCTTTTCTCTGCCTGAAAGGAGAATACAATAAATGCAAACTTCGATCCAATCATATCCTTTCCGTGTTAGAAGTTGTTTTATCTTTACTAGACTCATCAGGGTACCGACATACACCTGTCTGTGCAAAGGACTGATCGCAATTTACTTTATTTATACACGAATTTGCATATAGTTGTACGTTTGCTGAATGTGATTTCAGCACTAGAACGACATAAAGTGGATATATCCACTGCTATTGCATTTCACACGGAGGAATCCGTGAAAGCCGCATAAACACGCATACGCCATCCGGCGGGAGATTGGCGAAGCCGCGTTCAGTGTTGCATGCTTCCTTTCGATCTGTCCTTTGCACAGACAGGTGCATGTCGGTACCCTGAGTCTAGTAGAGACGAAACATGTACCTCTCCTTATCACTCTGGCGGGGAAGGTAAGTCTTGACTTTCTTCTCGGTATGGTGCTACAGGTGGGCCATCATTTCGATGCTGGTGGAATGGGATGGATTGTGTTTTATCGCAATTTATTCAAACTGTGCAACCTATAACACGGAAAGGATATGATTGGAACGAAGTTTGCATTTACTGATCGCAATTTACTTCATATATATATATATATATATATATATATATATATATATATATATATATATACAAAAACAAAAGAAATAAAGAAATCTTTCTGCCGTATTTAAATAGTTTGTTATATATGTTTCAGTCAGAGAATATGAAAAATATATGTACAAACAGTTTATTTCCTGCAAATATCGCTCTGGTTCCCTCTCCATACGCGTTTCGGTCACCTCGTGATCTCGTCAGTGGAGCTGTATCGGACTGAGAGCAACATTAGCAGGAAATAAGTGATATATGAACCATAAATTTCAAGGTATATCGGCAGGATATTTCTTACTGTAATTTTGATTTTTTTAAAATTTCACGTTACTCCGTTGATTCATACATATCGTTCGACTGGCGATATTTTTCAGTCTGACGTCGAAGTTGGTAGAAGGCAGATGTAATATCCTGCCGACATACCTTGAAATTTATGGTTCACATATCAGTTATTTCCTGCTAATGTTGCTCTCGGTCCGATACAGCTCCACTGACGAGATCATGAGGTGATCGAAACGCGTATGGAGAAAGGACCAGAGCGATATTTGCAGGAAATAAACTGTTTTTACATATATTTTTCATATTCTCTGCCTGAAAGGAGAATTACATATATAAAAAACTATTTAAATACGGCAGAAAGATTTCTTTATTTCTTACTGAAATTTTGATTTTTTAAATATATCTATCATTGTTTCAAAACACGTGCAACCAATTATAATGTGACCTCACTATTTCAGCGCCAGAAACTCTTTGAAGCTGATTTAAATAAATTGACAGCGAAAATACAGCTTAAACACAGGTGTGCAAGTGGACTTACAACATCCATTACGCTTATGAGACGAATTTAATCTCCACGTCTTAAATAGGCAACTCCATATACGCTCGAATATATTAGTTTGGATTGCGTTAAAATTGCACACCACCAAAGCGATAACGTTTACAGGCATAATTCTGTAATATAGACACATTATTTTTGACATTTAGGCGAAGTAAGTTAAATGATTTCAATAATTGACTGATGTTCGCTTATAATTTAGGTAAAAAATTGATTCAAATTTAATCAATAAATTATCAGTGGAAATTCAAAATATATTTGTACTTATATATATTAGTATGTTTTATTTTAATTTACAATTTTTTTAGGGACGCGCAAACCTGCAAACCTAAGGATAAGCCGCCACTGGTTTATTATTAAAATTTACCGACTATATCTAATCGTTGACTCACCTTGTATATACAAGAAATGTCTTTGTCAGAAAGTTCAACCAGTATAAAATATTTGGAACAAATCGTTTACTAGCTCTGACTGTTTTCGTCCTCTAGAATACTTTTTAGTAATTCCAAAGTGAAGTCTTTTGCCAGTTTTTGACCTATGCAGAATCCATATTTTCTCCAAAAAATAGTTCAAGAAATCTCGTCGTTTCACAAAAATGACGGATAATAAACATTAGGTTAGACAAGCTCAAAATTTATATGAAAAAGTGTCATAAACCAAAATATTTTATACTTTTAAATTTGCAGACGATGAAGACAGTTTTAATTATTACCGTTTACTTCTTATTTTTTTCACATATGAACGATGTAGTTGCTGAGCCATCTAGATGTTACTTTTGTGAAAACGATTGCGATAGTTCTGCAGAATGGGATATACAAGACTGTGGGTACCTCGCAGAAGCAATTTCAAAAATTGATCCTAATCCTAGAATCGTTTGTTTAAGGGTAGTCAGAATCTTCAATGGTAAATACTTAGGCATAAGAACATGCGCTATGGAGAAAAGACCTGGTACTAACATGTCACATTGTCAGTTTGAGTATAAAAACCTAATAGCTCTGTCTAGAATTGTGGAATGTGACACGTGTGATGACGATTTATGCAACACATCGATTCAGATTAAATCAGTGTATCTTGTGCTAACTGGGATATTACTCGTTCAGATATTGATATAGAATAATAAGTCTGTATGTTAAATGCTGATATTTTATTAAAATAAAATTTTGTTATTAGATTTTTTTCATAATTTTTATAAGCAGAAACAGTTTGACGTAAAAGTCTGTAACGGCTTTGTGAGTTCAGCTACAAAATCTGAATAAATAACCGTATTGCTCTAGATAAAAAAAAAATAGTCCTGAAATTTTGGAATAATTAATATTTTCCTATATAAGGTGTCCCTACCTTTTTCTTTTTGCAAATTATTTCCAAAAACCGGAATAAATTGGCAAGGCCCCTGCATAGTCAACAGGAACAGTAAATCAAACAGTAAAACAGGTTTATTAAAATTTATTTTGGTAAAAATTTGCAAAGCGTGAAAAGCATGGAAATTATGTTCTTTTGAAAAAATTTCGACACTCACCCCCCTATTTCGAGGTCTTAGAACACAATTTTGGCCTTGATTTTTCACTATTTTTCCTCACTTTACCGGAAAACTCAAAAAAAAAAAGCGTCACTTCACAAAGCACTTTCTTTTCAGTTAAAAACCGAATTTACGCATTTAATTTCAATGGAACTAATTAAACAATATTGTACGTAATATATTTCAATTATTTTTGAACAAATTTTAGCAAACCAATTTAGAAAAACTTATATTTTCAGCGAAAAATTAAAAACACGTCTCGGAAACGTCATCAACGGTCAGACTATCTAAACTGGCCGCTGAATCACGTAAAAAGGTGCAACGTTGCCAGATGTATTTTTTTTTCATAATATAAACTATAAGATTTGTCCTCCTCAGTCAACAACGTAGTTTAATTTTTTTTAATATTCAGAACAGTTTCTAAGTAAAAATAATCTTAACCCTTCAAAATTTTTGGTTGGTTTTAGTTAAGATAGGTTGGTTCAGGTTTAGCTTGATTTTGGTTAATTTGAAAAACAGAAACTAACCTGAACTAATCTAAATTAACCTAGATATAAAGTTTCCTGGTATAAACTTTAAAATTTACCCATTACAGTTAACAACATAGTTTAATGTTTGTAACGTATAAAAAGGGGTAAAATGAATCTTAACCTTCCAAAATTTATGGTTAGTTCTGATAAGTACAGGTTAACATTAGTCTTGGTTACTTTAAAAAACTGAAATTAACCTGGACTAACCTAAATTGACCTAGATTTATTAATTAAAAAATGTTATTGTCCAGCAGAGGCCACGTGGAGGCCGGACAAGCTCTGCCAGGAAAGGCTATTGGGAAAGGTCAGAGTTAGTAAGGAAGGGGGTGGTTTAGTGCTGCAAAAAAATATGCTTAGTAAAATTATAATTCCAAAATATAAATAAAATGAATTAGGATTATAAATTCGATGGAAAAAGGGTATTGCTAGGTGCCAAATGAATAGAGAAAATAGGCGGCATAAAGAAGTATTCAATAAAAGAAAATTATCAATGTTTTTCCTCATAATCTTACAAGGGAGGGGGGTAAACTTGTCCCACGTGTTTAAAAAAATCATGGAACATGTTTTTGTGGTTGGTATATTTTTTTCGAAACAAATGTTCTGCCAAGTAGCCGTGAAGTGTTCTTCGCACTAACCAAATCGCGGAACATTTCCCCGTAAATCCATCCAAGCCCCAATATTTTGAGTGTGAGCTCCACTGTCAGGATCTACGAAATTCTGTGAATGATTCACAGTCAAGTGTTGAAAACCTTCATCTGCTAAGCAGTCGTAAGCTTTCCAACAATCTGATATAATCGTAGTTCCTGATATTTGGAGGGCGACAAACAAAAGCCAGTATAGTACTTCAATAATCAAAAGAAAGGAAAAAATTCTTTTTGGAACCTTTTCTTTCCAATTCAAACAGAAAGAGAAGAATATATAAAGAAATCGTTTTTGCAATCTGGCAACATCGCCGACTTCAACAGTACGCCATCTTTAGCGAGCTATCCAAACTATTATTTGTTGGTGGCGGCCGTTTTCTTTTGATTTTGTTGTGATTTTTGTCGTGATAATTTTTCGGATTTTTTCGATAAAAAAAGTGCATATTTTTTAATTTTTGTATAATGCAGAAACTAAAATAGGGAGAAACATTATTAAAACTAAAGTGATAGGTTAACCTATAAAAAAGAATTAATATAAAATGAATATTTTAATACAGAACTTGAAAAATACTCATTGAGATACTTGTGTTTGTATGGGGGAACAAAGAAATTCAAAATTTGGTTCGATGTCTGAAAGTTCGAATCTTAGATCAGGTTCTGTTCTGTTTCTGTACTTAACTTTCAGGTAAGTGTATGTTGGAAATTCTTTATATGTTGCACAAATTGGCAATAAAATTTTAATTGATTTTTCCCTCAAAACAGGATACTTATTTCTTACGAAAAGTTTTAACTAGTAGGTGTTGCTGGAGCAGACATTTATGAGGTAATCGAATTTAAATATTTTATTGCCCAGTGAGACGCGTCGAAACAGCTTTTGTCTAATATATTGGATTCCATTGTATGAGATTTTTCGGCCTGTTGCGTTTTAAGTCACTCATTTTTGTTTCTTTTATTTTTTTACCTTAGTTTTTGTTTTTGATGTGGTTATTATTGAAGATTATTGAGTAACCACTTCTTCTCTGAAAGATTTATGTCACAAGTAAGTACACATGTGGTGCGAACTTATTTTTTCTTAGTTTATTCTTTAAATGTATTTGCCTCATTGTGCATTTTAAGATTTATTGAGCAGTATGTTATGGCATGGGGATTTTCAAAATTCTATAGAAGTTTTTTTTTGACCAAAACTTTAAGAGTTTCCTGAACAACTTGTGAATCTTAAGGGTTCTTCTTCTTTCTTTGGTTCCTTCTGTCTTCTCTAATATTGACGTTTATTTTTCTTTCCATATTGGAAATTACTCTCTGGATCCACCTTTTTATTCAATTATTTTCGCATAAGTTTAAGGATCCTCTTCTCTGATTACTCGGGTGGTGATTTGAGCCGCCTCATGAATCACCGAAGTCCTGCTTCAATGGACCAAAATTATATCGAGGGATCAGATAAGCTTTTTTTGGTTTTGAGAAATGTTCCAGCTATTGGTCATTAATTGTTAACCGACTTTTAATATTTATTAGGTTACTAGTCCCTTGAGACTTTATTAATGGCTTTTAATTAACGGAAAGGAAAATCTATTATCATTGAATTGTGTTTAATGGTTAATAGTTTCTAGTTCGGAAATCATGATCTAAAATTAATAATTTAATATGTTGAAGTTAACTAAGCTTTAATTTTAAATAGGGTAGACTTGCGACAAAGCATAATCACGATTTTATTGATGATGTGAATTGATTTATTTTTTATTTTATAACATGCAGGTGTAACATCTTGCTATTTTGTTTAGTATAAACTACGTTGCCTTTTTTTGAGATAAGTGTCAAATTTAAGATTTCTATTAACACTTTTTACTAACTATTAAATTTGCTTTCAGTAATTTTACATTTATTGCATCTTCAAAGCAACACTGGATCTCCTTTCTAAAACTTTCTATGAATATTTTCAATAATGACCTCTTATATAGGAGTTTTCACTTCTTATAATACTATTTTAATCTTATGTTAAATCCAATTGTAAGCAGGCGCAGATTCAGGGGGGGAGGAGATTGCCCCCCACGGAGCTTTGAGTTTAGAAAAATACACCCGATTCTGCCTACCATTCTAGGAATATGTTTGCTGCTGACACCTTCCCCCCCCCTCACCTTCGACAACTTGTTTCTTACAATCGCCCCCCCCCCCCAAAAGCTTCGAATTAAGCAAAATAGACCCGGCCCTGCCATTTACACTAGAAATGGGAATGTTGCTGGCGTCTTTCCTTCCGTCGACAACTTGCTTTCGCTTACCATACTGTACTTTTGTGATACCACCGCCCCCCTCCCCGCAAAGACAGAGGCTGGATCCACCCTTGATTGTAAATGAGATTAATACATGTTAGTACATACATCTGGTATGGAGCTGCGGGCACCCTAAATTTACCGGACCTCCTCTCACTGAGCTGTCGGAAATTTGTTTAGTAACTCAACTGCTTTTTCTACGCGGCCACTTTTAGTTAGCTCTATTTGTGAATTTCATAAACTTTATTAACTTTAAATATAAGCAAGCATCTTCCATAAAAAATAATCCATAGCCGTTAAATTGATTGTGACGTGTGGAAGTACATCATCGATCATGAACTTCATAGTTTGTCTAGTAACCAATAGAAGATCATCCAATAAATTTGGTAAATTTTCTGTGAGTTCTAGGTAATTCAGATCATTTAAACTAGGTGGTAGGATTACAACACTAATAATAAATCTAGCCATGATCCTTGCTCATTAGTTAATTTCAAATTCATATTGATAATGCACAACCTGTATTGCATACAAATTTTCATCAGCATAGAAATGTTTATTATATAGATTTTTATTACCTTATCTTGTAAAGCAACGCCGGTAAATATATAAATTTTTTTATGAAAATTTACATCATATGCCCTCCGTTCATTAATGAATGAAGCCTAGCCTCAATTCGAGATTGAGGGGCAATAGCTGTTTTCTTAAGTTCTATTATTGTATCTTTAGGAAATGTAAGTTCTAAACCCAATTGTCAGGTGCTCACACTCTAATTTTCTCCAACTCGTTCTAAAATATCTTCCTCAAGCTCCGGTGTTCTAGACGTAAGATTTCGTCTATAATCAATCATTGCAAGAACAGAGCTATTAGTTCTTCGAAGACTCTTTTCAGCAATGTTTAATGGTTTGGTACACATCTATTTAGAAATATTTCTTTGTATACTCTCACTGACTCCCGATAATTTCTTTGACAATAACCGTAAACTGATATCATATCGGTCAAAAAATTTAAAAATTAAATGATAAATTTGATAATTAAACGATAAAATTTGGTCAGATTGTAAAATTCGTTTTTTACTTTTATACGTCTGTTTATTTAAACTTGGAATTTCCCAAAAGATTGTAATGCATTTCGCCATCTATCAGCATCGTTTGTAACTGCTATCACGATTTTACTGGGTTTCCTTATTAATATGCTTTATCGATTTTCATGGCGATAAATTAATTATCTGTTTCTGTTGCACTTTTTGGATAGATACTGACTTCTGGGAATACATCGTGCTGAATATTTTACTAATAATTAGGACCGTGATTTCAAAAATCTTTTGAAAGATGCCTATTTAAAAGTCCAGTTTTGATATTTCGAGAATTCTGCCATTTTCTCTGCAACTGGCCGAACTAGCAGTCCTGTAGAATTATTGAAGAACAAAATCATCGATCATCCGTGTTCTATTATATTTGATTTGATTGGTCTACACCAAAGTCAGGTAACTCCATTCTATATTTTTCGTTATAATCATCGAGTCCAGTAAATAAATTTATTCTTATTTTGTGTAAGCGATAAACTTCAATATTTGTAAGGCGTTTCTTTTTGTTTTAGGGGCCAGCTTTATTTAATTTTCTTCAAAGATTTCTTTACTTTTCCTCAAAACTTAATCTCTTTTCTTCAAGCTCTATTCCATTTTCTACAGGATATGTTTCATTTTCTTGAAACTTTATTTTTCTTTAAGATTTATCCATTTTTCTTCACGATTCACATCTATCCATTTTTTTTTCATTTAATGTTCAAAGTTCAACCTTTTCTTTAAATTAGTAGCTATACCTTTACTCTAATGGAGTAGCTAAATTTTTCTAAATACAGAAGACAAATGCTTGTTTTTTCTATGGGTTCACAGAAATATGAACATTCTGCTATTTTCAAGCTTATTCCTTTTGCTTGAGACCATGGTTCGATGACTGCCACCACATATTGGCCAATTATACGTATCATAGCATATTACATTTAGAATAAGGGACATACTTTCGTATGTTTCCTTCACGTCAACTGCATCTGCAAAAGGAATAGAGGATCTTTTGTTACCATTATGAAACAGAATTGCTTGTAAAAATATTTTAGAAGAATCTATAATAAGCGCCGTCCGAGTTATGTGCAATTCCTAATTTTTCCATGACACTATTTGGATTAACACAGACACACATTTTATCCTGCAGAGTAAAAAACGAGGATAGCGCCTGGTTACAGTTCCTAAATATTGTAACTTTGGTTCTAGTGGTTAGTAAATTCCATTGTTATTATCTAGACTCTAACACTTCAGCATACTCTGGACAATTGGAGGTCCCGAACTAGATTATTTAATTCAGATTGTTCGATAAAATGATGTGCTTTTCTTTCACTTTCAGGAAAATAAGAATCATCCTTTTCTGATACAATATCGGGTTCTGCCTTATCATAATACATTTCTAAATCTTCCTCCCATTTTGCCGGGGGTGCTGAAACTGGTAAACCTTGAAGAACCGATTTTATTGCTGAATGAATACCTGCATTCCCAATATTATGTTTGCTCTTTCTTGAAAACCAGACACTTTTGTCATGCAAAAGTAACAGTCGTTAAAAGGATTTGTTGGTTCTCGCCAAATCATTGGAATTGCAAAAGTCATAGAAGAGCATTTACCATTTAACCAGTTAATTAGATTTGCTCCACAGGTTTGGCAGCATCCAAAATACTTATGATAACCTACTTTGACCGTTCTGTTAGTTGTCCTTTTCTGCGAGTTAGGAGTAAACTAACCACATATGGAGCAAAAACCATCCGCAGGGTTAACACAGCCACGTTTTTGTACTTTAGATATTTCTGTACTGTCGCGTACATCGGTTCAAAGATGTAATGCCACGATTACAGGCGTCAACTAAGTTTATTCATCACAAAGATAACACTAATACAAGGCTCTTATTATTGGCTTGTTCGCGAACTTCGTCTCTCTATCTAATACTGACCACAGCTCGTACTAAACCAATACTGATATTTTCTAGAAACATCGGGTATTGGAAGTTCGAAAAGCGACAGCCTACTTCTCGTATACAGGGGCCAACTAAAGGGTGTTTTTTATAGAGGTATAAAACTTTAAGTTGGCAACACTTTGTTAACTGGCGGCCATTTTGTCAGCTGTCAAGTGATTTATGTTTAGTTTGGTTTGGCATTTCAACATGAATAGACTGACGCCTGAACAACGCTTCCAAAATGTGCAAATTTATTTTGAAAATCGTGGTTCTGTTCGAAATACGTATCGCGCACTACGTCCATTTTACGGTCAACACAATCGTCCATCAGAGCAATTAATTCGATTAACTATGGAACGTTTTCACACCACGTTTACTCTGAATGATAATACGCATCCACAGAGACGTCGTTCAGTGCGTACAGAAGAAGTCATTGCTGCTGTAGAGCGTAGCGTAGAGGAGAAGACCCGAATGAGTCTATCCGCCATCGTGTACAGGAATTGGATATGTGTCCATTCACTTTATGGAAGATTTTGCGGAAAGATTTTGATTTGCGTGCTTACAAAATCCAAGTCGTGTAAGAATTGAAGCCACACGATCACCTAGCAAGGCGTAGATTCGGTGAATGGGCCCAAAACAAGATTGCCGTTGATCCCGATTTTCATAAGCGAATTTTGTTTAGCGATGAAGCTCACTTTTGTTTGAATGGATACGTCAATAAACAAAACTGCCGTATTTGGAGTGATGACAATCCTCAAGTGTATGTTGAGACACCGTTACATCCAGAAAAACTGACTGTTTGGTGTGCTTTATGGGCTGGTGGTATCATTGGTCCGTACTTCTTTAAAAACGATGCTGGTCAGAACGTTCCAGTCAATGGTGACCGCTATAGAGCCATAATTACTGACTTTTTCATTCATCAATTGAACAACCATGATGTGCAGGAGCTATGGTTTCAACAAGACGGCGCAACATGTCACACAGCTCATGCCACAATTAATTTATTGAAAGAAACGTTTGGTAACCGCATAGTTTCAGGTTTCGGACCCGTGAATTGGCCTCCAAGATCGTGCGACTTAACGCCGCTAGACTATTTTCTGTGGGGATATGTGAAGTCGCTAGTCTGCGCCGATAAGCCCGAAACGATTGATCACTTGGAGGACAACATTCGCCGCATTATTGCCGATATACGGCCACAAATGTTGGAAAAAGTCATCGAAAATTGGACCTCCAGATTAGACTACGTCCGAGCCAGCCGTGGCGGTCATATGCCAGAAGTCATATTTAAATTATAATGCCAGAAGGTTATCTTTCGAATAAAGTAAATTTCATGTCAATTTAAAAAATTCATCTTTGTTTTATTCCATTTAAAAGTTCTATACCTCTATAAAAAAAACACCCTTTACAAGGCTCTTACTATTGGCTTGTTTGCGAACTTCGTCTCTCTATCTAATACTGACCACAACTCGTACTAAACCAATACTGGTATTTTCTAGAAACATCGAGTATTGGAAATTCGAAAAGCGACGGCCTATTTCTCGTATACAGGGGCTAACTATAAGTAGATTCGGCTACAGCGCAGAGTGAAATTTGGAATTATATATTTTAAGTCCTAGGGGTTAAGACTTCGTGGTTGACTTGTCACCTCCACGTGGTGTTGCCAGATCGTGCACAATTTTCCCAACTTGTAGAAAATGTAAATTTGGCATCGTCACGCTCTGGAATATTACAAATTACTTTTTAAAATAATGTGGTTAAAATATTCATTTATTTTTGCTGAAAAAATCATAATTCAAAAATCTTAAGTGTTAGGAAGTTTTTACCATAATTTCCGCATTTAGAGACCAAAAATTAACCAAAGAGTGCCTTTTACATTACAGTTGCAAATGGACTGTAAAGTATTGTTATTTAAATCGGACTAATAGTTTAAAATATGTTCAAAGAACAAAATTTTATTTTGTTTTTAATATGTTTTAAAGTACCCCGTAAGAGTCCAGATAAATTGTCACCTCGGCCAGCAACCGAAAGCTGAAAGAGAATCGTATTTTTTATCAAACACTCATCTGAAACCTATTTAGAAACGCTTGACGGTTGCCAAAACACGGTTTCTGTCTCGCCGAAACTGTCTGCAGTTCAACAAGTGCAGGCCGTCGGACATCACGGCCTCAAAAACATAGTGTCCAAGTTGTTACTTCAAAATTGGGAAAAGTGAAATTTCTGACATTCAGTGGAGCGTATTGTGTGAGTTCTACTTCCTGATTTGAGTGTTATGTTCCGCTTCAAGATATGCTAACAATTTATTAAATGGATTATATTCCGAATGTATTTTAGGACTCCTTATTGCTTAATGAAAAACACAATGAACTAACATAGCCCGAGAATAGTTTGTTAATGATTTTTAATGTTTTATTTCTGTCCCACAGTGTGTATCTATTTTTAAAACTTTTACGTTTTTTTATAAAGGGTAAATCGAAAACCTCTACAAACATCGTGCATAATACTATATCAGTTAACAAAGTAAAACGGATCGAATTTAATTTAAAAGTACTTTATGCCTGAATAATGTATTACCCAAAATTAATGAAATTCCCTGTGGAGTGGTTTGAGGTTCCAAATTTTTTTTCGTGCATCCCAAGTAGTATGCTAGCAGGATGCTTTTTGTCCGGCAATTTGGTCTTGCTACAAGAAATTAAATAATAATTATCATACAGGGTGGCGCAATAATGTGACAAAGTATTTTATCTCCCTTATTTTTTTAAAAAAAATATTTTAATAGAAAATGAAAATTTCTACAATCTAAAAATATATTCAATTATACGTGGTGTTTTGTGACAGCGTGACGATAAAAAAGCTAATTTTTTTCTAATGGGATACCCTGTACATCTTTGCATATTTGCGAAGTTGCCAATTTTTTCAAAAAATTCACAAAATTTTGAAAAAAACATGACCCGCTATAATCTATTATATCTTTCAATCTACAACAATTATAGCACATAAAATTGACATCAAGAAAGACACATGTACTATTAAAGGTCTAATATAACGCCTTAGCAATTGCCTCACACAGGGTGTTTGCCAAAATTTTGCCATTCGATAAAATGTAAATAAATTTTTCTTGGATTTTTAGATGTTTATAACTATGTAGTTATTGTTTCTCTATTACTTTTCTATACCTACCAGCGCTAATTTATCCGGTATATTTTTTTTGATTAACTGTATACAAAAATACATTAACCTATTGATATTTACACTGTTAAAAGGAAATGCATTAAATTTAAGGTAAATATGCTGGAAGCAAATTTTATAAACGTTTATTAAAGGCATTTAATTTTTACATTAATCTAAATTAATTTATTCTATTAAATTTAATGTCACCTACATTAAATTTAAACTTTGATCATTACTTTTTAAGATGACATTGTGCATTAAATATACAGACAGTGTTCATTGAATTTGAGATATGTTATTACATATTTAATGTATCAACATTAATATGAGTTCAAAAAATTCTGAAACTACCAAGAAAAAGTGGACATTTTTTCCATGGGGAGTGTCCGCCATCTAGGACGGTTTCGACCTCATTGGTTCGTCAATACAAGACAGATATGTATACTTATATCATACTAAATAAAAAGTTTAATACAAGTTGCGTCATCTCCCGAAATTTCACAATGTATCTGGAATAATAATATAAATTCCTTTAGTATTAGGGAATATGTATATTAATTTTAATGTACAGAAGTTTAAATATCTTTTCAGTTACTTTATTGAAATTTAAGATACCATTTAATCAACTTTAAAGTACCACGAACTGATATTTGAATAAATTGCTTTAATTTCAAAGTAAATGTAAATTATTCACGATTTTTGATACAAAATCATTAAATTTAATGTAGAATGGACATTAAATTTGGTTATTTTTAACAGTGTAATTAGCAATGAGCTTTAAACGATATAAATGTCGAAATAATGTTTATCGTTTATCTATAAGTAATATAGAGTACTACTTTAACTAGTTTTATAAAAAGTACAATTTTAAAGATTAAATTTTTAATAAATAAAATTAATTTTTAAATAAACAAACCGAGATGGTTGATATGATGTTGAAAGCTAGTGACAAGTGTGCGTCATTGGCGAAAATTTCTATCAACAGCAATTGTCCGAGACACGTCAGTCTGAAAGGACTTTTGAAAAATTTATGGAGCGTTTTCACAGAACTGGCAGCGTAGCATATAACAAAAATACTCGAAAAAAATATGCTTATACTATGGAATATCAATTAAATGTACTTTTAACAGTCATCGAAAATCCGCATATTGGACAGTGCCTCGATAAATTCATGTTGAATTAAGGACGGTTCAATGATTACTTAAGGCTCATAAAGTGCACCCCTGTCACATTCAATTGTTTCAAAAATTGTTCTCCGAAGATTATCAGAAATGGTTGGAGCTTTGTCTCTGGTCTTAAATCCGAATAAATGAACGAATAAATTTTGCTGATTTGATGCTATTTGGAGATAAGGCTACGTTTCATTAGAATGGAAGTGTGAACAGACCCAATTTCCTTTACTATGCAGCGGAAAATCCACATTTTGCAAAATACATTTCCCGAAATAGGTTGCCCTTAAATGTTTGGAGGTATTGTCGGTAACCACGAAATTAGACCATACTTTTTTGAGCAAAGAGTGAAAGAGAAAGTATAATTGGACTTTTTGCAAAACCATTTACCTGACCTATTGGCTCAAATGTCAAATGAAATTTAAGAAAAACTGGGGTTTCTTCATGATGTTGCCGCAGTCCATCATACAGAGCTGATCATAACCTTATTAAATGCCAGATACCCGGAGCGTTAGATTTGAAGGGGAGGACCTATTTCGTTGCTCGCTAGATTCCCAGATTTAACTAAAATGGACCTTAGCATACGGGGGTTTGTTAAAGAATAAGTTTATAAACCATCGCCTACGACATGGGAAAAAATGAGGGTCAGATTAAAAAATTGTTTTCAAGATACTAATATGGAAATTTGTCGCAATCTGCTTAGTGAATTTGAGACACATATTGATCTATGTATTCAAGAAGGTGGAAGGTATTGTGAACAACTAATTAGGTAGTGTTTTTTTAAAATTGTCTATTTTAAGTTTAATTAGTACTTTAAGATTTATCTTTACTTGATGTGGAATAATTTTTAGATTTGTTCTGTAACCACCTCCTTCCGGTATCACGAAGTAACCAAACTTGTCTTTTTAAATGATTTGCTTTCTCAGTTACTAAAATAATAACAGCAACAATATATGTTTTAACGTATTTTTGAGAAAACAATTAATACAATTCTGTATTTATCTCAGAATTCGAATCTTGTCGATTATTTAATTTTAAAATTTAAAAATTTTCAACAATATTCTTTACCAGTGACAGATAAACGATAAATATTACTTTGACGTTTACTTCTTTGATTTAATACATATATTTCTTCTTCTTCTTCTTCTTCTTCTTCTACCTTCTATAATAGGTCCCTGACCTGTTCCTTCTTCGATTTTCCTCATTCTGGACTTAAATTATCGCTCCACCTTTTCCGTGGTCGACCTCTACTGCGTGTACCACTAAGCGATTTATCTCGTGCGATCCTTACCAGTCTATCCTCTGTCATTCGGCTTATGTGTTTGTTCCATTGTCTCTTACGTTGTAGGACCCACTCATTAATGCAGTCTGTGTTGCATGATTGCCTGATGTTATCGCTTCTTTGTCTGTCTAGTAGCGTTTTTCCTTTTATTCGTCGAAGTATTCCCATTTCTGTAGTCTCCAATAGTTGTTTCGTTTTTGTCGTCTCTGGCCGTGTTTCTGAGGTGTATGTCATAATAGGTCTAATTGTGGTTTTGTAGATCCGAACCTTTGTTTCTTGTTGTAAGTGTTTGTTTCGCCAGATCACGTCGTTAAGGCAACCCGCCACGTTGTTTGCTTTGGCCACCTGCCCTCTTACTTCATCTTCGATGTTGCCATAACTAGTTATGTCGATTCCTAGATATTTGAAGTTCATTTCTTGTTGTATTATTCGATCGTCTAGTTCTAGTTTGCATCGGAGGGGTTCTTTTGAGGTTGTCATACATTTAGTTTTTTCGGCTGAGATAATCATATTATATTTTCTTCCCGCAAGATTAAAGGTATTTAACAATCTCTGGAGATCGTCTTCATTTTCGGCACATATCACAGCGTCATCAGCGTAACAGAGAATTTTTATTTCTGTATCACCCATTTTATATCCTCTACCAAGTCGCACCTCCTTTATAATTTCGTCCATTATCATGTTAAACAACAAAGGACTAAGCGAGTCTCCCTGTCTAATACCGCTGTTGACTGGTATGGGTGTTGATAATTTACCGTTAATGCGAATCTAAACTTTATTGTTTGCGTATATGTTTTCGATGGTGTGAATTATATTGATAGGAATATTTCTCTTATATAACAGGTGGATTACGTCATCTAGCTTTATGCGATCGAATGCTTTTGTTAGATCTATAAAGCATAAAAAGGTTGGTTTATTGTATTCTAGAGATCTGTCGTAGAATAAATACTGCATCCACGCAAGACCTTCCTGATCTAAATCCCTGCTGTTCGTCTGCCAGTATTGTAACTGAATTAATTTTATTTTTGATTACTTTCGTAACGAGTTTCAGAGCTGTTTACATATTTCTGTATACAAAAAATAAAAATTAAAAATAAAGTAGTTATATATAGGATGTTCCAATTAAAAAATTAAATAAAAATTAATTGATTTAAATGCACAAAATTTTGGCAGAGATATAATTGCTTAGGCGCTATATTGGACTTTAAATGGTGCATTCTTCTTTCTCAATATCAATTTTGTGTACTAAATTTGCTGTGGATTATAGAGGACCATGTTTTTTTCAAAATTTAGTGAATTTTTTGAAAAGTTGGCACGTTAAGGGAATGCGAATATTCAAGTTTGTTTGAAAAAAACTCGACTTTTCAAGTTTGAGTCGAGTTGAATTAACTTTTATTAAAACATTTTTTTTTTCAAATTTTTGAAGAATATGGGGATAGGGTATTTTGTCTCACTATTGCGCTACCCTGTATATCGCTTATTTTATGAATAATACGACTAAATGAAAATAGTATATGACATATCTAAATACATTTTTGAAGACCTATCCAGCGATATATTACTAGATGTGGTAAATAAAAAAATCGTTCATACTTCTCACACACCGAGATGTATCCCAGTTAGTTTTTTTGGTTAATTGAGAGCATGTGCCTGTAAATGTGTCATACAAACATGGCAAAATAAGGCCTTTTAGTTGATTACAGAACTCTAAAAACCATCCTAGGAAGCGTAGTGATTGCCTCGCTACGGGTGTATGAAAGTAAATTAATGTTAATTTGATTTCTCGCTAACTTGAGGTCAGCAATTAATTAGAAAAAAAAAACATAATATAGATGATGTGATTATGATTTACAATCTAGGAATAACACCAGCATAAAGCATTAATTATGAAAATAATATAGGAATTTCATAAATAGAAATTGACTGTAAAAATTATTTATAAAAGTTAAATCAATAAAATTTCGCAGTCACTTTAAAAATACCCTACGAATAAAAAGGTTTCTTTTAAATGCATTTTATATCGTTGGCAAGTTTACAAGTATTTGGAAAATATTAATTAACAAAGTTAACGTTGTGCAATTAACTGAATAAAACGTGATTTGGCAATAGTGTTTTCGCAGACTGGCTCCAATTTTAAAACAGAAGTTTCAGAATAAGTGTACTAGTTAAACAAATACTTTTTATATCCTATTGATTCTGATACAGGGTGTTACTAAATAAGTGTCCTAAATTTTATTATGGTATATACAGCGTGTAATATAAAGATTGGGAATAAATTAAACAATGGTTTCCTTAATATGTAGTTTTGCTCTACGAATATTGGTTTCTAAGTTACAGGGTGTTAAAAAATTTTTAAAAAATTCATTTTAGTATAATAACTTTTGAACGCTAGAAAATAATGGAACGAAATTCTAGCCGAAGCTTGAAAGCTTGATACTACCCTAGTAATAGTAAAAAAATTGACTTCATAGATTACTCAATGGCTTGCGTATGGATATTACCGTAGGATTAAAAAAAAGTGGTACGCTACTGGTAAATTTTTTTTTTGATTATTTTCTCAAATTTGAGTTTTTTTAAACAAAATTTTCCTCTTGCGTTTTCTTTGTATCTCTCGTCATTTTTCCGTAACTAAGTTTTTTGTACATAACATGTTTCCATTGCATACACAGAAAAATGTAGAAAGCACAAATACGAGTATTATCTAGTATGCTATGACCAAGATGTTTATTTTTGTTTTCAAGTAAAAGGTCATTGTCAGTTAAGATAAGTTTTCATTACGCGTTTTTAATTTGGTTAATTGATAAAAATCGACTCCTCATTTGAAAAATTAGCAGATATACAAATTATTTATGGCCTTGCAAGAGGGAATACAGTGTTAGCTGTGCGTCTGTATGCTGAACGTTTTCCAGTTTGACGCATTCCGAATAGGAAGACTTTTTGAAGAATTCACACTCGTTTACGTGAAACCGATTCTTTAAAGCCTTATACCTCCAGCAGAAGACCTCAAAATTTAAGGGCATTGCAGCTCGACGGTCGAAGAAAGTCCTGATTCTAGTACAAAAACATGATCTTCTTCTTCTACTTTCTATAATAGGTCCCTGACCTGTTCCTTCTTCGATTTTCCTCATTCTGGACTTAAATTATCGCTCCACCTTTTCCGTGGTCGACCTCTACTGCGTGTACCACTAGGCGATTTATCTCGTGCGACCTTTACCAGTCTATCCTCTGTCATTCGGCTTATGTGTTTGTTCCATTGTGTCTTACGTTGTAGGACCCACTCATTAATGCAGTCTGTGTGGCATGATTGCCTGATGTTATCGCTTCTTTCTCTGTCTAGTAGCGTTTTCCCTGTTATTCGTCGAAGTATTCTCATTTCTGTAGTCTCCAATAGTTGTTTCGTTTTTGTCGTCTCTGGCTGTGTTTCTGAGGTGTATGTCATAATAGGTCTAATTGTGGTTTTGTAGATCCGAACCTTTGTTTCTTGTTGTAAGTGTTTGTTTCGCCAGATCACGTCGTTGAGGCAACCCGCCACTTTGTTTGCTTTGGCCACCTGCCCTCTTACTTCATCTTCGATGTTGCCATAACTAGTTATGTCGATTCTTAGATATTTGAAACTCATTTCTTGTTGTATTATTCGACTGTCTAGTTTTAGTTTGCATCGGAGGGGTTCTTTTGAGGTTGTCATACATTTAGTTTTTTCGGCTGAGATAATCATATTATATTTTCTTCCCGTAAGATTAAAGGTATTTAACAATCTCTGGAGGTCGTCTTCATTTTGGGCACATAACACAGCGTCATCAGCGTAACAGAGAATTTTTATTTCTGTATCACCCATTTTATATCCTCTACCAAGTCGCACCTCCTTTATTATTTCGTCCATTAACATGATAATTTGTTATATCTATACCATCTGCAAAGGGTGTCTCCAAGGGCCTTTCTCCAGGATTCAATAAATTTAGTTTCCAAGTATATTTAAGGTTATGTGTAATTTCTATTACCTAAAATTGATTATCTTGTCAAATCATATTTAATTTTAGTTATCTTAAACAACTTTGAGAATGAATTTACTTGGAAATGTTTCCCAAATTCACATTTGTAGATTTTGAGATTATGGGTTCAAAAATTTTGGAAGCGTCAGTTCAGAATCCTGGAAAAATACATAGAACCATGTCTTACATACAAAAATATACATTTTTCAGCGTGCCAAAATCTAAAAACTTTTTAATAAATGCTATATTACATTTTGGACTAATTTTTGGAGATTGCACATGATTACTCTCCATATCACAGTAGCGTATGCGAACATCAACACTTACAAGTAATTTAAGCAAAGATTCATCCAAATCAATAAAGATTTGAGTCAGCGGCAGACTTAAATCAAAAAACTACCTTTTTCTTCACTTTTTAAAAAAATTAAGGTTAAAAATTAAATCCGAGATTATTAAATTATTGACAATATAAAGCAAATGTTAATTAATTTTTAATTTGTAGTCCAATTTTTGGAAATATATTTAATTTGAAAAAAAAAGGATTTATTTTATTTACTTATAGAGGATTTTATTCAAGGTATTCTTATTCACTATCGAAATAACAATACTTTTCCCATCGAGAATGTTTATTTCATACTTTTGTACTAAATAAAAGTACAAAGATTGCAAGAATTTTTCATTAAATCGCAGATTGCCTGGCTATTTGTCTCATCATTGCTGTAAACAGAGACTGAAATTAGAGTAGACAATAAAATCAGATGGCCCTCAGTTTATGACATTTTCTATTGTCTTTAACTTAAAAGACATCATAAAACGTTTTGCTGGTCAAATTGACGACTCTAGTTTATGGTCCGTCTTTTGTGTTATCTCCAGAAACCGCAATAAAAATCAATCAAATCTGCCATAAAGTTTCAGCTATTGTATCTTCTCATTTATCCTTCTATAGCTGTGTAAATATCATTAAAATCTCGGGTACAGTGCTAGTTTATATGATCTCCATAATGTTGATTTATGAAAATGGAAAAATAAGATATTTATTCGTTTTATCATTTTAAAATTGTTCACTCATTTTAAACTTGACCAGTCTTTCATCAAAAGTAAACAGTGCAGTGCAGTTTGGTAGTACATGAATTGAGATTTTGGTAAATAAAGGGTGTTTTTTATAGAGGTATAGAACTTTTAAATGGAATAAAACAAAGATGATTTTTTTAAATTGACATGAAATTTACTTTATTCGAAAGATAACCTTCTGGCATTATAATTTAAATATGACTTCTGGCACATGACCTCCACGGCTGGCTCGGACGTAGTCTAATCTGGAGGTCCAATTTTCGATGACTTTTTCCAACATTTGTGGCCGTATATCGGCAATAACGCGGCGAATGTTGTCCTCCAAGTGATCAATCGTTTCGTGCTTATCGGCGTAGACTAGCGACTTCACATATCCCCACAGAAAATAGTCTAGCGGCGTTAAGTCGCACGACCTTGGAAGCCAATTCACGGGTCCGAAACGTGAAACTATGCGGTTACCAAACGTTTCCTTCAATAAATCAATTATGGCACGAGCTGTGTGACATGTTGCGCCGTCTTGTTGAAACCACAGCTCCTACACATCATGGTTGTTCAATTGATGAACGAAAAAGTCAGTAATCATGGCTCTATAGCGATCACCATTGACTGTAACGTTCTGACCAGCATAGAAGTACGGACCAATGATTCCACCAGCCCATAAAGCACACCAAACAGTCAGTTTTTCTGGATGTAACGGTGTCTCAACATACACTTGAGGATTATTATCACTCCAAATATGGCAGTTTTGTTTATTGACGTATCCATTCAAACAAAAGTGAGCTTCATCACTAAACAAAATTCGCTTATGAAAATCGGGATCAACGGCAAACTTGTTTTGGGCCCATTCACCGAATCTACGCCTTGCTAGGTGATCGTGTGGCTTCAATTCTTGTACGAGTTGGATTTTGTAAGCACGCAAACCAAGATCTTTCCGTAAAATCTTCCATAAAGTGAATGGACACATATCCAATTCCTGTGCACGATGGCGGATAGACTGATTCGGGTCTTCCTATACGCTACGCTCTACAGCAGCAATGACTTCTTCTGTACGCACTGTACGACGTCTCTATGGTTGCGTATTATCATTTAGAGTAGACGTGGTGCGAAAACGTTCCATAATTAATCGAATTAATTGTTCTGATGGACGATTATGTTGACCGTAAAATGGATGTAGTGCGCGATACGTATTTCGAACAGAACGATGATTTTCAAAATAAATTTGCACAATTTGGAAGCGTTGTTCAGGCGTCAGTCTATTCATGTTGAAATGCCAAACCCAACTAAACATAAATCACTTGACAGCTGACAAAATGGCTGCCAGTTAAAAAAGTGTTGCCAACTTAAAGTTCTATACCTCTATAAAAAAACACCCTTTATAAGACATCAGCTGATACCCGAAGCTTCACACTAATTTGATTGTATGTCACTTTATTTATTTATTCCGATTTTATCTCGACAAGCCTAAAAAACGTTTTCAAAAATTCCTGCTCTGTGAAATATAATTGTAATGCACCGTTTTTATTAAAGCGGATCTTTTTCAACAAAAACATTTGCTTTATTTTAAGGAACATTTTCGTTTCTAACCGATTTCCCAAAAAGGAGGTTGTGAATTCGAGGTGAATGTATTTAAAGAGATTTGGTTCCACTCCACCTAAGAAAATTCGATAAAATTTATTGGAAATATAACTAAGATTGCCTTAAACCTATCTAAAATTTCCCAGAATTATTAGCCGCAGATATTTGATCGAGAAATTGATATGAAGTTACAGGGGTATTTATGAAAATGCACGGTAAGACTGGATTTGTTCATCTACAAGAATCTTATCTAAGAGAAACGATTATAACTTATAGAAGCCATAGAGAAATAGACTATAGTTCATTTAAGACATCGGTGAACTTAATTGTCAGCGAAATTTAGGAAATATATAGCTTTTTTTGTGTCAAATAATTTACAACTCACAAGTGATTATCTCCCAAAACGGGTGACAATGGGAAGGAAGGAAGGAATCAGGAACTTTGATCTGCAGTGATTAAATTCTAAATTACCTTTTCGATTTAGGTTTATTAAAAAATAGTTTATACAAAATTAGGCTATATATGTTCTAAAAATATATTTCTACTTACATTGCAATTATACTCCAGCCCTCTATCATCGATTGTCACTATAATCACTAATAGAGACCGATGCTCCAAGTGGTGACTCGCATGGGACTGATCACTGCTTGACTTTAAACAAACCAACCTTAGATTGATTAACCAACCTCAGATAGACTAAAAACCCTTATCCCAAACGTGTTCGCCCTTTTATCATCCTGTTATTTTTCTTTGAGTCAACAATTCGCATCCTTTGGCAAACCTGCCCGATCAATGACTAGTAAAAAACCATAATATTTCATGATTTTAAGGTTATGAAAAAATTAATGGTAACACAACTTGTTTTTGTTTTAATTTAAAATGAAAGATGAATAGAATTTGGAAACGTTAATTTATGAAATATTATATTTCTATATTTTTCCCTATGTGACAATATTTTGATACGGTTTTCAGTATATTGGTATATTTTTTGGTTTTAGCCACTCTCTTTCGAAAAAAAGGGATAAGATGTCGCCTATGTCCATATGGAGAATGTTGTCTTTTCGACAATGAAGGAATTTTAAAAATCGGTTCAGTAATTTCGAATTTCTTACAAACAAGCAATCAAATTTTACCTTTTTATTATATTAATATAGATCACTGACGTATCTAGAACTCAACTATTTTAGAGATGGGGACGATCGATACATATACCACAGTATTTTTCGACCACTTTTGGAAGGTATGGGGATGCACATATAATATTAATCCGGAAGTACATCCGCTCGTTCGTTTGGATTTTTGTGTAGGCACAATATTATATAGTAGTATATTTGTTTAAGAAATGTTCCACGAAAGGCTTCGTTGGAACAGCAACCAGCACAGTTCCATTCCCTTGCTGTATGAAACCGCTGTATATCTATAGTACAAAACTTAAACAAAGACTCTCCCTCCCTGAATGGAAAAGTATGTACTCGCGATGAGACTATACGACCTCACTCCTCTACGACAATATATGCGCTGTGTGAGGTAAGAAACATATTACTAGTTGACACTATATCTGCCAGAGGATACCGAACAAAATATTTTCTAACAAGCTGCTCCAAATCTACACTTATGCGTAAATTCGCATAGCTAGAATGTCTCCGAATCCGACAAATTTGCTTCAAGAGGGTACGAGTCGCCTTGGCCTAACTTTTGGGACATAATTTTGTCCCACGTAGACCTCCTGCTGCAGCACTCGCATTGATTTACACGGGACAATACTGGTCGCTATTCTAAGGAAGCCCTTCCGAGAAACATTCTCAAAATAGAAATTTTTTCAGATTTTCGGACACGGATTGTCACCAAATATTACTCTCATATTAAAAAGTGCACGAAACTGTAAGACAATGGAGAAACTCCGGGTCTGGAAAATGGCGGCAACGCTGTTTCTTTCTTATTTGAGACTCATCAGGCCACTCCATCCAGTTCAACAAATCAATTCGCAATCATGCCGCATATACCATTTTCAAATTGAAAAACAGTAGACAAGACACGAACAGCAACATCTCGACGGATCATTCGATGATAAGAAAGCAACAACTACCAACAAAGTTATAGGAACCGCCGTTAGATGGTGCAACGATATTGATATTATATTTTTCTACTTTCATTTTTATCTTACCGGTTGTTAATCTCGTATCGAGATGTCGCTGTTCATATTTTGTCTACTGTTTTTTCGATTTAAAAATAGAATATAGGGCACGATTGCGAACCAATGCATTTTAACGAATGGAGTGGCCTGATAAAACTTAAATAAGCACGAAACAGCGCTGTCACTAATTTCCGAACCCGGAGCTTCACCGTTGTCTTAAAGTTCTCTACACATTTAAATACGCAAGTAATATTCACTGACAATCCATGTCCGCAAAACAGAAAATTTCTCCATAAACCTTCATAAGAATATTCTTGCAAAGTCCTTTTCGAATATAATACAGTCATTTTAAGCACAAATATTTTAATATATATATATATATATATATATATATATATATATATATATATATATATATATACATATATATATATATATATATATATATATATATATATATATATATATATATATAGGCGCGTATCCATGGGGGGGGGGCGATCGCCCCCCCCCCAGGAGCTTTGAGTTTAGGAAAATAGACGACTTTGCCTCTTATACTATAGTTTATTCAAGAACTAGAGAGAGTAATAAATCATTTTTTACCCTTTTTTTCTTCGCAAACTACTTGTGTTCTTTAGTCCGGTGTCTTTGGCAAAATCTGTTATACACATATATTTTTCATAGAAATGGGTAAGAAATTTTATAATCAAAAATACCGGTCTATAATAATGGACTATTTGGGTTGGATAACAATAGATATTTGGATGTGTGGAGTGTTAAAAAGTATTTTAATTCTTGTCATAAGCGTCGGAAAGGGGTTTATCTCATCACTAAGTATTTATGGCATAGAATATTATTTCGGTAATAAACTTAAAATAAAAGATTTTTCTAATATTATTTTATTTCTTATGATTTCTTAATAATTCACATACATTAGAAAATATAGATAATTTTGATATATTTAACACAAATCACTACTGTATTTTTATTATTTTTAATTTTGGCATAGAAACCATTTTAGCCTCATTCAGACTTTTTCTCTCAAAAAATTCTAAGTTATAATTTAAATAGATACAAAATACCCACTGTTAAAAATACAAAAAGTTAAACATATATAAATAAATAAATTCGTCCATATAATATTAAAATATTTTTGGGGCTATCGGTCATTTTATTATTAATTAAAAACATTTTTAAGACATTTGACGTTTCAGTTTATTTATTTCTTAAACCATCTGCAGAATTACAATTAAACACTAAAAATGGATTCAAATGTAATTAATTTTTATGTGTTACAGAAAATTGAAATAATAAATTGTGTTTACGCTGGTAAACGTTACATATCTAATTAGTAATCAAAGTCAGTGAAGCTATCTTCTCTCAAATTAATTATAATTGGTCCTCTATCTCACCGATCATGAGATCGAGTTTCCACATTTTTTTTATTCTTTAATTATATGGATTTTTCTCAATTTTCTGTTGTTACTTTATTCAAAAAAATCTTTCAAAAGTTCAGTTAACTTACTAATTTTGTAAGTTGTGTTAGTTCCACCAACTCTACCTTTTACTTGAGAGAGATATTCCCTTTTTCAATGGACATTTTCCGGACGATCAATAAGAACGGATTTCCTATCTGGTTTTTTCCAGCAAAAATTAAGTTCCCTGAGCAATTTCCAGAGCTCAGTTCTTTTAATTTCAGGAAAATCCCAATCTGCATTGATTTTAGTTAGAATTTTGTCGACGGTTGGGATCTGCTTCTCATAATAAAATGTATGTAGAACTCCTTTTATTGCAGTTTACATCTCTTCTTCCAACGAGGTTTTTCGTCTACCTGTGATCGAATGTGGCTTGGGAGTACTAATAATTCCAGTCGTTTTCTTCTCCTTCAGTATTCGGTACATAGTAGATTTTCCAACTCATGTCATGTTAGAACACACACATCTCAACAGAGCTTTTAATAATATTATCTAGATATTGATATCTTAAGGCATCATAAAAATTCATCGTAATGAGTTCTTTGTTGAGGAAAAAATACCCTGGTTTAACGATAAATATAGATGTGAATGCCATATCTTTTAGGTATCTCACTAATCTCAAATAATATATAAAAAGAAGCTCAAACAAGATAAATCACTAAGGTGTACTTTGCTCACTGACAGAAATTAAATTGAACTATCAGAAATTTTATTGTTGCAGCAAATTTATAAAAGCTTATAATATTTAAATATAATTAGATTTACGTCAGTCCTCAGTTACCTGAGGCACTGGAGCAGGCACGTTGGAGGTTTCGGTAACAATTTTATTACTCTCTCTAGTTCTTGAATAGAGTATAGGAATGTTTACGCTAGAAATGGAAAGGTTGCTGGTACTTAAATAAAAAATAGTAGAGAAAGCAAATTTAAAAAAGATATAAGAAAATGTACCAATATATATCCGCAAAAATTCTAAATCTGCCACTGATCTATATTAATATAGTAAAGAGATACGGTTTTACTGCTTGTTTGCTAGATCTTCGAAATTGTCGAACCTATTTTTAAAAGTTTCTCCACTACTGAAAAGATAACATTTTCGATTCGAATATAGGCTACTACATCTTACCAAATTTTTTCAAAAGAACCAACAAGTTGAATTTAATTGTACAACAGAAAACATTTTACATGGACTATTTTTCATTTTTCTTTATTCGATGATAAGAAATGTTTAATTTCAAATTTAACAGCGCATTTCTTTCTCCTATACATGTATATAAATACGAATATGGACGATTCCTCGTACTTTCTTTTAAAAACTTTGTTGGCACTTATGGCTCCGCATTTTCCGCTCAACTTAAACGCATTTCCACATTTTTCACACTCGACAAAAAACCATTGAGGAAAGTTTGTATCAGTTATGGATAAAGTTTCACAAAAAAGAATTTTTCTTCCTATATGTTTCTCTTTTCATGTATTTCATTGGATAGGTTTAATGGATAATAAAAAAACATACTTAAAAAGAAAAGAAAAATTGAAAGAAAAATATTATTTAGACCTACTGACCCTTAATAAACATGATACAAGTTAATAATGTTTCATGATCGATACTTATTTTACTTCTTCTATTAAAATTCACTAAAGTACGAAAATATTGTAAATCGTTAAATCTGTGTATTTTCAAATTACCATTTATCATGCTTTTAATTTGATTTCAGCTAATTTTATCGTTACACGATGCTTTTGTTTCATTATTAAGGAAAATACTTTTTTTATATTCCTTCGTAAATAAATAAGACAATTTCTTTTTCATTTTTTGACTATTTTCATTCAGGTTTTTCAATGTTGATCGTAAGCCTCCTCCAAGTTTACTTATTTTTACTTTTCCTCCAAGTTAAACCTAGCATTCAAGGTCGTCAATCCACCTCATCTGGAGTCTTCCTCCTTCCTTTTTACCATCATATGAGCGCCAGTTCTGTGTTCTGTGATTCTATTGATCGTCTCTATATTTTTCATTGAGCCCAATTTCACCACCACACATACAGGTATTTTTTCAATCGAGTAGTGTTATACCTAAAGTGAGCAAAATTTTTTGGACATAAAACGGGACAAATGGACTGGTCAAGAAAATATTGTCAATATCTGTAATTTGTTCACAATAAATGCAAATTAATAATTGGTTCTTGTTTATTGTGTACAGCTTATGTAACACACAATTAAAAATCACAGACACTTTAATAAAATACAAATTTATACAGGCTGATTCTCCGGGAAATTTATCGATCGATTGTGCGAAAACTATAATTAGGAAGAATCTGTAAATTTGACAGTGTACTAACGTGCATGGCGGACAATCGGCTAAAATATTTTCAAGATGGCGGCACTTCCGATTATAGCGGAAGTAGATGTCAACTTGCTTTTTTAAATGGAACACTCTATATATTATTGCATTTTTTATTTCTCCGTAAAATTCTAGACATATTTTATGTATAATGTTGTATACTTAAATCTCACTGTTTTGAACATATTTAAATTTTTATGTCAAAAATAACGTTTGCGGACCAAAACTTAACTATAAATTTTTCCTATAAGAAAGTCTTTATTATTTAATTTGAGTTATTTTTCTTTTAGACAAAAATCGACTTTAGTAGTTTTTTTATGAAAATTATTAGTACAGAGTAGTCAAAAAAGAAGAATAAAAATTATATTTAAAAAATTGTCAAAAGTCAATTTTTTCAAATGGAAAGCACCTATTTTTATAATTTATCATATTAAGCATTAAAAATAAGAGCAACTTTGTATAAGGTTGTCTATTCCAAAAATTTGTAGGTTTCGAAATATTGGCATTCGTAAAAATGCTGTACGACTTTTAAGTTTTGTTATTAGCTGGCCATGACGGCGAGGCGTGGCGAAAATAAAACAATCGAACTCTACAGAATTGTCACTATTTCTTGCCATTTGACATGCATTAATAATAATCGTGCCGGGGCGATTAAATTACACGAAGATTATTTAAACTTATTTATTATTTATGGAGAAAGTGTGGGAATTGCATCGATTAAAGAATCCATTTTTTGTGAATTTGGCTTCGTCCGACCTAATAATATTATCCAAAAAACCAGCATTTCCTTGCGACCGAAGTAAAATAAATTGATGAAATATACATAGGGATGAAAATTGTGTTTCCATAAAATCCTTAAGACTGGTGTTCAAGATAATCCAGACTCTAATGGTAATTCTCTTGTAGATATTGTCGGATATGCGGCGAAATATCTTAAAATTGTAGTTTCAATATTTTCATTATTAACTACTGGTTTATTTCTATTTTTTTGTGCTTTTATGGATCCAAAGTTCTTGAAGCTTTCTATAATCCTTTTAACAGTTGATGGTGTTGGTTTCTGTTTCTGCGGATATCGAATCGCGAATGCATCGCATTTTCTTGAAATAACTCTATCACATTCTCCATAAATAATAAATAAGTTTAACTAATCTTCATGTGTATAATTTAATCGCCCGGCATGATTATTATTAATGAATGTCAAATGGCAAGAAATAGTGACAATTCTGTAGAGTTTGATTGTTTTATTTTCACCACGCCTCGCCGTCATGGCCAACTAATAATAAAACTTAAAAGTTGTATAGCATTTTAACAATAGAAAAATGTTTAATTGCCAATATGTTGAAAACTACAAATTTTTGGAATAGATAACCTTACACAAATTTATCCGTATTTTTAATGCTTAATATGATAAAATTATAAAAATAGGTGCTTTCTATTTGAAAAAATTGACTTTTGACGACTTTTTAAATATAATTTTTATTCTTCTCTTGTGACCACTCTGTACCAATAATTTTCAAAATATCATACAAAGGGTACTAAAGTCGATCTGCGTCTACAAAAAATTGACCCAAATTAAATAATAAAGACTTTCTTATAGGAAAAATTTATAGTTAAGTTTTGGTGTGCAAACGTCATTTTAACATAAACATTTAAATATGTCCAAAACAGTGAGACTTAAGTATAGAATATTATACATAAAATATGTCTAGAATTTTACGTAGAAATTAAAAATGCAATAATATATAGAGTGTTGCCGTGAAAGCCACATAAACATATATACGCCATCCGGCGGGAGGTCGGCGAAGCCGCGTTCAGTATTTGCATGCTTCCTTCCGATCTGTCCTTTGCACAGCCAGGTGCATGTCGGTACCCTGATGAGTCTAGTAGAGACGAAACATGTATCTCTGCCGTATCACTGTGGCGGGGACGGTAAGTTTTGACTTTCTTCTCGGTATGGTGGTACTGGTAGGCCATCATCTCGATGGTGGTGGAATAGGATAAATTGCGTTTTATAACAATTTGTTCTAACTGTGCAACCTCTAACACAGAAAGGTTAAGATGGAGGGAAGTTTGCATTTACTGTTCGTTTTTTACTTCATATATATATATATATATATATATATATATATATATATATATATATATATATATATATATATATATATATATATATATATATATATATATATATATATATATATATATATATATATATTATATATACTTTAGGGACACCGTGGACAGACCACTTAAAAATAGTATAGATCCGTTGTAAACGGGACGCACTTTAATTATAAATAAATTGACAAATTTTGTATTTCAGTGTATATTTGAATTATTACAATCGGCCAAGCGCTTTCGGTCTCTCTATCGGACCATCCTCAGGGCTCAGACCCTAAAAACAAGAGAATATGGTCAGCAAATAAGTTTACTCAGTACTCACCAACCACACTCACTTGTCAAAAGGCACACCTCAACCCTGCCAGTTTGAGAAAAGTCGCGAGCTTAGCCTCCACACAGAACAAGATGTATACAATTAAAAAAAAAATTTTAGAAACATTTAAAATTAAAATTAAAACCAGAACATTCAATACACTGTGCACGTTGACATGATTAAAACAATGAACCTTTTCAATAACAACCAAAAGGGGTGAGGTTATGCCACACAGAGTCATAGCATAATACAGCAATAAAACTTTCCAAAAATTAAAACTACATACAAGTATGTGAAAGCCTGAGTAGAGATTTTCTGTATGAGTTTTCATTTTTGAATTCCCTGTCAGTTGTATTTAAAATCAATAATTCATTGACAATGAGCAAAAAGAGTAAAAAAGGGGAAAAAGGCAGAAAGAAAGGGCATTAAAAGTTTATTAATCTATAGCGTTACTGTTATCGGCCATTCTGTGATCTATTTCGAACACTTGAGTTCAGTGGCGTTCACGCTCATTGTCAATGAATTATTGATTTTAAATACAACTGACAGGGAAATCAAAAATGAAAACTCATACAGAAAATCTCTACTCAGGCTTTCACATACTTGTATGTAGTTTTAATTTTTGAAAAGTTTTATTGCTGTGTTATACTATGACTGTGTGTGGCATAACCTCACCCTTTTGGGTTGTTATTGAAAAGGTTTATTGTTTTAATCATGTCAACGTGCACAGTGTATTGAATGTTCTGGTTTTAATTTTAATTTTAAATGTTTCTAAAAATTTTTTTTAATTGTATACATCTTGTTCTGTGTGGAGGCTAAGCTCGCGACTTTTCTCAAACTGGCAGGGTTGAGTTGTGCCTTTTGACAAGTGAGTGTGGTTGGTGAGTACTGAGTAAACTTATTTGCTGACCATATTCTCTTGTTTTTAGGGTCTGAGCCCTGAGGATGGTCCGATAGAGAGACTGAAAGCGCTTAGCCAATTGTAATAATTCAAATATACACTGAAATACAAAATCTGTCAATTTCTTGATTTCTTCGGTGTACAACCTGTTAATAACTTATTTACTTTAATTATACCTATAATTTTATGTACATGCTTCGTTGGGTTTTAATTAGCTTATCAAGATTTTCTCTGGTAAACATCCAGATCTAGATTAGGTATATTAAGTTCATGGGGATTTTCTGGTCTTTGAGTACATATGATAGTTTTCCATATTCCTCCTAAGTTAAATAACTTCTTCTATATACTTCAATCACTTGGTTATATTTACTGGAATAGTTAGATTGTTCTAAGTGTAGTTATTCTCCTACTGAATCCAGAGGGGTATCCTTGATCAAGAACTATCTGTTATTTTTTGTATATTTTTCGTTTTGTTCACAATTAATTTTAGTCCTTTTTGTTGTCATTTTACGTGGAGGTCATTCAACATTTGATGCAAATGCTCATATTTGTCAGAGATCAATACAATATCGTCTGGAAATCTAAAGCCTTTTTCTTTTAATGTTTATTCTAAATTGTTTCAGCCCATTTTCTTGAAAATATCCACCAAAATTAATGTAAAATTTTAAGTGATATCGTATCCCATAGTTTACTCCTCTCGTTACTGTTACTGGATTTATGGGTAAACATACATTTGTGTGTATCGTCCTTGAGGCGTGTTTGTAGATTTGTTAAGAGGATAATTTACTATCATTAAATTAATTACAATAATAAATAGTTGTTTATATTCTTTTTACTTTTTGGTACAATTTTTTGAAATCGGTGTAAACATGTTTTTTTTTGTTTTAAGCATACCTAGACATCAGTTTTAACGCATCTATAGTTTCATTTAGTAAATCGACTCAAATCCCTTGATATTTCTAGCATATAAAATATTTTAAGCATCATTTCGTAATTTTAATTTATTTTAAGTTGTTAAAACTGCCTTTATAAAAGAGTACCAAGTCTAACTAAAAACTAAACTATTTAAAATAATTATTGTCTCGTGACTCATAAAATCCTTGAGAAACTCATTTAAAGACAGTCGTTGTGTAAGTAAAATGATTCTATTTAAATGGAATTGTACTTATAACTTTCAGTTAGAGAATTTCTCTTAAGACAAGGAAATTGCGCTGGCTAACTCGGGGTTATTTCAGTTAAAAGTTTTTCCTTATTAATATGTATGTTTTAATTTAGATAAGAACAAATTTTGCGCATAAAAGATACTTGAATTTGCTTATTAAAATTAATAGAAAGTATGCAGGATAATATTTAATCTGGCATCAAATACTTGAGAGCTTCCTAAAGTAGTACACGTGTTTCCCCTTATTAATGAATATGGTTAAATTTTTAATTCATTTGTTCGTAAAATGTATAATTAGGACAAATCGACAAACTCTAGAACAGAACGGGAAACCTTCTTTTACTCCTTGTGCGATAACATTGTACAACCAATTAACCCAAATACAGAAGTGAAGCGAAATTGCAAAAATATATTAAGTACCTCCATGTAAAAAGAAAGTTAGAGTGATTTTTTTTTGCTTTTCCTATTAAGTAGGTTGTCTCAGTCTTAAATATATACATTGCCTTGTTTATGTAATATAAGCCGTCAAAATTACTTAGAATATGTTCTTTCTTTTATTTACCACACTAGAGTTTAAAAAACCTGAATTGGCTCTTATTCTTCTACTCTTCATACTTATGAACTATCACAAGGTGACTCTATTGGAAAATGGTCTTTCCTGAATGCAATCGGCAAATCTAGAATCGATGCCACATTTCATGTGAAAATCAATGAATACTTTATCATCAATAGAATGTTGTGAATTTACGACAAAATATTAAATTTCAGATTTACTGTGTCGAAACTCCCTAAATTAATTAAATAATACAGCATACAATGCTAAAACTTGAAAAATTCGTGTTGCCCAAGCGGGGAAACCCAGATATTAAACGGCACGATGGTGGCACTTTGATTCGGTCCTCTAATTTCAGAGCACGACGTCACCACTGCTTTAAAAGCGGAAACTACTAAATGTACTAGAACTTCAGGTCGTTGCTTAAAAAATGAAGTGATGATGTGGTCCTGTCGAAAAGAAAAGGGTAATCAGTAGATAAACTGTTTAAACTTCCTCCATTCCACTCTCAAATATTCGATCATTGATGTTATAACATGGCTGATATTTCGTAGTTCTTCTTACGTATGGATTGAAGTTGGGCAAACAAAATCCAAGCTACAAAGATAAAAACCTGGAGGAATAAGATCCGGTGACATGGAAGGCCAACTTCACAATCTTAGTCTATAAATTCACCTGTCCTCAAATACCTTTGTAAACTCTTTATTGATATCATTGCTACAGTGATCTGGTGCAATAACCAATTAATACCAGCAAGTGCGTGGTAACTTCTAAAGTAATCGGTTACTCTGGTCCGTAATGCCATGATATTTATTTAATTTTCTTTTCTATTTATTATGATGCTAACCTAGACTCTTGGCATCATAAAGCTACAGTAATAGAAACAATTATTTTATATCCTTCTAAACTTCTTCTTGTTCATTGGAGCAGAGTCTGGATAGAGCTCGGTAAAAGTCCTGCATGTCATAAATATAATTTTGTAATATTGGTCATGAATGTAGAAAAAATTTAAAATTTATTCAGGAATTTATCATTTCGACACAACAAACCATTATTTCACAGTTTAAAAAAAAAATCCTAAACATTTACACCAACCGCACAGGCTTATTTTGATGAACCAGAAATACTTAATAATTATTTTCAATCTAATTAAATGCAAAACCTACTGACAATCAAAAATCTAACGAACGTGTTTACATTTTTCACTTAAAATGTTTATAATACCAAAAGCATTGGAAATTGAAGTAGAAATATTCTAAATAGTTCGATAAGTAATTCAATTTTCTATTCGTTACAATTAAGAAATAAAAACCATTTCATCTAAAAAAAAAGATTTTCCCATGGTCTGACTTGGTTTTGTAACCGCTCTGCATGATTTTATTTCAATATTGGACGAAATTAATAACGCATTGCAAAAATTTAAAATTTCTAGAAGTACTGTCATAAAGACAACTTTTTTTAAAGAAACCGTTTTTACTCTCAAAAAATATAGAATAATCAATATCTTAAAAATAGACAGAGATAGATATAGGATATGTCATAAAATATATGCTCAGGATTTTCCACAACATGTAAAAATACAGTAATATACTCATACTACTGATTGGCAACGTCACATCTTCAAAGATATTTTAAGGATTAGAAATTGTTATCTGTTATGACAACAACAAAAATTTTAGGAAAATGTCTCAAATGGTTGTCTAAATACTTCTAATGCGCCATAGAGTTTGACGTACTATATATGTATGGGGTGTCCAAGAAGTCATGGATAACATGTCAACCACAGACGGGCCACATCATGATCTACCAAATACTCTATCACCTTGGTAAAAATATTTCGTTTACTGAGTCCTAGGGCTGAATGAAACTGATATATATATATATATATATATATATATATATATATATATATATATATATATATATGTATATATATATATATATATATATATATATATATATATATATATATATATATATATATATATATATAAGTTTATGCGGCCTTCACGGACTCCTCCGTGTGAGACGAAATAGCAGTGGATATATCCACATTATGCCGTTGTAGTGCTGAAATCACATTCAGCAAACGTTCAACTATATGCAGCTCCGTATATGAATGAAGCAAAATGCGAACAGTAAATGCAAACCTCGTTCCAACCATATCCTTTCCGTGTTGGAGGTTACACAGTTGGGACAAATTGCTAAAAAACACAATTTATCCTATTCCACCACCATCGAAATGATGATCTACCTGTACCACCATACCGAGAAGAAAGTCAAAAGTTATCCTCGCCGCCACAGTGATATGGCATAATGTGGATATATCTACTGCTATTGCATCTCACACGGAGGAGTCCGTGAAGGCCGCATAAACATGTATACGCCATCCGGCGGGAGGTCGGTGAAGCCGCGTTCAGTATTTGTATGCTTCCTCCCGATCTGTCCTTTGCACAGCCAGGTTCACGTCGGTACCCTGATGAGTCTAGTAGAGACAAAACATGTACCTCTGTCGTATCACTGTGGCGGGGAGGATAATTTTTGACTTTCTTCTCGGTAAGGTACAGGTAGGCCATCATCTCGATGGTGGTGGAATAGGATAAATTGTGTTCTTTAGCAATTTGTCCCAACTGTGCAACCTCCAACACGGAAACGATATGGTTGGAACGAGGTTTGCATTTACTGTTCGCATTTTGCTTCATATATATATATATATATATATATATATATATATATATATATATATATATATACAATTTATTATAAAATTTGATAAGAAAGGCATACTTTGTGTAGTTTACCGAAGAACTCTCAAAAGAAGGAAATATTGGCCAGAGGGTTAAGAACTAAAAAAAGAATTGTTGGTTAACTAAATTTTTGGACTTTTAATAGGGTTGAGCTATTTTGCTGCAGTTTTCAACGTATTATAGAATGTATTTTCAGTGGAAATCGGCTAATAAATATTTTTACGGTATATTGATGTAAGAGAGTTAAAAACAAAAAAAACCAAAAACAAACTCAAAGACAGTCTTACTAAGGCAAAAAGAAATTGAACAGAAAGACTTATGGAAATAATATAATATTATATATATATATATATATATATATATATATATATATATATATATATATATATATATATATATATATATATATATATATATAATATTATATATATATATATATATATATATATATATATATATATATATATATATATATATATAGAATTAATTAAAAAGAATTTCTAAAACTTCCAAAACGCCGACCCAGAAAACTAAATCAGTAAATCTATAATTGTTAAATTTTTAATGCAATTTTTGGTCCATTAAATTTTAGAGTTTTATAGCCAACCAGTTTCATCCTGTAGGGTCTATCCGTCCGTCTGTCTATCCGAAGCATAGTAAAAAAAATGAAGCGAAAATTAGAGGTAGCAATTTGTTTTTCGTTTATCCCATAGGTCTTCGAAATTGTAACAAAAATGTCAAATAACATTTTTTAATTAGTCGCATCATTTTCGATACGATGTATATTTTATCCTTTTATTATATAAAATTACACCAGTTATAGTATCATTTTATTACACGCTTTTTAACGAAGTTTTCCCCCCTAAAATGTTATCTTCGTTACCCTTACTTTTTTAATTTATAAACATTGTCATGTAACATTAATCTTACGTCATCATAATCATAACATAAGCATAACCGTTAGGATAAAAATGATTATAATCTCAGTAAATTGTTCTTTTCAGGTTACGAGTACAGCAGCAAAGGGTAAAGTTAATAGTAACAGCCCTGCGGGGCCTCGGATAAACTTTACGATAATAAACCAAACGAAGTGAAAATCCCAAAACCCGGTAAGTTTAATTAAAAATCGTCCTTGTATGTAATAATAATTATACAGGATGTGTTATGTTAATATTACATTCATTTTTGTAGTAAGAAATTGAATTTTTTTGCTGATAAGAATGTAAAACGTTTTCGCAGTGGCAGCTTAATTTCAATTTTTTATGTCTTTTTCCGTTCTAAATTTTCTGTTTCAAAGAAAGAGAACGTTCAGTTGTCATTTATACCAAGTACTGTTTTTTTACGGGAGAACGATGCCAATAAAACTGGATATTGTTGTTTCGATGGACGCATTTCAAAAATATGAATTTTTTAACAACAAATTATTAATTTTAAATATTCATGAGAATCATTGTAAATATATTTAAAATTTACCTAAAAAAATCATAAACAAAGCATTATTCTTTGTTAAGCTCCCTCGTAATTAATTGGCTATTGGCAGTCGTGTCTACATTCTAATTAATTACCGCTTAAATTCATCAAAGAAAGCCCAAAAAAGAACTTGATCAATCGCGAAATTCATACCAAACTCATGCAAGAGAGCCTACATTGACGCAATTTTCCTTTAGTGCAACAAAAATGGTTACTCCCACTGCTTCCAGCTTGCAATTAGGGATCGAAACAGCATCGCGCTATAAGATATTTGGAATCAATTTTTCCGAAAATCAATATCTCCACTTGAGGTTACGCTAATGACATATTTCGATAACAATTCCTTAAGACTTAAAACTAGGAACGTTTGTTTGGAACAATTTCGATAGTCGCTCCCTATTTCGAGGTCGTAGAACAAGGTTTTGACCTCGGTTTTTCATAAGCTTTCTTGAATTTTGCGGAAAGCAGGAAAAATCCCTTTTCACTTTAGGATGAATTTTTTTCACTAAATCGTTAAACTTTTGTTGCATCTACAAATTCCATACTGATTGAAGCCTTTGTACTATATATAAATTCAAAAATATGCAGTTTTTTTATCGGAAAAATCAGGAAAATTTGTAAGAAACAAATCAAAACAAATAAAAACAAAACGGCCCCCGCCATTAAAGTATTAGCTTGCATAATTCACATAAAGATGGCGTGTATTTTGTTATAAGCGCTGTTGCCAGGTCACAAATATGATTTCTTTGAAATTCACATATATTTTTTTCTTACAACATAGTTTAATGTTGTTAATTTTTAATTAATAAATCTAGGTCAGTTTACGTTAGTTTCAGTTTTTCGAACTAACCAAAACCAAGGTAAACCTGTGGCAGAACTAACTAAAAATTTTGAGTGGTTGAGTTAAGATTAATTTTACCCTTTTTTATACATTACAAACATTAAACTATGTTGTTAACTGTAATGGATAAATTTTATAGTTTATACCAGGAAAGTATAAATCTAGGTCAATTTAGATTTGTTCAGGTTAGTTTCTGTTTTCCAAATTAACCAAAATCAAGCTAAACTTGGACAAGCCAAACTACATATTCGAATTAGAGTAAATCTAGAGGTGGGTACCATTTTGGTTTTATTTGTTTTAATTTGTTTTTGATTCTTGTTTTGATTTTTCCGATAAAAAAATGTACACTGATAGAAGCATCTGTATCATATAAAAATTCATAAATTTGCATTTTTTTAATAGAAAAAATCAAGAAAATTATCAAAACAAACAAAACCAAAATGGCACCCATCTCTAGATTTACTCTAATCCGAATTATTACCCTAACCAAAACCAACCAAAGACATTATTTTTACCCAGAAACATAAAAAACATTAAACTATGTTGTTGACTGAGACGGAAAAATTTTATAGTTTATATTACGAAAATATTTTATATCTGGCAACATGTGCCCTTTTCACGAATTTGACGGTTAGTTTACTGACGGTTGATGGCGTTTCCCAGACATATTTTTGATTTCTCGTTGAAAATGCAAGTTTTTCTAAATTGGTTTGCCAAAATTCGTGGAAAAATAATTGAAATATATTACATACAATATATTTTAACTAGTCCCATTGAATATAAATAAGTAAGTTCGCTGTTTTAACTCAAAAAAAAAAATAAAATGCCTGGTGAAGTGACGCTTCTTTTTTTGAGTTTTGTTGACAAATGAAGACAAAATAATGAAAAATAAAGGTCAGAATCGTGTTGTACGACCTTGAAATAGGAGATAAGTATCTAAATTTTTTCAAAAAAACGTAATTTTCCTAGTATTCAGTCTAAACGAATTTTTAGCCATATTTATTTTTTAAAGTTATGCAATTGCGGATTTGAAAAAAATTTTAACAGTTCCAGTAACTTTTATTTGACCTTGAAATCTACAAACTTTTTTGAAAAAATTCATATTTATGTACGTAGAATCTATGTCATTTTTTTTTAATTCAATTTTCAATTGTGCACTAATAATGTAAAAAATAGTGCACTAATAATGTAAAAAATTGGAGAGAATCAATAAAGATCACTTGTTGGTCAACCAAGGTCATTTTAAGATAAAAATAACAATATTTCTTTTTTTTTGCAATCTGAGCAGGTACAGACGCGTACGCTTTTTTTTTCGAGGAAAATGTAAGGCCATTTTGGGAAGAGACAAATTCAAATATACTTTTTGCGTATTTTAAACAAGTTAAGAAGTGTAAACTTATTTTTTGAGTACCAGTCTTCAAAAATTTTCCAAAGGTCTCTCGAAAGTCACTTCATTTCATTTGAAAATCATTTTTGAGACAAAAACAACGAAATTTATTTTAATTTTTGCAATCTACGCGGGTTAAGATACATAAGCTTAGTTTTCAGTAGCTCAGGTTAAGTCCTGGCCTCGAAAAGAATTTGTAGAGATCATTTAAATGTCATTTGAAGGTCACCTCCAAAAGAAACACAATAAATCGCTTATATAGATCATTCCACGGGAAGTAGGATGATATAAAATTACTTTGGTTTAATTTTGGTAAATCTTAGTGCATAAAAAACATTACTCTGTGCCAAGTTTTAAAACTTGATCCAACATCATTAAAGAGATGTTCAAGATTATTATATTCCAAAAATCTGAATTACACACTTTTGTTAGTGAAATTTTGTGTAGAATTCAAATATGGATTCCATATTATTCAAAAGTGTAACCTAACTTTAAAACTTACAATTATATTGTTAAATCTTTAATTCAAAAAATGTTCTTAGAGAGCAATTTTGACCATCATGAATTATATGTTTTGGAATATCAAGATACATTTCTCAACTAACTTTGATCGTGAGCTTAAACTTATAAAAGTGGCTAAAAATGCTGTGAAAAGTTTTTTAGCCTCTAATAAATTATTATTTTACTAATATTTTATAAGCTATAGGCTATAGGCCTAAGCCGACGATAAAACTTGATCGAGACCTGTCTTTTGGTATCTCAAACATATCTTTTGGGATGGTCAAAATTAGTCTCTACGAACACTTTTTAAATTGAAGATTTAGCAGAATAATAATGCAATCCATTTTGTAAAGTTGTGTGTCGCGAGTTTTCTTATGCTGTTTGGGACTTGAAGGTATGGGCTTCAGAGTTTAATTGTTATAAATTTGAAGCTTTGAAGTTTTATGGTCTGTTGGTATGATGGTGTGGTCCAACAGGTCGATTCCACACATCAAGACAGGTATTTCTAAGAAAATCCAGTTTTTACCCTTGAGAAATTATTTTAAGATTATGTTTAAGACAATATTATTTTTAGAACAGTGTTTATTTTCATTTTCTATAACTTTGGTTGCAAAAAAATTCGTTACTTACCTTAAAATACTTTACCTGCGAAATAATATAATATAATTCTGGATTCATAATTTCAAATTACATCAGTTCAGCAAAAATTGAGCAAAGTGACCATTCAAACGCTTAAATTCAAGATTTGTATCTGTAGGTTTTGAAATAAAATATTGTGCTATTAGGTACATGCAAACGTTCATGTTGCGATATTATATGAAAAAGATATTTTTTCAAAAAAAAAATCATTTTCTGTAATTAAAAAAATTATCTCGATATCTTTATTTGTACGAACCAACTGAAGATACGGATTATTTAAATAAGAACTTTTAATAAATTCTAAAAATATGTTTTACATTTTATCTAATTATTGTGCAAAAATAATTGAATATACAATTTCTTAAACCCACATATTGCCTAGATTTAAATTTTGCCTTTAAATTTGATATATGCAGGTTTAAGTTATTTAAGCCGCTAGTTTAATTTTAAAGATAATTAAATGAGAAAGAAACTCATGCAATCAGCTTTAAACTTATTGTTCTCGTACCTCTGCAAAAATTTCAAAGAATAAAACATTCTAACGACTTTTAATATACGATTGTTGTTCGCGCACCCTGTTTTCCAGCAATAATTCATATTGTGTTTGTTCAGCGTTGCTCTATTTAACCCCCTACACGTGTAATAAGGTTTCCCAAATTCTTATTTTTATGGCAGTCAAATCGCTTTTATTTTTGTTTTTGCTTGATTTCTAAATTTGGGTTACTTCATGATTTTTTATTTTAATAAAAAAACTGGATATAAACATTAATCATTTTTTGATTGCATTTACGTAAGGATTATTGTAGAGCTTTTGTTGCATTTAAAAAGTTTTTGATTTTTTTCCCAAAACAGTTAAAGAAGTACGAGGCAGTGGCATAGCTGAAAGCTCGCTACCCCCCCGCGCAAAAATCTCAATGGGCCCCCTTTTTAATTTAACAGTATAACTGAGTTCAAATACTAAATAAACACACAGGTTCTTTTTCTTCTTCTTCTTCTTCTTCTAGGTAGAACCAAGTTCTGTTATCTATACAATGCCTCATCGATCCTCGTTTGAGGTCGAAATCCAGCTGTCTCTCCATCTTTTGGGGGGCCATCCAGGCGGCCGTTTGATGTTTGGTTTCTCTCTCATCACGGTTTTTGCTAGTCTGTCATCGTCCATTCGTTCCACGAACCCACTTCACAACATCCCCCACTCCGCTGTCCTCGCGTATTTTTGCGTTTCTTATTCTATCTCTTAAACTTGTTCCCGTGATCATTCTCAGCGTTTTCATTTCTGTGGTTCTCATAATTTGTTTTGTCTTTTTGGTTTCATTTCTTGTTTCTGCGCCGTAGGTCAGTATCGGTCTTACACAGACCTTGTAAATTATTGCTTTGCTCTCAATCGTCATATGTTTATTGTTCCAGATTATGTCTCTTAGTTGACCTGATATCATTGCCGCTTTGTTGGCCTGTGTGCGTACTTCTTCCGTTACTGCCCTGTACTTGTTATATGTGCTCCTAGGTATTTAAACTTCCCAACCTGTTCGATATGTTTGTCATCAACCATTAGTTTGCATCTTACCGGTTCTTTTGCTATTACCATTGCTTTGGTTTTCTCCACAGATATCTTCATATTATACTGTTTGGCTGTTCGATTGAGTTGGAAAAGCATTCTTTGTAAGTTGTCCTCGCTATCTGCTGTCAAGGCAACATCGTCTGCAAAGCATATAATCTGAACGGTGTTGTGTCCCATTGGGTACCCAATAATTGTGCTTTTTACCTCATCAATGATTTCGTCCATGATTACATTGAAAAGTGTTGGACTTAGGCTATCACCCTGTCTTATTCCTATGGATAGAGGGATTTCCTCTATTAGAGTGTTATTTGTTTTAATTACCATGGTGTTTTTGGAATTTAGTTCGAATATTGTGCGTATGATTGCTTCGTCTACTTGTTTTCTTCGCAGTAATTCTGTTATGTGTTCCAGTTTGACTCGGTCGAACGCTTGTGTAAAGTCCACAAAACAAATGAACAGCGGCTTATCGTATTCGATAGATTTTTCAACCAGCTGTCTGATAATAAATATACCGTCGATAGTAGAGCGGTTATTCCGGAAGCCCTGCTGTTCTTCGCACACCCCTAACTTGTCTACGATCCGTTCTTTTTGACATTCATTAATCATAATATCGATGTTTAGATGACAAGCTTCCAATCCCATATACTCTACGCATGGGGAGATCGACGTTCGTTACACAGCAGACGGGCAAGTGAAACGAGTTTTTAAAAATGTATAGCCCGAACCCCACGCGCTACCAGATCGATGATCGTTACATAGCAGACAGACAAGCTAGGTAAGATTTTAAGCCAAAACCCAAGCTCTCAAACCTACATACCCATACCCAATAATAAATGAATTGAGGGTGAGAGAAATCTGCATAAAAATTACTTCCAACGTGTCATTACTAATGACAAGTCTTGGATGTTTAAGTACAACCCGAAAAGGAAACGCCAGAGCATGGAATTGCAGTTAATTTGCCGTAGCTGGGGAATCATCCACAAAAAGTCTTCACCTCGAGACCAAACGATCAAGAAACACTTTTACCGAGAGGTTCTTGAAAATAAATAAATAAATTTATTTGCTTCCGTGGTTAAATAGATGGTCATATTTATTCTCCTTTTCCCAAGCAGTTAAAAGAAATAGTTTATTTCCTGCAAATACAACTCTGATTCTTTCTCCATACGCGTTTCGACCACGTAATAGTCTTGTGAGTGGAGCTGTACCAAACCAAGAGCAATATGCGCAGGAAACAATTATCTATATAAAATAAAAATTCGCAGAAACATCGACAGGATATTGAACCAGCCGGCGTTTCGATATCAAACTGACAAATATTTCCAATCGAGCGACATCCATACATTCACCCGAGTAGTGTGAAATTTAAAAATTAAGATTTTAGTAAGATATTAATAAATTTATTCATATTTATTCTACTTTTTCCAAGCAGTTAAAGGAAATAATATATACAAATAGCTTATTTACTGCAAATACAACTCCGCTTCTCTCTCTCCATATACGTTTCGACCACATAATGGTCTCATCAGTTGAACTATATGTAGAGAGAACCAGAATTGCATTTATAGAAAATAAACAGTGTGTATACATGCCTTCCTTTAACAGTTTGGATATGGAGAATAAATATAGGCAACTACTTAAACACGGCAGCAAATAAATTTATTTAATTCTTACTGAAATCTTAACTTTTTAAATTTCGCACTACTTCGGTGAATGTATAGACGTTATTCGACTGACGATATTCTTCAGTCTGACATCGAAAATTCTGCAGGTGGAAGTCGAAACGCGTATAAAGAGAGAACCGGAGTTGTATTTGCAGAAAATAAACTATTTATATATATTCTTTCCTTTAACTGCTTAGAAAAAGGCAGAATAAATATAGTCAAATATTGTTCCCTAGTCTAATACCTTCTGATCAAAAATTACCCGGAATTCTTCATAAAAACGAAAACGCTTCAAATATTCATGGATATTCATCTTATTTCCTTTAAGGTAATCTCCATTGCAAAAAATATACATACTTCAACGCTTCCTCCAATCTTGAAAACACTTTTCATAAGTCGATTTTGGAATCGCTTGCGAATTCTCCTTTATCGCCTCAATTGTCTCAAAACCCTTTTTGTGAAGTGGTAACTGGAGTCATAGGAATAGGAAAAAGTCACAAGAAGCCATATAGGGTGAATACGGGCTTGCGGAACAGTATGAACGTTGTTTTTGTCAAATAGTTGCGGACAAGATGAGATATGTGGCCGGTTCGTTGTCGGGTGAAGAAACCACGAGTTGTTTCTCCACAATTCTGGCCTCTTGCAACGAAGATTTTTCTTCAAACGCTTTAATACATTCACATAATACTCCTTACTTGCTGTCTGGCCTGGCGAAAGAAATTCGAAGTGGATTACACCACGGCAATACAAAAAAATGATCAATAAAACCTTGATTCTGGATCGACTGTGTCGTGGTTTTTTGGATTTTGGCTCATCTGAGACGCATCATTCTATTGATTGTTCGTTACCTTCGATGTCATATTTATAGACCCATGTCTCGTCACTGGTAATGATACCGTCGATAACATTTTAGCCCAAAGAAAGCATTTTTCAGCGACATCAATCCGATGCTATTTCTGCAAAAAATTCAGCACTTTCGGCACAAGCCGCACTTCAACTCATCTCGTGCCCAATACATCGTGCATAACCCTCTACACCAATTCGAACGAGACGCCAAGATCGGCTACTATCTCCCTAATGCTCACACGACGATCTGTGAGGACAATTTTCTTAACTTTTTCGATGTTTTCACCAGTCATACTGGTGGATGGACGACCGGAACGAGGCCAATCATTAATCACAGCACGACCTATTTTAAACTCTTTATTGGCTACCGTTAACAGTTTCAATGCTTTCGTAAATGATATTTTATTAGAAACACTAAATTTAAGACAAATTCTTTTCTCAACTAAATTCGCAGAACGCAACAAACACTGACTTGTTTACAAAGCTATCACGCACAAACTCCCGACAGATCGCGCTCAGATATTGGAGCACTAGATGACATGGTACATCTATCTCTCACAAGAAAATTTTTGTAACAATATCTCAAGAGCGGTTTGTTTGTATGGGTTTATTATTATTATGACGTTTTCATATATGCGTTGATGAAATAATCGATATTGCTACATTTCAGATCATAAGATTGATCCTATTTACATATGTTTTCTGGATGTCAACAAGTATTAAGACTAGAGGCTGGTTATATTCTTCTCCATTTAAACTGTTATGTAAATCAGGTAGTTATTTATTTCGTAATACAATTTTTTCTTTGGTTATCCAGAATCACATTTATTTTCTATTCTAAATGAAAGCATTTTATCACTGGAACTTTTACCTAAAGCAATTGAAATATTTTTTTTAAGGGAATATGTTATTTGATTGTTGCCCATTTCAATTTGTCTAATCGTTGTCACATTCTTATCATGAGCAACTGAGTAGTTATTTATCGAGTGATATCTGCTGAACGATTTGTTTAAAATTGTTATATCGATTATGATTTCTGACAAAGACATTTTCTACGTGTACAAAACTGATACCGACAATTTGGTGAAGCAACTTCAGTAACCATTTTTGTTTGACTTCCGCGAAAGACTTTTTCATCGCTTTTCAGACCTTGCGACCATCCACATAAGCTGATTTATTATGTTTACTATTTATTTATTTAATTTTGGAAATTAGTCATTGTTGATTAAGTTCTCGTGATAACCAAAGTTTGAAATTTTATTTTTAGTCTTCTCCATGGCAAATATATGAAAAGTAAGCTGGTCCTATCAAACCTTCTTTCGTAGCGCTTGTTCGTGCTTCTCTTCTTCCAGATAAATGTTTCAGTTTTTAAAATTAAAAACAATTTCGAGCACATATTAATTGTTTAGAGAAGTAAAAGTATGTTTTATCAGTAGTAGTAACAAATCTAGACGAAACTTTCAATATTTGGTATTTTTCGGGGACCCTTCTAATTATTATTCGTAAAACAAAAGACAAATCTATTCTATTCTGGTTGTCCATTGATCAAGCTAAGATTTACGTCTTTCGACTTGAATTAATAACCGTAAAAAATGTGCTTATTTGACTTAAATAAATGGCCCAAAAAAACTTAATTTTCATGATTTACTGCTTTAATTTACGGAGAAAAATACTAAAAATCCGATATTAAAAGTAGAGATGAAAATGCGTTTAAGAAACATTATTTTAGTGTATATTTAGAAATATTTTAGATATTTTGATGAATTTTTTGATGAAACTAAGGATTTTAGATAAAATGAAACTGATTTAATTCCATAGAAGAAAGACTCACTCACTTCGTTCTTATGTAACCACAAACAAAAAAAACTCATTTAAAAAACATTAGTTTTCTTTGACTAAATAGATCTTTTCGCGTGATTCAAAAACCTTTTAAAAGATACAGAAAATATTTTGATATTTTGTTGGAAAGTATATATATTACATTCCAAATATTCTTATAATATTACAAAAACTATGTCGATATTCAATATATATTGTGAATATTGAAAAATGTAATTAAAATTTTTATTAACTAAAATAGAACAAATTTGAAAAAATACCTGTTTTAGTAAGAGTTTCAGATTGATGTAACCAAAATTTTTGTTGACATTTTGCGACACTTGACTTAAAATATTGTTTTATTTGAAAATTGGATATAAAATTGAATAAAACAAAAATTTAATGGATAATTGCGAATTTGTTGGGCTTTAACATGAAACATAAATTTTTAATAACAAAGTCAAAACCAAAAATATGATTTATGTTCTAGCTCTATTTTCCGTCGTTTTTAGTCCTTTTTAACGTTAATCAACTGTAAACAAAATATAAATATTCTTTTTATAGCTACTTCATAATATATTAATTATTAATGGGCTCATTGATAAGTAATCTACAATAATATTTATCTAATAATGTCTAATTTTTTTGAATTTCACACACTGCGTAGTGCATTAAAAACCAAGGATGTCGAACCACTGGTAATAAAAAATTATTATTATTGTTTTAATAATGTCAATGTGCACAGTGTGTTGAATGTTCTAGTTTTAATTTTAATTTTAAATGTTTCTAAAAAATTTTTTAATTGTATACATCTTGTTCTGTGTGGAGGCTACGCTCGCGACTTTTCTCAAACTGGCAGGGTTGAGGTGTGCCCTTTGACAAGGTCTGAGCCCTGAGGATGGTCCGATAGAGAGACCGAAAGCGCTTGGCCGATTATAATAATTTCAAATATACACTGAAATACAAAATCCGTCAATTTCGTGTGAAACATTGTCTAAAAACAGATATTTTTTGTTCAATAATCAAATATACAAACAATCAGATGGCACATTTATGGCGTCCTCACTCTCACCAGTTAGAGCCAATCTTTTTATGATGTATTTGGAACGAGAGGCACCGTAAAAGTTGCCTTTGAAACCAAAATTTTGGATACGCCACGTGGATGACATTTTTTTAACATGGCCACAACGAAAAGAACACCTAGACGAATTCCTCGGTTGCCTAAAAAACATCCACCATAGAATCCAATTCACGCTAGAAATCGAGCAAGATAAAAAAAAAAAATCTTTTTTGGACCTACTACAAACTAAAGAATCCGACGATACATTGATCGATATCTCGATGCAGAATCACATCACCACCCTTCACAAAAACAGGCAATAATCAACATAGTAATATTAAAATCTCTCCGCCTAACAGAACTGGACACAAAACAAGAAGTAATAAAATACATTTCAACAACTCTAGTACAGAATGGTTTTCTTAACTTTATCACCATCCAACAATCGGATATTCCATCGATTTTAAAGAATCCAAAGAAATAGCACCAATACAAAACTACAAAGTACGCAGCATAAAAGAGGTCCTGGAAATCTAGAAAGTGATAACAGCTAAATCAAGGACATGATGTTTTAAAAAATCCAACTAGATGGAGAGGCAAGGATATTGCAAAACCCCTCGACCAATCGGAAAGCGAGCCAACTTAAAAAAAGAAGAGATCACCACCAGTTCTAAGCGAGTTACGAGGCGTGCAGCACTTGAAAGTACCAAATGAGATTTTGACGAAACGTCGTGAAGACGATTTTTTGAACAAACGAATTGAGACCCAGAATAGCCAAACCATTTATTCCATCATTCTTGAAAACTTACTCTCTCTCTCTCTCTCTCTCTATATATATATATATATATATATATATATATATATATATATATATATATATATATATATATATATATAATTTCACGGCCTATGTCTCTGAAAAAGTTATCGTTTCTCCTTCAGACTGTTGATAAATACTGGTTTTTCAATAGTCTCATCAGTGGAGCTATAATCACCATATGACGTAAATATTCATCTTTTTCGTCCGAAACTGGATACCTAAATCATCCAGTAGTTCTATTGAATAAGCCGCCTATTTGACACTTGAAAGCTGTACTAATTTACGTACATAATGCATGCAATTCGACATTCTTGGTTTTTAATTCACTGCATTGTGGGTAAAATACTATTATTATACATTATTAAATAAAAATTATTGTAATTTATTTATCAATGAGCTCATTAATAATTGATCCATTATAAAATAGTAATAGAAATTGAATATTTATATTCTGCCCAGAATTAGTTAAAATTCAAAAGGACTAAATGCTCCTTTTTTTAACTATGACTGACAATACAAAAAAATGGCTAAAACATAAATCATATTTTTGGTTTAGATTTTGTTGTTATTAAAATTTTATTTGTTTTATGTTAAGGTCCAACAAATTCGCAAATAACAAATCCGTAAACATGATAGATATATGTGCCAATGAAACGGACTTTCGCAATTTTTAATTAAATTTTTATGTTTTTAGCTCTATATCCAATTTGCAAATAAAATAATATTTTAAAACAAGTGTCGCAAATTGTCAATATCAATTTTGGATATATCAATCTGAAATTTTTATCAAAACTGATATTTTTCAATTTGATTCAACCCTTGTTAATAAAAATTTAAATTATATTTTTTAATACTACCAACGCTATTTTTGTAATCGTATAAGAATATCTCGAACGTGATATAAATACTAAAAATACGGCGTGTATGAAAATAGGTTCAAAATTGTACTAAAAAAATTATCAAAATTTATCACTCTTTCCACAAAAAAAAAATATTATATATTAAAGCATAATAGATTAAGAGTTTTTAATTTATTGGATACACCGGACAAAAAATTTTAACTTTAAAGTAAAATTTCTTACTTCATACGGCGAAAAAAAAATTCTCTCTCCATTTCCAAAATAAAAAGAAAGATTTTGAAAAACTTAACGTTCAAATGACCTTGACGTACTTTAAGGTCATTATGTATTAAAATGCTAAAAATGAATCTAACCGTAAAATTCTTCGTTCTCTCCATTTTCGACATTAACAAATACAAAGATTTTCTATGACTTGTCATACCTCAAGGTCAAAGTATATACAACTTCTGAGAGTATTTTCAAACATACGCTTTTCAACATTTCATTTTCAAAACCAACTTTGGCCTTTTGAGTTAAACCTTAGCTGGTAACATTCAAATAACCTTGAAAATGATATTGAAGGTGAAATGTAAAGTAACCCCCAGATTTTCCTCGATGGAACTCCTAATATTTCTACAAAACTTTAAGACTAAAACTGTCTTTCTGATGATATTTTTTCTCATACCAATTGACGCTTTGAAATCAACGATTTTCGAAGGTTTGTCATATCTAAACCAAAGCCCGCGTATTCTCTGTATTAGGCAGTTAAGCCTAAAATTTAATATTTTGTAAAAAAAAAAGTAAACCCCATAACAATTAGGGTACTTTTGTTTTCCAACGAGGCAGAAAACAGCGCATATAGAACCTCCGCTTTTCTTTCTGCAATGATTTTCAAAAAAAAGGGCTGGTTTCGAATATTTACAACATAAAAGATATGTGAGGTCGTCTTAATTTATTCGATTTTAAATTCAAGCTAAAAAGTATTAGCTAAACCAAACTCCAAAGATTTTATTATACTTCGATCCTGTAGTCCTTTGAAAATAAAATGTGTGCTTATGGTGTCGAAAAAGAACTACATTCTAAAAGTAGGACAAAACATTTCCGTTAAACCTTTTACATTTTTTATAATACTTCTGTAAATTTACAATAGATAGTAAAAAACGCTTAAATTTACATCGTTATTTTTTTTCTATTACATTTCCCACGAAAACGTCATTTTACCACAAAAATACTATTTTGAGAAAATATTGAATTTTTTGCGGCATATTTATATTGAGCAGTACGTTATTGCTGTAAATGTACATTCTTAAATGTACACCTATATTATAACAACACTGTAATATACATGTTGCCTCCGCCACAAGTGACGTATCATCAGGATGTAATGTTATGCAATTGGTATTAATATCAGGAAGATTCTTAATAAACAAAATGAAAAAATTAAGGGGTTTAACACTGACCCGTGCGGAACTCGAGGATCAACATTATGCAAATCTGAATTAGTATCACTGATCTTTTCATTTATTTTCCTGCAATGAAAATGGGAACCCATCAATGATAGAAAATTGCCTTTAAAACCTTAAGAATCTTAATAAGTTATCTTAGCATAATATCTTTATCTAAAGTATCAAACGCCCTTAAAAGGCCGAAGAAAATACACTAACATATTTTCCCTTAGCAAGAGCTTCATAGACAGATTCCATGAAGTTGTGACTCGCACTCTCCTTCGAGCTCCCAGGAAAAAAAAAACTTTTTGTTTATTAGTGATGTTATATTTCTCTAAGAAAAGTATTATTTAATTATAAGCGCATTTCTCAAAAATTCTACCCAAAATGGTTGAACCAGTTATAGGTCAGTATTCTTCAATTATAAATTGATCATTTTTTAAATATTGACATTGACATTCTTTTGAGAAAACCTCTCTTTCTACATCAAGATTAATTATAGAAGACGAAGGCTCTGCAATGGCATTCTTAACATATTTAAGAATTTTTGTCGAAGTAAAATCTACACCAACAGAGTTAGTATATTTCAAACTACTGATGATCTTAATAAAATCATCTACACCTGAAAGAAATAATGTGGATATCTAGTACATAAGACCATGCTTGGAAAAAAAATCACACTACTGACATTACACGTAGAATCAATTTGAGATGATCAGCATTTGGCAATTTAAAACATTGCCTCTAATGTAGATATACCAAATAATCTAAACACAAAAATCTACGAAACATGTCTCGTACCCTTATTGACATATGGAATGAAAACAATAACTTTTACTCTAAAAAGTGCCGACAGATTAAGAACTGCATTGAAAGCAATGAGACGAGAGATGCTAGACCTTAGTCTGAGAGATAGAGTGCTAAACAACGAAAATTGGCAAGGAACAAAAATCGTTGATATAATCTCAAACCTCAAATGAAATAGAGGTGAACAGGTCAAGTAGTAGGACAAGATCGCAATAAATTGATACTTGAATAATTTTAAAGACTTAGCAGGAAAAAGTGGTATCAACTTCCACAGGACAAAAAGTCATGGAGAAATTTGAAAGAGGTCTAAATCCAGCAGTGAATAGATGAAGACAGAAAGGAAAGAAAAGAAGAAATCTGGTATTATTTAAAAATACTTTAATGCAGTTTTGGAAATAAAATAGAAATCAGGACGTGAATAGGTAAATTATTAGATGGTTTAAAATATCGGGACTTTAGAAACAAGATAACCTAGCATACCAAATTAACAGTAAAGATTTTAAAATTTATTATAGAACTTGGCAAATTTTGTAGGCATTTTCTAACATGGCATAAAAGGCTATCTTATAGGAGACACTTTCTTTTACAGTAGGAATCAAACCAATAAAAATAATGCGCTTTTATAGATGAAGTAATATTTGAAAATAGCGACTGAGTTTTTATTACGAACAAAAAAATTCATAAATCTTGAATCGTAAAAAATAAAGACTAATTTATCGCTTGAATGAGAGCAGTAAAACGCAATTAAGCTTTTATTAAAAACCTCCAGAAACTACTTTACCAAATTTAGGATGCAACAAAAAATATAACCATAAAATTTGCATAATATCGTACTCTGGTGCGAATTTTTCGTCCTTATGTCACCAGTTATGCCGCAGTCCATACTCTATGATTTTTTTTATTAAATTCCAGCAAAGAAGAAGTTTCAGAATTAGTTTTAGTTCTTTGCTGCTAATATTATATTAAATACTAGAAATATTTTTTATACCTTGATTTTTTTGGTGAAAAATTTTTTTAAAAAATTGAAGTTTTTTAATATACCTATAGATTTGTATGCTTGATGGTTATGGCCTTAGAACGGTATGAGACTGAGAATTAAATTTGGTTTTAAGCCAGTTAAATTTAGAAGAAGTGACCCGGCTTAATGGTCGAGAAGCCAATCTCTGACGTAGGGGTACCGTTGGCGTGGTGTTTTGGTGAGTGTGTGTGAGTCTGAGATAGGTGGGTTGGTCGAGTGTTCAGCTCGATCCAAGTATTTAGCGATATTTTCATGTATAAAAGTGCTGAAAGTAACACAATTTAAATCTCTGTGAATTATCGTGTTCCTGACATTGTATGGGGCTCCGCAGATCGTGCGTAAAAACTTATTTTGGAAGCTCTCTATTCGCCTAAATCGAGACCTGCCAGTGGTGATCCAAGTTGGAGCACCAAATGACAGGATCGAACGTATGAATAACTTGTAGATGGTAAGTTTGTTCTTCAAATTTAACTTGCTACTTCGATGTTAGAGTGAATAGAGAGCCAACCATGACGTTTTGGCCTTGGATAAAATATAATTTGTATTTAGTAGCCAATTCAGTCTTTTATCAAAAACTAGCCCCAAGTACTTGGCGCTATCCCACCAGGGAATGAGCACGTTCGAGATGGACAACCGATTGTCCGGATTGTTAAAGCGTTTTCTTGAAAAAATGACTGCTTGAGTCTTATTTGGATTAATTTTGATTTTCCAATCAGTCATCCATCTCTCAAGTTTGTTGATATGCCGCTGCAATATCAACACAACATAACGTAATGATCCGGAAGAGGTCGCAAACGCAGTATCGTCAGCGAACAGAAACAGCTTCTAGAAAACTTGAGACTAGTTTCACAAGGTAACTTAGAAATCCTAACCTTATCATTTTGACAATCAGTCCGTTGTGCCACATCTTGTCAAAGGTCTTGCTTATATCAAAAAAGATTACACCCGTATGGAATCTCCGATTGAACCCCTGGATTATCATCGACGCTAGTCTGGTGGTCTGCTGGACGCTGCTATGGCAGCTCCTGAAGCCAAACTGTTCCGAAAGCAGAATATCCCTCTCTGTTATAAAGTCAGTTATGCGGTTCAGAATTACACGCTCTATTATTTTCCTCAGATTGGAAAGTAATGAATGAAATAATTACTTTTAATTTAAAAAAATTATTCAAAATTAAAATATTTTTTTTGAAAAAATGGCTTGATCAGTGAAAAAAAAATCATAATTTCAAGATCGAAAATTATTACTGTTTTCATTTTAGCCTCTAAAGTCCCAGTTTAATATTCTGATATTAAAATTGTATATTTAACAATCAGTGGGAGCATTTATATCCAGAATATTATAATAAAAATAAATTCACATATTTGCTTACTACTAAAACTTGGTTAATTTTAATCCACAATTTTTTCATTTGTTATACTACTCGCATACAGGGTGTTCGGAAAAATGTGGGAAATCTCCCCGGATATGAAAAAAATACGTGAAAGGAATACTACAAGTTCATATAAACTTTTTTCGTATAGGCCTCCTATTCGGAGATATGGGCTCCCAAAGAGCTGCAATAGAATCAAGTTTTTTACACATAATTATTGAACCACCAAGTATATTTCAATTTTTTTTAATATGCTGTATATCAAGTAAGACCCTGCAAATTACTATCCAAGAAAGTGTTAAGAATTACTCACAGCTGCAGGTACGGACTAGCTGTGACACTCATGACCCCATTTTTTTACGCATTGTATAATAAGAACTTTGAAAAACGTTTTTTACATATCTTCAACTATTGACTAAAAATTAAGTACTCTTTATTCATGTGGCTAATCCTAACCGTTTTCGAAAAAACGTTATTTTATTTAAATCATGTATTTGGCGTGTTTCGATAAAAGATACATTTTTGTTCCTATCAAATCTATAACCTTCAACCTCATGATAAAAAAAATCAATCCAAGATTAGAGTTTACCTCTTTAGTTAAAAACGTCTAATCGCAGTTCGACCTAGGTTCACAAAAAATATGCGTTTTATTTTATCGGTACCAAAAACAAACTATGATTGTTAAAAACTAGGTACCAAAGAAATAAATATCCTGTGTTTTAGAAAGGTCTAACTTCCATGATAAGAAGATCGAATTAAATTGTTAAACCTTTTTAAATAATCTGGATATTTAATTTTATAATGGGTTTTAAAGCCTTTTTATGTAACATCCCATAAACAAATTAATATTTTCAGCTGCCTCCCACAGTGTAAAACTATGACTTTAAAAATGGTGTACTTCAAAACCTATGAAGTTTTTTTACAAGTCTGGAATTTCAAATAGAATTAAAAATATTTTAACTTCCTCAGGGTATAATAAAAGAATTAACATTTCTCTTATCACGCTCTTGAGAGTAACCTCATAAATTTTAAAATCTTAACAATTTTTACTAGAAACTAATATTAACTCATGCTAAAAATGACTGAAAATACAATGTTTCTAAAAAGTCTGTAGATAATGTTAGCAAAAATTTCTCAGGCTAAAATATGAAGATCTAGCTAAGAATTTGCGAAATAGTGATTGTCAAAATTATAATTTTTTATGCGTTCTTGCAAATATTTATCTTAATAATAATCTAATTTGCACTAAATTTGATACTTCTGAGTTTTTAAGATGACGAATCAAGATCTAATTACAGTTTCAAACGACATTGCAAAGGTAGCCACAAGATGCACTTTGCATATATCTAAAGCTTCACAACTTTTTCGTTACTCGGTATATTAAATTTCTAATTGAAAATTCTTATTCTTTGACATATTTTTATCTAAAACATTTATATAAATATTTTGTTCCATCCTGAATCTCATTGTAGACCCCGTCATACTTTATCCAGGCGTAGAACTGGTTCAAGGAATTTGAAGCATATTTAGAGACCACAAGATCAACAATAATAAAAATTTACATAGAAACGAGCTAATATAATAATAATGTAAGATTAAACTGTCAAAGAGCAATAAAAATAACACACAAAGTCAATACAGACCAATACAGAAAAATTTCATTTATTTAATTTTTTCATTACACTATCAGTTAATGTTCAAAACGACGTCTCTCTTTATTTACACAAAGATTAGTTCTACGTTGGACTGCGCCCTTTCTATCATCTGTGCATCTAAGCATAAAGTGTTTCCTGAATTTTGTATTCGGTATTTACAGGCTACAGTATACCATAAAAGTAATCCATCGGCGTTAAATCCGGTAAGCGTGGTGGCCAATTTGCTGCATCATTTTCTCTGCCAATCCATGGATTTTGAAAATTCTCATTTAATGATTGAACCACATACATATTTGATCGAGTGGCCAGTGGAAAATCATCTAATAATTATGATTTTACTGAAACTTAAGACATAGGCGAATTCCTGCTGCTGGCGCCCTCTGCAGGGTACGTCGAAATTGTAATCGGATCTTGATTTCTTATTTTAAGAACCGCAGAGTACCATATTTGGCACAAATAAAGCTATTATTAGGATAATTATTTACCAAAAAGTTTAAAAAATTATTATTTACCACCTTGTATTTCGGAAACTATCAACTTTTGAACTAAGGTAAATTAGAGTAAATCATAGAAATTCGTTCTAGTATTTTAACCACGTTGGAAACAATGAACAATAACACTGTTACTAGTATGACGTCTTCTGCGCCAAACGCCAAGTAGGTTACCTTTAGGTCCAGCTTTAAACTGGAAAAAAGGCGTTGAATAACCTTACTTTTGTTTTCGTTCAAATGTTTATATTTATTTTGAAAGAATAAACTATCTAGTGGGCCGATTAAGACTAAAATTATGTTTATTTAAACCTAATTAAAAGTGTTGGACGATTAATATGTGTGTGTATATTAAAATGATGTTTTAAATTACCACGTATACCTTCGGCTTACAAGATATTTTAAATGAAATTAAATATAGAGCGTCCTGTAATTGCTCGCAGATAGTCTTATTAGTTCCCAATCACAGGGAAAAAATGAAAGAATACTTTAAAATCGGTAATATAACTGTTTATTATGAAATTATAATACCTGAAAGGCAGTTTTGTCATTAAATCCAAACACTTTCGGTAAGCTAGATAGCCGATGGCCTCTACGGGAGCAGTGGTGTGTTATATGGCGGCTTTGGCATGCAAATCCAATCTTAGACACGAATGCATAGTTCCAGTATAATAAAAAACTGTTTGTGGTATGTACCTGATTGTCTTTGGGGGCACCAAGTATTGAAAGTAACAAAGTTGGTGTGTTGACTCCTTAAGTGTGATCACTTTCACTTCGGTGTACTTAACAAAAAAAAACTTTGTTTATCCTCACTATCCGGCAAATGATGCCTTAACACACTCAACTATGGTTTTAGCTGTCAGTTTTCACAACCAAGGCTTGACCCAGACTCTCTCTACTAACGCTTCTAGAAAATCTCCAGAGCGCCAAAAACAAAAAAAAGAAACAAAAGATTAACTTAACCTTTGATGAAAGTGGCAAAAGTGGAGTGTTTGATGCATTTCTAGTTTTTTACAAAAGCGGTTTTCGATGTAACATTTGAATGAGCTTTTAGCTTTTTTACTTAATATTTATTAAAGAGATAACTTGATGAAAATAAGAGATTAATTTATGGTGAGTATTAGTTTTATTGTTGGTATTATTGGTAAAATTATTTATATTTTTGTTCGAAAAATAACAAAACTGTAACAAAACATTATGTAAATATCAATTTTAACTTCGTAACAAATATAAAAATGATATAAATCCCAAAACTTTTATTTAAACTTTTGGATATTATTTCTTAAGCTTTAAACGTTAATAAAATTCTTACTTTTTATTAAATAATAACCTAAAATACTTCCATTGCTTTTTTTCTGAACCCTTTTAACATTTTTTATAGAGGAACAAATAATTTTATCCTCATCATACGTATTTTACTTCTATTCACGTACTATCCCACAGCAGTCACTGCCAAAGGTGTATTTAGGGGATAAAAGAGCAAGAAGTTTGCTTTTCCTTCCGAAACGTATAAAATTTAAATGGAATTTTTTCAGCTCTTTTAAATTCCAAGGGTTTTTTATTTGCCTGATTTAAAACGCTGCTTTGGAATTTGTTTACATTGACAAGCAGAAAATTTTACAGCATAATTTTGTCATTTGGCCATTTCTAAATTAAAGAATAGGAATTTGTTTTGAAGAAAATATAAAAAATAATAAGGAAAACTCGATAAGTCCATTATCGTCAATTCTCGATTTATTTTATCCATTAAGGTAATTAGGATTTTTTAATATAACCAAGCAAATCAGTGAAAGCTATTGGATTGAATGGAATAAATGTAAGAATTATAAAACTGTGTAGTGAATACATCATTCCGCATATAACACCTATTCTACTCAGGTGTAATTGGTGAGCGTTCTCCTATTGCATGAAAAATGGCTTATTGCACCCCTTCCGAAAAAATCTAACCCAGAACAATTCTCGGATCTTCTTTATATTTTTCAGGCATAGGATAACAATAACATTCCCTCATTGGTACTTCTAGATTATAGTCAGGCATTCGATACTATGTACAAAATTAAAGTAGTTTTGCTTCTTCGACAGTTTGATGGAACTCATGCAGGATTATTTAGCCAATAAGAGTCAGGTGCTTGTTACTAATAATTTTTAGTACCGTATTGTGTTATAGGCGAGGTCCAACCACTAAAAAGATGCACCAAAATACAACTTAACCGACCAAAAAAGAGCGCTGGGATGAAACCTTTTGCAACTGATTTATTTCATCTTTGCTCACAAAAAAACCTAAATAACATTTTTGTATCCCGGTGGTCCTTAATTTGTTATTAACAGAAAACTTATAAATTTATGAAAGAGTTGAAAAATTGCTACGCAAAAACTAACACTTTTTATTCTCTCTCTTTCAAGTTATAAGCTATTAAAGGTCGAAAAATGACTAAAAACAGCCATTTTCAAAAATTCATATTTCCGTTTCTACAAAATCTGTTCGACCATTCTTAAGCGCAGAATAATCGTTGAGAGTTGTACTTTAACGCAATATTTATTTTATATAGCTTTCTTTTCATTCTTGTGAATTTTGCAATCGAATTTTCATAAAATATGGCAATTTTTCATAAAAGGTGATAATATAGAGGTGTCATATAATTTATTTGAAAACTGTTTTAATTAACTTTCAGCGAAATATATTTCTGTAAAATACATTTTTTATTAAATACAGTAAATATTAAACATAATATTATAAAATATTGTAAATAATCTAATTATCAATATCATTTTCGTCAGATATATCCGAGCTGTCTCTTGAAATTTCTTCGTTTTTCCATTTTTCTGAACAAACACAAAGTTCCCAACATTTTAAACTTTAGGGTAAACACGAACAGATTTCTTCATCATTGCGAGGTGATTTCCCACTGCATGAATAAATAAATTTTTGCAAAAGTTCCATTGCCGTATCCCCCTCAAAGTAAGGTATACTTAATACATTATTTTCTAATTTCCAGCCATATGAAGTCAGGTCAAAAGATATTATTTTTGCGAATCTTGCTTGCGACTACTCATTCACTTTCTATTTAACTAGCAATATATGTTGCAATAACGCAGGTTTTGATGAAGGTAGTTTATCTGTTGTAATGATTGAATAGTTGATTGAAAACTTTATAATTATTAATTGCATTAATGAATAACATTTTCACTTTCACTGTTAATTGTGTAAAATTATAAGTAATCGACTTTTATACGGTGCTAATAAACATAAAATGATTACAACTATATGCAAGTCAATTAATGGATGCTCAGTGCTGGTATTCACAGCTTGCTCTATCATGTTATTTCACTTGTTTTAACAAGTGGAAATAATTAAAAGATACAACTAAAAAAAGCGCGTAAATTTAAATTTAGTTAAAATTGAAAAATGCACGCGCATGGAACACATAATACTATAAAAAAATACCACAAATACATACACGTAGATAAGTGCTAATAATTTAGAATTATGTATAAATAATTAATAAATTAATTTATATATGTAATTGATCTTATTAATATATAATAAAAATGAAGCCGAAAATAAGATATACAGTTATTCATTTTTAAACGTGCACACAAGTTAATAATATATATCATATAATAATTTATTAGTTTATTGATAACATGTAATGTTAATATAATATTGACTGTATTTAATAAAAAATGTATTTTTTAGAAGTATATTTCGTTGAAAATTAATTGAAACGGGTTTCAGATCGATTATATGATACCTCTCTATTATCACTTCTTATGAAAAATTGCATAATTTTATGAAAATTTAATTGCAAAATTTACAAGAAGAATAAAAAGAAACATATATGAACTAAATATTACATTAAAGTACAACTCTCAACAATTGTTTTGCGCTTAAGATTGGTGGAAAAGACTTCGCAGAAGCGGAGATATGAATTTTTAAAAATGGCCGTTTTTAGTTATTTTTCAACCTTATAACTCGAAAGGGATGCATTTTTTGAAAAAATGTCAAAGAACAAAAAGTGATTTGCGTAGCGTTTTTTCAACTATTTCATAATTTTGCAAGGTTTTTGTTAATATATAATACTATTAGCCGTTACTTGATGGAAATCCAATATATAATTATTAAATAATACTACGTATTATAATTTCCACTATATTAATAATAACATTTGCCACACTACATCGAGCAATATGCGAGGCAGACGATTCAACGCCGCTACAGCTGAGGGAACGGGATATTGCTTCTCACCACCGAACAGACCAAGAGAAGTTACAAGCTTGGCTACAGAAGCCACTTCATGGACGGCATCCAAATGAGGTCAACCAGGACAATGTCGACAACTTAGCGTCGAACTACTGGTTGATTTCGGGACAGATGTTTTCGGAAACGGAGGGCTTCTTGTTAGCTATCCAAGACCAGGTTATTCCGACGAAGAACTATCGGAAATTCATTATCAAAGATCCCTCAATAGAAAATGACCAATGTAGATATGGCTGTCGAACATCAGAGACGATCCAGCACATAACTGGAGGATGCCAAGCGTTTGCCGCAGCCGAGTATAAGGAAAGACACGATTCAGCCGCTAAGATACTACACCAAAAGTTAGCAGATAAGTTAAAACTATTGCAGGTAGGAAAGGTGCCTTACTACAAATATAATCCAGAGCCTATTCTTGAAAACAACGAGTTCAAGTTATACTGGAATCGAACGGTCCTAACAGATCAAACAGTTGCTCATAACAGGCCAGACATTATACTAACAGATAATATTTCCAGGCGAACTACACTAATCGACATGGCTGTGCCGAACAACAACAACCTAAGGTCAAAGTACAACGAGAAGATCGCCAAATACAGAGATCTGGAGGTGCAAATCCGCAGACAGTGGACAATGAACAGCGTCCACACGATTCCTATAAGACTGTCAACAACTGGAGTGATACCAAAGAACCTCCTGCAGAACATCAAGGGACTGGGCCTTAGTGAACATCTGTATAAACCGATTCAGAAAGCGGTTCTCCTTGCAACCGCGCGAACCGTCCGAAAGTTTGTAGAAAGGGCAGAAGACCACGCCACCTAGGACCCGATAACATGGAAAAGGTCCCCACAGAGCTTCATACTTTTGGTGTCTTTGCATACCTGGTATGAGTGAATAATCCCTGGAGGGAGTGCGAAGCCGTTTGGCTTGTAAGTCTAAATAACATTTGTATCAACGCACAGTGCCTTCTTCATATGTTATTTAGCATCTGAAGAAGACACTGTGTGTTAAAACAATTATTATGGTTAATATAATATATAGTGAAATTATAATACGTTGTATTATTTAACAATTAATAGTTCTTAATCTGAAGCGATATACCTTACTAGAAAGTTCCTTCAGGCATCCATATCAGGGCCTTCTTGGTTTACATTGTATACTATTGATCTACAGTTAATTGTATGTGACTATTGTATGCACCAATTTACGGACGACATCCAGTTCTAATACTAAAGCCGTATCTAGTGGAGTTCAAATGGCGTGAAAGTGGGTTCAATGCACGGCAAAGTATGTTTGTTATTATTATTATTCATGATTTACAAGCCAAACGGCTTCGCACTCCCTCCAGGGATTATTCACTCATACCAGGCATACAAAGACACCAAAAGTATGAAGCTCTGTGGGAACCCTTTCCATATTATCGGGTCCTAGGTGACGTTGTCTACTGCATTTCCCATGAATTTTGGGACGGTTCGCGCGGTTGCTAGGAGAATTGCTTTCTGCATCGGCTTATAAAGATGCTCACCAAGGCCCAGTCCCTTGATGTTCTGCAGGAGGTTCTTCGGTATCACTCCAGTTGTTGACAGTATTATGGGAATCATTTGGACGCTGTTCATTGCCCATTCTCTTCGGATATGGACCTCCAGATCTCTGTATTTGGCGATCTTCTCGTTGTATTTTGGCCTTACGATGTTGTTGTTAGGCACAGCAATGTCGATTAGTGTAGTTCGCCTAGAAATTTTATCTATTAGTATAATGTCTGGTCTATTATGAGCTACTGTTTGATCCGTCAGAACCGTTTGGTCCCAATATAACTTGAACTGGTTGTTTTCTAGAATAGGCTCCGGATTGTACTTGTAATAAGGCACTTTTCCTACCTGTAATAGGTTTAACTTTTCTGCTAACTCTTGGTAGAGTATCTTAGCGGCTGAGTCGTGTCTTATACTCGGTTGCGGCAAACGCTTGGCATCCTCCAGTTATGTGCTGAATTGTCTCCGATGTTCGACAGCCATATCTGCATTGGTCATTTTCTATTGAGGGATCTCTAATGATGAACTTCCGATAGTTCTTCGCCGGAATAACCTGGTCTTGGATAGCTAACAAGAGGCCCTCCGTTTCTGGAAACATCTGTCCTGAAATCAACCAGTAGTTCGACGCTGAGTTGTCGACATTGTCCTGATTGTTCCCTCAACTGTAGCGGCGTTGAATCATCTGCCTCGCATATTGCTCGATGTAGTGTGGAAGAGTCCGCCAACCTGTGGAAATATGAACGTAAGTTTATTATTGGTTGGTCGAGCTGCTTACCAATATCCACCAATCCTCTTCCTCCTTGGTGTCTTGGAAGCATTGTACGTTCAATAGCACTCCAAGGGTGATGTTTTTGTGCTTTTGTTAGGAGTGTCCTTATTTTTTTTTGCAGGTTTTGGATGTCCGTCCTGCTCTACTTTACAATTCCAAAAGAGTAGTTCAGCGCAGAGCAAGCATACGTGTTGAGCGCCTTAAACAAATTTCTACCATTTAAATTAGTTCTTAATACCCGCCTTACCCTCCTGACAAATTCGGCTGTCAATTCGGCCTTCATAGTGCCATGATCAATTCTTTTAGCCTGTTTCATACCTAGATATTTGTATGTTTGGTCTGCTTTCATTGCAGTTATAGTTTCACCGCTCTGCATTTCAAAAGCCCCCGGTTGTATCTTCCCTTTAACGATGTTCAAAATACGGCACTTGTCAAGTCCAAATTGCATTCCGATATCCCCGGAGAACTCCTCTACAATTTTAAGCATTTGTTCCAGCTGGCTTCTGGTAGCAGCCATCAGTTTAAGATCATCCATGTATAGAAGATGATTCACTCTGACTATCTCTTCGTTGTTGTTTCTAACATTAAAGCCGTGTCTGTTGGAGTTCAAACGGCGTGATAGTGGGTTCATTGCAAGGCAGAACCACAATGGGCTAAGTGAATCGCCTTGAAATATTCCTCTTCGTATCGGAATGGTGTTAGTTTCGATGGTGTCGCTGGATGGCACTTGCAATTGGATCCTATTTCTCTAGGTTGACATGATGCGTTCTAAAAAGGAAACAAAATTATTGTCGACCCTGTACCTTCTTAATATAGTTTTGAGCCACTCATGTGGTACTGAGTCGAAGGACTTCTTATAATCCACGTAGGCAGCAAAGAGGTTTCTTCGGTTGGTACAGGCTTGGTTACATATGACGGAGTCAACAATCAATTGTTCCTTGCATCCCATTGCTCCCCTCGTACATCCTTTCTGTTAAGTTGCAATGATGTTATGTTGTGCATAGATGCGTTGGGTCAAGCAGGAGGTGATCACCTTATACAGTGTGGGTAGGCAGGTGATTGGCCTATACTTAGCTGGGTCATGTGTGTTGTGTTGGTCCTTTGGTAGGAGGTACGTAATACCTTCGGTCAAGAACAATGGCATTTTTGCTGGGTTAAGAAAAACATCATTAATAAGATTAGCCAGCTGATGGTGCATACACCAAAACTTTTTGAGCCAGTAGTTCTGGATCCCGTCGAGACCTGGAGCTTTCCAGTTATGGGATTCCTTGATTATTCTTGAAATTTCCTCGGTGGTAAATGGCTCAAACTGCATCTGGCTATAATCTTGGCAGATTTGGTGTTCTTCATTGATCCAGCCAGCTGCGATGTTATAATCGGCTGGTGTGGAAAGTTGGTTTCCCCAGAACTCTTCTACCTGCTCTCTATTGGGATATCTATTATCTGCTATATTAGGTGGAGAGTTTAGCTTACGGTAGAAAGTCTTTTCTGATCGTTGGAAGAGCGCATTGTCTCGTTTTCGGTTATTGCTGGTCTTGTACCTCTTTAGCCGTCCTGCAATAACAGATAGCTTCTGTTTCAGCGAGTCAAGGCATTGCTGAGCAGTAACATTCGCTGGATCTTGTTGCGAATGATATCGGACACGATTCATGATTTTTTCAACTCGCCTTTGCAGTCGACTAGTTCTTGTGCCCCTGATGTACTCAGTCAGCTGTCCTATATCTATTCGAAGATTTTCAACTTTCTTGTTTATTATTATTATTATTGTGCAAATTCTCTGAGCTACGTAGAAATTGTTGCCGAATTAAACAATATAAACAAAAAGAAAAAAAATGCTCCTCCATATTACTGTGACTAGCTTGGGCCTAACAGCCTTAGGGAACTTTTCCCGTTACCCCTTCTCCCAATTCACTCCTGCAAATAAACCCTAAACAAAACCCAAAACACTGTTAGGTAATCTATTAACGTTGTATGTGGCGGAAAATAACTAATTTCCACAAAAACTTTCTATCTTTTTCAACGCCACTGGCTACGTCTAGGTATTTCTCTAGCTTGTTTAGAGCCAAGTGAATTCATCTCGTTTTCAGGTAGATAATTTATTTTGTGCACGTCTGCAAATGGATTCAACGGCTCCGAAAAGATATACGGACTCTCCGGTGAAAATTTCTGTTTGTTTTAAAAGTTCCTTCGCAGTAATTAGCTGGCTATAAAAACATGTCTTTATTATTTTCGGTATCACTTAGAAGATGAGAGTTTTGGCAGGATTTACAAGATTAAGTAAGAAAATGAGTCGTTGGATGGAACATTGTTTCTGAGATTTTGATGTTTTTTGTACAATGTTGGTGTAGTAAATAAAGTATTTTATGAATATTACTTAGAATAGAGGAAAAATATAAGTATTTTACCAAAAAAAAGGAACAAAAAAATTAATATCGATTAACTAAAGTGATGAGATTTCCTTTTGATCTTTGATTAGCTTATGTTATGTAATTAAATTATTTTCCGAACGCCAATGAGATATAATTTCAAAACTGATGTCTAATCTTGACCCGATGGCTATAAATAAGTCTGGAAGTCAGGTTTATATTCACAGGAATAAAAATAGATTCCAAATAGAAGTTGACATAAGATGGAAATTGGTGCGACATCTGTTGAGATACTGGAAAAGCTTTAGTTGGTCTTTAAAATGTAGATGGCGATATGTATACCACATGTTGCTAATTAAAAAATAAAAATGTACCTATTTTAATCTCAAAACGGTGGTTATTGGTATTTACAAAATTAAAATATAAATAGGTTTAGAAATGACTAAGCCAAATTTTTGTTTATGTAGTTTTTACTGTATTCTCGGAAAAATAAGACTTTAATTGTTGGAAATATAGATGAAAGTTAGTTTATGTCGCTACGTCATAATTCATATAGGTATTCGTAAATTTTAATTCTTAGTGCTTAGGGACTGGTCAAGGGCTTATAGAACGCGCATGACGTTCCGTAGCGATTAATTTTACTTTCATCGATTTGTTTAAAATTCAAATATTATTGTTCACATATCTTCTTTTTCAGCTGGTCATTATGAAGATTAAAGAATGCCTGATAAAAAATAATCTTTATTGAATTATTACATTCGCACATAATAATCCAAAGGTCTTTCGACTTTAGTCCTTCCACACTTAAAGTTTTTATTACCAGTAAATCTGACAACCAAATATCTATAATGTGATCTGGCAATTAAAACAACGAAAACAGTTAAATAATTAATTCTTTTACGACATAATGTCCTGCTGAAACATTACTTCATCTTCCAGATAGTCATCGTTGTTCTCGATAATGGTGGTTATAGCTATTTCAATCGCTTCTTTCAGCAATTCCAAATACATATACGTAATAACTCGACGAGGTGAGCTTTTGGTATGCTCAATCGTCAAATTTTATTATCGATATTAATTTATATCTAACTGCATTTAGCAAGTCATCCTCAATGAAAATTAATCAAATACTCTAAATGTGGTTTATGTAATGTACGTAAATGACACTAAAGTATATTTAATCTTCGATCCTTCCCAACGAGACTTTGCAAATAACTGCATAAATTCAGATTTAAAAAATTTATTTCCTGAAACTCAAAAACGTCTTCAGAAAATAAACCCAAGTAAGTTGTTTCTATTATTATATGGGATCTGCTTTAATACGCAAGTCGAACTGGATCCATAGACTTGTATTGAATGAAGTATTCCATTTAATGCTATATAACGAAATGTATTCTGCTTTTCAGCTACACTGTTCAAAATAACCTTCAATTTAATGTAAATTTAATGTTCATTCTACATTAAATTTAATGATTTTGTATCTAAAATCGTGAATAATTTATATCTACTTTAAATCTAAAGCAATTCATTCAAATATCGGTTCGTTGTACATAAGTGATATCTTAAATTTCATTAAAGTAACTGAAAAGATATTTCAACTTTCTGTACATTAAAATTAATTCATATGTACCTTAACATTAAAAGAATTTACGTTAATATTCATGATACATTACATGAGGTTCCGGGAGATGGCGCAACATGTACTGAACTTTTTATTCAGTATGATATAAGTTGCTTAAAGGGCTGGGTTTTCTTATAATGAGGTGTACATCTCTACCGGTACTGACGAAAACCAATGAGTTCAAAAGCGATGTACAGATGACGGTACACTACCTTTTTCCGATAGCAGAATTTTTTGACCTCATATTAATGATACATTAAATATGTGATAACATATCTTAAATTCAGTGAACACTGGCTGCCTATTTAATTTACATAGTCACTTTAAACAGTAATGACCAAATTTAATGTATGTTTACATTAGATTTAATGGAATAAATTAATGTTGATTAATGTAAATTATTGAATTTAGTGCATTACATTAACATTAGTAAACATTTATGAAATTGCCTTCCAGCACATTTATCTTAAATTTAATACATTTCTTTTTTACAGTGTAGTTACTAGTATTTAATGATTCCAGAGATTTGTAAGAGCACGTTTGTGATGTTTTGAGCGCTATATGGATATTTTGTTATCGAGTTTGCAGTAAACATCGAAAAGGTTTCGCATTCAAAGTATCTGTAAATGATGGTATTTCTTACGTAGAAAGAAGCTTCATAGATCATTCGGAGGCCTTTGTTTTAAAAGCTCTCTAATTTGTTGAATCTTGATCTGCCAGTAGTGATCTACGTGAGAGCGCTAAAGAAGAAGATCAAACAAATAAATAGGTTTTAAATTAGCAACTTAAGCTTTAAATTCAGCTTGCTGTTACAATTTGGCAGACAATAGAGAGATATCAGAGAAGTTTTGGCTTTACTTAGAAGATGATTCATGTTGAGAAGCCAGTTGAGTCTCCTATCGTAGTCTAGTCCTAAGTATTTTGCGTAATCTCTCCAAGGAATGTGAATATTAACAACGGATAGCCGATTGTAGCGTTAGTAAATATTACTGCCTGAATTTTATCTAGATTTCACTCAATTTTCTAATCGGTCATCAATATATCTAGCTTATTTATATGCCGTTCTAATCTCAGGATTATTAGGAGAAATGACGTTGAGGACGTCGCAAAAGCTGTATCGTCAGCGAATAAATATAATTTGATGTATTGCTCCTTCGGAATATCCGCAGTATATAGGTTGAATAGAGTGGGGAACATAGGAGAACCCTGGGAAACCCCTCTTCCCTCCAGGAAACTTAGAACCAGCCTTACCCGGGAGTTGGAGATTCCCAGCCTAATAAGCTTAATTACAAGTCCATTAGGCCTTGCTGATATCCAGGAACACTGTACCCGTATCGAACTTTCTGTTAAATTCCCGCGTTATCAACGGTGCCAGTGTAGTAGTCTGCTGAACACTACTGCTAGTCCCTCTGAATCCAAATTATTCCGGAGGCAAGATGTCCCTTTCAACTATAAAGTCGGTTAGGCGATTTAAAATTACTCTTTCTATTATTTTCTCCTTATTAGAAGGTAGACTAATGGGCCTATTACTCTTTATCGTGGTGGCACGTTCGTCTCTTTCTAATAAGAATAATTTTAGCTACTTTCCAGTCTGAAAAAAGTGTAGTATTTTTAGCTACAAAGATATCCAGAATTTCCAATATTATTAAAAAGTTATTTTCTTTTAGTATTTCCCATATATTCATAAACTATGAGAATAACAGAAATTATTATACACCAACCAATAACAAAATTTTTAGATATTTCTGGGTAAGAGGCAACCAACTATTAGAGATTGTAAAGGGGATAAACATAAGACTAACTACATCTGCACAGTTCTATTATTCGGCAGCTGGAGGTCATTTACCAAGTAATTTACTGTGAATCTGAGGTCAGAATTGGTACATCACGTGGGGATTTTGAGATATTAGAGGTTATAAACTCAAAAAATGTTTTTTTGGCTACTTTTTAAGTTATTTCCAAGTTGCACAAACTTTGTTTAGTCCTTTTTTCTAATTACATCTTTGACCACTACTCTCATTCTCCACTTTTTCTTGCAAAGTTTGGACTGTTTTAAGTACAGATTAGTAGGTTTTTAAAGACATATCGTTTTTGCAAATATCTTTTATCAATATATAACTAATTGTTTTTTTGTTGTCATGAGAGCTTTCTTTAAAGGAAATAAAACCAATAAAAAAGTTATTTTTGTAATAACTATGATATAAAAAAAGAATGGCAATTTTATCGATTTTTTCCCTTTTCTGCAGTAGCTAATTAACTAAATGACTAGCGCTAGAGCTCAAATTGTAGGTTTTCCTACTATCTGCATTTTACTTTTTTGTCTATAATCAATAACTGAGCTTGTAAAATTTAAAAAAAGTCTTTTGTCATCTTCTAACACTTGTAGTTAATTATTGAACATAAACAACCCTCGCCAAATGTCATAGCTAGCCTTGGATTTGTCCCTTCGTAAGTTCCAATAGTCGGATACTTCTTACCCATTACTCAAAATCTGTCTGAAATACATTTGGTCAATTTTTTACTGATTGTACTATCAAGAAATATTTACAAACGGCAGTTATTAAATATCGGATTACACAGTACCAAAATGAAGCGTAAATAAGCCAACCTGATCTGCACTAATACAATTTACTGGACATTTTACAAAAGTGTGCAAACAGTGCATTTTTCCAGTTATTATCTCATCTGGTTTATTGTCGAGTAGACTCGAGATCGAAAAGAGATAATGAGGAAAAAGTTTTATCTCTTTTTACTCCATTTCGTTTTGCAACATACAGAATAACAAAAAATATTTTTATATATTTTATTATTGTTAAATGACCTGAATTTTTTTATTTAAATTTATTACATATACTAAATACTTTATTTTCTATTGCCGCCTTTTAAGTAAGTCAGCTAAACCAGTCAGTTCACTTTAATAGAAGTCCTGAAATCTTTTCACGTTTTTCTTCGACCTAAGCAGGAGTTCGTAAAATCGATCACTGCATTTTATCTTTCAAACATTTAAGAAGAAAATATATTAGGTAATAGGATTAAAAAAGCTTTTAATATAATCCCCGTCTACTTAAGGACGTTTAAACGATACGAATAATTTCGAATATTACAAAATGGAATTTAAATTTTCAGCTCGCAAATGTAAAAATTTACTATTAGATTGTAAAAATATGATTAAATTAAATTTTACTAAAATCAAATAATCTATCTGAATACGACTACTCGTATATCCAGTTCATTTTAATGACTTTTTAGTGCATCATGTTAGAAAAAAAATGCTTTCAACTATGATATGTTCTTCAACACTCTAATTAATTATAATAATACCAAAATTATACTTTTCTTACAACTCTTTTCAATTAATACGAGGAACAATTGAAAAGTTTCCTCTCTAAAAAATAAATAAAACACCTGCAATTTTTTGTTAATTTTATTTTTTTTATAATGTCTCTAAATACCAACATACTTATTTGTGCCTCTTGTCCTGACATTATTCCATTAGAAAAAAAATTATCCTGTTGACCTTTAAAATAGGCATTCATCAACTGTGACTTTAATACAATATACGTAAAAATTACTTTTCTATTATAGTAGATATTTAGAGTAGCGTCAAGATACGCGAATTTAGCAACACGTTCAATATTTAGTTGTTATATATGTATTCTCTTTTAAGGCAGAGAAAAGGAAAAAATATATACAAATAATTTATTTCCTACAAATACCACTTTGGTCCTCTCTCCATACGCGTTTGGACCACCTCATGGTCTCGTCAGTGAAGCTATATCGCAGCAAATAACTGATATATGAAACATAAGTTCCAAAGTATGTCGATAGGATATTACAAACCTGCCACCTAGCGACTCGATGTCAAACTGAAAAATATCGCCAGTCGAAGAACATCTATGAATCACCAGTAGTGAGAATTTTTTTTTAAATCAAAATTTCAATAAGAAATACAGAAAGCTATCTGCCTATTTAAATAGTTGTTATATATGTATTATCGTTTCAAGCAAAGAAAAGGAAATATATATATATATATATATATATATATATATATATATATATATATATATATATATATATATATATGTATATATATATATATATACATATATGACGAAACCATGAGGTGGTCGTAACGCGTATGGAGAGAGAACCAGGGTGGTACGTCCTAAATCTGAAATTTTACTGTGTTGTGCTGAAAGTTATAACTAGACGCGATTCTTTAAAGAAATAATTCTACCCATTGCTAAAGGTTTTAAGTCAATATCGAAAAGTTAAATTTGTATACCATATAAATGAAAATCATATATGAAATATCAATTTCTTTTAAAATGCATCTAGGAGAAATGCTAAACAGAAATATTCCGTTCTTTCTATCAAATCAAGTCAATAAATTTGCTGATTTTTCTCTCGAAATTGAACCAATTCAGAATAAAAGCAGAATCCCATTCTTTTAATCCATCAAAAGTCTGATTTTAAAGTAAAAAGAACGGCGTTGGACGAAACGATGTGAGGTCAATCGAATAAATTTTACAACTTTCGACTATCTTTAAAATATAATTTGAAAGTTAAAGGGGAAATACTGGACCGAGTTAGTGAAAACAGGAACATACTGCAGTAATATTGCTTCAGTTTAAAATGTATACAATTTTAACATAAAGTGTTCCCCAATCTTGCTATGTCAACATTTAAAGCAAACTAACAATATTAACTAAGCAATTTACTATATTGGTAATACTAAAGTTTCTAATTATTATTATTAAGTTACTTCATTGACTTCTCAAAATAAGCTGTTCACGAAAGCCGGTCTGGGCCCTTTATATACCCTTTTCACCGATACCAGAAGATTCCCGAATCTTTTGGAAAGATTTTCATACTACATGGTGTAGTAAAAATAAGACAAAGAAATAATCAGGCAATTTCTAGATCTTTCTGTCAGAGGTGTTTTATGTCGAAAATAAGGAAATTGAGTTTTCTAAAAAGTTCTAGACCTCTCACCAGCCAATCTCTGACGTAGGGGTACCGTTGGCGTGGTGTTTTGGTGAGTATGTGCGAGTCTAAGATAAGTGGGTTGATCGAGTGTTCAGCTCGATCCAAGTATTTAGCGATACTTTCATGTATAAAAGTGCTGAAAGTAACACAATTTAAATCTCTGTAAATTATCGTGTTCCTAAGATAGTATGGGGCTCCGCAGACCATACGTAAAACTTTGTTTTAATAGCTCTCTGTTCGCCTAAATCGAGACCTGTCAGTGGTGATCCAAGTTGGAGCACCAAATGACAGGATCGACCGTATGAATAACTTGTAGATGGTAAATTTGTTCTTCAAATTTAACTTGCTATTTCGATAGAGAGCCAACCATGATTTTTTGGCTTTGGGTAAAATATAATTTGTATTTAGTAGCCAATTCAGTCTTTTATCAAAAACTAGGCCCAAGTACTTGGCGCTATCCCACCAGAGAATGCGCACTTTCGAGATGGATAACCGATACAGGCATCACTTGCTTAGAATAAACAGTATTACTAAAAGTATTGGTTAAGTATTGCACTATAGTGTATACATACATAAATATATATATATATATATATATATATATATATATATATATATATATATATATATATATATATATATATATATATATTGATTTTCTTAAACCGTTAATATTTATTTTTGATTTTTTCTTGGGATTAGGTTCATATTTAAAATACAGTTTTCATTGCTCTGACGTTTCATTCTTTATTTAGAACATTTTCAAAAATAATCGTCATTTGACTTCCATAATTCCGTTCTATCTCTTCAAAGAATGTCATGATCTCAATTAGTATAGTAGCTTTTACCCTTACTATGTCATATGTATTGATTTTCTTGAACCGTTAATATTTATTTTTATTTTTGATTTTTTCTTGAGATTAGGTTCATATTTAAAATACAGTTTTCATTGCTCTGACATTTCGTTCTTTATTTAGAACATTTTCAAAAATAATCGTCATTTGACTTCCATAATTCCGTTCTATCTCTTCAAAGAATGTCATGATCTCAATCAGTATAGTAGCTTTCATATTCATATATATATATATATATATATATATATATATATATATATATATATATATATATATATATATAAATATGTAGATAAGTTTTTGTCCGTATAATTTAAAATAAAATAGAATAAAATATTGGCGAAGCGGACGTGAAAATTTGTCAATCTATATGATTCTCGTATTAAAAAGTGCAGAGCACTCCAAAGTATGGAATAACTCCGGGTCCGACAGATGGCGACAGCGCTGTTTCGTCCTAATATGGGACTCGTCAGGCCACCGCAGTCGGTACAAACCATCGTCTTATTTGCCGTATTTTGATTATAAGTATGGCTTATACGATGCAAAGGCAAGATGATGGTTTGTACCGACTGCGGTGGCCTGACGAGTCCCATATTAGGACGAAACAGCGCTGTCGCCATCTGTCGGACCCGGAGTTATTCCATACTTTGGAGTGCTCCGCACTTTTTAATACGAGAATCATATAGATTGACAAATTTTCACGTCCGCTTCGCCAATATTTTATTCTATTTTATTATATATATATATATATATATATATATATATATATATATATATATATATATATGTACACTATAGTGCAATACTTAACCAATACTTTTAGTAATACTGTTTATTCTAATGCCTGTATTGGAAAATGAGAATAATATTAAAAATTAATCATCATATAGCAGTTATTATCGAGTATTTAGACAAAACAAATTTTTATTGATATCCAAAATAAAATAATTTTAAATAATATTTGCACCAGGCAAGAATAAACCTTGTAAATAGATATGAAGGCTGAACAGAAGAAGATTGAATGAAAACAATTTTGTCAGATAAGACAAATTCAATCAATACACAAACTGATGGTTGCCAATGGAAAAGGGAACGCGAGACATTAAGTCAAACAGATTTCATTCAGACTGTAAAGGGTGGGGTAGATGATTGAAATTGTGTCTATAAGTGCATTTGATTTCAACTTTTTTAGCTTTTGTTACTTTAAAATTATTTATTATATTTACATAAAAATATTCTCACCTACCCAAAGATAGTTTTTTATTGTAGACAAATATGTACAAGAAATTTTCTAATTAATTTAATTAAACTTTAAGATTGTAATATCTATTGTACCTATTATTTTCCAGTCAATAACAAAAAGTTGGCTTCGATCCTAAAACAATACCTTTTTTTAATTTATATTTAGACTTAAAAATAGTTTTAAAACTTACCTTATATTTAGTCAAAAATTAAAACCATTTTTAACATTATTGCTTACTGTCGTTGTAGTTTCTGTTTAATCCCTAATTTGTAAAAATATTACTATAATAATATAATATATTATACTATTTAATTGTCTGTCAATGTTTACGAAAACAGTTTATCCTATGTTTGTCCAGGATTTTCAAGAAAGTCTTATTTTTATTTTGTTTCTTTTAAGCAAGATACCTCAACCCGAATTAACCTATTTCGCTCATTTTTGACTATGTTCTAGAGCGTGAAAAAATAAGAGATATGTATATTTTTTAATTATATTCCTCATTTTAATTGTTATTTTTTGATAAAACAAAATTGAAATGATTCTATATAAAGAATACCAGATGCGGTTTCTGTCGCAGGGGTTACAACCCTGATTTGTTATTTTCAAAAATATTTCTTTGAATTATTTTTATCACAAAAATTACACAGGTTTTTGTTAAATCGCCCTTAAGCATTTAATTCTTTCGTGACCACAAGAGTCTGGAGAATTATCCAGGGAAGAGAGAGAGAGAGAGAGATATGGATTAGGGACGCATCGACTACTTGGTCTTTTAGCGTCCATTGTTTGGTTTCCTTGATACGTATATTGTTGTTCTACATTAGATTGTATAATCCAATGTCTTTGATAAATTTGATAACATTGTTAGAATTTTGGTAGGAGAGGAGAACATCAATCTTGTTTTCCTGTAATTGACGGAATGGGTGATGCTCATATTTTTTGCATTCAGTGATGATATGTTTGATTGATAGGGAGGTATGACAGGTTTCGCAGTAAGGAGCAGGGGATTTGTTTAGGAGGTATTCATGGGTTAGCTTCGTGTGGCCAATCGGAGCCTCGTCATTATGGTTAATTCTTGTCTTGGTAGATTAGGGAGGGGAATGCCAGTAAAGAAAGTCTTTTTAACTAATTGAAGTTTGTTGATTGAATCCTGAAAGTCCCATTCTAGTTGAATGAGGTTTCGAGACATATGATGTAAAGAGTTTTTAAGGTCTTGAGGATGAAATATTTTGTTTACTTTATTAGGAGAGTTTTGATGATTGGATGCAAGGGTATTGGCTTTAGTATTTCCTGGGATTCCAGTATGACTTGGTACCCAGATTTGATTAGTTTGAGGAGTTTAGAGAATCTGAAATTACCAGCCAGTTTTATTCAGAGGTATTTATGCAATATTGTAAGGCTTTAAGAATCACGAATAGCTCAGCAGTAAGGATTGAAGTGGATTCATGGAGGGAGAACACTTTTTTTGCATTCTTTGTATATTATGATGCTCCATCTGTGTTAGCTTTTTTGAAACCATCAGTAAATATGAGTTCGTGATTGCAGTATTTTAATTAAATTATTTGATGATACCTTGATTGGATTATTCTCGGGTTAACTTCTTTTTTATCTAGTAGTGTAAGTTCAAAGTTACAACTGATGGGGAAATGATTCCAGGGTAGGTGTTTTTTTTCATATACTGAGGGCATAGTTATTGATAGACGTTCCTTGGTTTCGGCGAAGCTAGTATGAATAAAAGGAGGATACTTATTCAAATAAGTGCAGTTGTTGGGGGGGGGGGGGGTTGAAAAAGGATTTAAAATGCGGAATGTAGGGGCGGAAGTGGAGAGAACTCACATAATTAAAAGTAAGTTGCATCCTTCTATATTCTAATGATGGGATTTCTGATTCACAATATAGGCTATTGATTGGACTAGTGTGAAAAGCACCTATGGAAAGGCGAATGCCTTTCTCATGGATAGGGTTTAATTTCCTGATGTAAGAGGTAGGCGCTGAAGAGTAGACTATACATCCATAATCCATCTTGAATTGTATTAAAGATTTGTAAATTGTTAATAGCGATGTCCTATCTGATCCCCATTTAGTATTTGATAGCATTCTAATGATGTTTAGGTTTTTAGAACATTTCGTCTTAATGTATTGGATGTGGGCATTCCAATTGAGACGCTTATCAAATACTAGTCCAAGAAATCTGTGCTGGGGGTTTAGAGGTATGTCTTGAGAATTAATAGTAAGCCTAGGATTGATGTTGCATTTTCTTTTCCTGCAAAAATGGACGAGTGACGATTTAGTTGGTGAGAAGGTTAATTCAATAGCGTGAGACCATGTCAGGATTGAATTGAGAGATGTTTGTAGGGAGTTTTGATTGTCCGAGGAGTAATATAGTAGGATATCATCCGCAAATAGTTTAAGGTGAACAGTTGGATGAATATGATTTTTGATGTTGTTTATAGCTATCAGAAAGAGTGTGGGGCTAATTGAAAATCCCTAAGGAATACCACTGTTTTGCGGGAAATGATTCGAAAGAGAGCCGCGAACTTTTACCCTATATGATCGATTTTGTAGGAAATTTGTTATAAAAGTGGGGAGGTTTCCTGAGAAACCCCATTCTAAGAGAGTGTTTAAAATAGATGCATGTTTTACATGATCGAAAGCTTTAGTCATGTCCAAGAAGGTAGCTGTAGTATGGGAATTATGGGAGAAAGAGTTGTGGATATCTATACCCAGTCCTACAAGATGATCTTAGGTAGATCTATGTTGTCTAAAGCCCATTTGTCCAGGGAAGCTTCAGCCATTTTAAGTTGTATTTGTTATCGCCGATTACGAATCCAATCTTATGTTAGCATTTGATTGGTTTAAACAAATTATTTTACATTTAATTTAATATACATACATATATGATATAATGACGAACAGTATTTCAAGGAATCTTTATAGTCAACTTATACACGTAAAACTGTTGCCCTATATTTTCCAGCAATGAAAACATTTAGAAATGGTCTTTAAAAACCATTGACCAACTATATTTCCTAATAAACTTATTTATATTTTTATTTTTGTTGTTCTCCTATTTTTATTTGACTTTTATTATAATATAGAATAACTTGTTTTATATAAATTTTCAACAGTTTTTAACATGTAAACTTCTACATTTCAGAATTCGTTGGCACACATATTTCTGTTAACACTTCATACTTTATACATATAAAATGATGCCAATGTCATTTGGCATATTGACAATATATCAAAATTCTAAAATAAGTTGTTATTGTTGCGCCACCTATTGAATACAAATGAATAATGTTGTATTGGAGCATGAAAAATAAGGGTAACAAAATAGATATTCAAAAAATCTTTCATGTGTTATACGAGTAATAAAGACGAGATTGAGATTAAAAAGAATTAAATACTTTCGTTTAAAAACAAAAAAAAAATTAGGTTATTATGTTAATTGAAGTCATTTTAATGATTTTTTTTTCGTAAAAATTTAATGAAAGTGGAATATTTTGATGATATATGACATTTTCAACAAGTTTTCCGAAGGGTACAGATAAAATAAGGATAAAAACTGAAAAAAAAGTTAGATAGTAAACTTTTTTGCCCAAGTATTGATAAGAGTAAGATATTTTGATTAAGTATTCATCATTTTTTATGATGTACTTGCATGAGGATTTCATAAGCATATATACAGTAGCTCTATTGCAAAAAAACACGAAACAAAACGGTTTTGATTCGTAAACTTGATTGCGATTCTGTGTCTTCTTTTTTTTAAGCCATCTCTTCGTCATCAGATCCAAACGAAATTACTTCTTCTTGTATACTTTTTTCAGGAATAGTAATAATGTTACTAAGGCCATTTCAAAAACTATTAAAAAGAATGAAATAATTTTTTTTAAATAAATCGACTTTGAAAAATTGCAGTGAAAGACAAAAGATAAATTGGAAACTGTTTTATATGCGAATTAATGTAATAATGAATAGCTAAAGATTTATTTTGAACGTAGAATTTTTTTGAAGTCGACGCCCAAGTAGTTGGAGTTGTTTTTAAATAAATTGTAGATGGTTTTTTCCTATATCATTATTATATTGTTTATTAGCTTTTGATCTTGGTTTCATTTTTTTAATATGTTAAGAGTGTCGTTATGAAATCTACAGATGTTTCTATAAATCCTATATTTTGCCACTCCTAAGTGGAAAAGGAGTTAAAAATATGATATGTTTGCTTCTCTTTGAAGGAAAAAAATAATAAAAAATAATGCGATATATTAGGATATTAATAACCTTTTTTTTAGTGGAAACCTAATTACATTAAAATCTTTATTTGCATTTTTTTTTCTGTAACATTCTATTTTTCTATGATCTTTAAATAATATTGAAGTCGAAATTTATAGAAAATATGATGGTTTGAAATAAAAGAAGGCGGTCCAAAACTAAATTAACCTAAGTTGTAGTAGACAAGTACCGTTTACCACTTTAAGCAATTTTTATTAAGAATTAAATATAGTTAAATCCTACGTTTAATGGAATGAAATGGACAATATTAAATCTCAGATAGATTAGTAGTTCAATGATTATAATTAGAAACATTTTTTTCCATTATTAAAAAAATAAAAATGCGTTTTAAAACCTTTGTCCTAGATAGTGACCATTAAGCAATATTTTTGGTCATTAGTTGCCCCACTTTTAACTACAGCCAGTAAATTTGTTTGTTGAAAAGAATTATTTTGGATTATTATTTAATTATTATTTAAAAATAAATAATAATTTATTTCAATACACTTTGACAAAATATAACAAATTTGTCTATATATTAATATAAACTTTTTTTGAACTTATAGATATTTTCACACACATTTTTTTTTCTTTAAATTTATCCTCTTTAATTCTTATATTTGTCCTAATTATTTTAAATTATTCGCTTGTATACTACAACAAAAATTATTCGACTAATTATTTGAGTATAATGATAATTATTTATTTATATATATATATATATATATATATATATATATATATATGTATATATATATATATATATATATATATATATATATATATATATATATATATAATAAATAGAAATATATCGCATACACCGTTTATGGGCATTGTGTAATCAAAGTAAATAAATCTAAAATTATTAAGCTAAGTGAAATATAAGAAAATTTTGCAGTCGGTTTAAGGTTTATCTTTGAAAAAATTTTTTATATTTGTTGTAGTCTCTATCAAAGATTTTTTAACATTAACTTGTCCCTATTCGACCTAATAGATTTTCTTTAACACCTGTAGCACTCTTATGCGACTTTCTTCCATGTCTTTGACCAGGTGACACACAAAAAAATAATTTAAATCCCACAAAATCCTTATTGGATTCTTTTAAAAAGACGTTTCGATTATTATGTGCCTGATATGTGCTCCATTTTCAATGCTATTCCAGCTGAAATGTGAACAATTTTGGTGTGGATTTTTCTGACGGTTGTTGAGGTTGTAATAAAATCCTTAATGGAAAAATCAGACTGTCTTTTTTTATTTAATTCTAAATCTAATATTGAAATATGAAACTTAAATATTTTTCTCGAGTTAACCTGCAAAAAATGTTTAAGTTCATGCATGCATACCGGGTGACCCTCAAATTATTAGCCACTCGTTTCTTCTTTGTTCTAGATACATCGTCATAAGGTTTAATTTTATGTAGAGTGGAGGGAAATTTAAATTTTTGTGAAGCAATGATTTATTTGGCACATTTTTTTTAACCTCCTATTATATTTCCATTCTCATTTACACAAAAACAATAATATTTAGTCTACTTTTCTTTAAGTACTACACTTCACATACTTCCAAACTAGCGCAGTAATATCCTTAGTGCAGTAATACTAGAATATTGTTGTAAATTCCTTTCTTATTTAGTGCATGAGCTATGTCAATAGATGGCAGTTCGTTTCCATTTAAATACAAAACAGCTTTTAAATTTGTTGTTTTAAAAGACTCAAAAAAGAGTATAAACAGATAAGGTTTATATGACAGATTAAGTTCGATTATTATGCCGGAACATCATGGGTAATAACCAGTGGCGTCCTAAAATAAAAATATCGTGCCTCTGTTATTTGAAGAATTTAAGAGTTTAGCTTTCGCTATAGACACCCTCCAAGCGTTGTTGAAGCGTTTGAAATTATTCAAAAATTCCTTATAATAAGGAAAAATAAATAACTGCACACTATCTGTTACTATCGATCTCCTCCCTTAAATTTAGAGTGTGATATATTTATTTCAAAATTCAGTTGGTATTACTTCTACTCATACAATCATACCAAAATTTCACTTTGATAACTTGAAATTTGATGAAATTGTGGACTCGTTAGCCATTTGTTGATTATGCAAGACATATTGTTAATTGAACTTCTCGTTCTTCTTTCTAAAAACCTATATCTATAAAACTTTTCGTGTCTAATGAAGGAAAGGTATATTTTTCTTGATGCCTACACTAGAACTTAGAACAACAAAATAATATGTGTTAAAACGTAAATTTAAAAGGGTATTATTGAAAAATAACATTTTTATAAAAAATTGAACTGACTTCTAAAAAAAGCGCAAAAAGGCGAAAATTAAAAATGTATTTTTTTACGAAATTGAAATGTTTGCAGTCGGCAACAAATTAACACATGACAAAAATATGAGATTGAGAAATACTTTATTTCCAATCGTTTTTTTTTTATATTTTTCGCTTTTTAGGCCCTTTTTCGAAATCGGTTCATTTTTTTATAAAAATTTTATTATTAGTTTTCAATTGCGTTTAATTTCTAAGGTCACCAGAAATACCCATTTTATCCAGAGTTGTAAATCACACTAAATTAAACAATAAAAAATTCTTTCAATTCGAGAATTCCCCAAATACCCGTTCTGAATAAAATTGTTCGAAACAAAATTTAGTCTACTATAGTAAATGCGCTATCTTGAATTTTAAGAAATTAATTTTATATTCGTAACCTAGGCCCCCAAAAACCCACTCCCAATACTTAAAACAAGTACATTTTTTAGTCCGACAATTTTTATCCTACATATTGAATTTGAAGGAATTATTTTAAGGTCCGTAATATACGCCCTAAGAACTCCCCTATATCAATCTAAAAAAATCCTAAAAATCCAAAAAATGTACAATTTTTAGTATCCCATATTGTATTTGCCATATTAAATTGTAAAAAATTAACTTGAGTTTCGTAACCTACGATCTCGAAAACCCCCTAATACCACTTTGGAAAACCTGTGCATAACGTAATAATTTACGTCATAATAATTTTCAAAAAATAATTTTAAACTTTTAATATAATATTCCCCTGTACCAAATTTGGATATAGTCCGGAGATATGAAATTTTTATTCCGCCATATCGCATCTGGCATATTGAATTCTGAAGAGAATTTTCTATTCGTTATGTATATTCTCAGAAACCACCCAGCAACAAATTTTGAAAAAAATCGAAAAATTGGAAAAAGAGGTGGTCATCCTTTAAAATTAATTAACGATGTCATAAATAATTTTAGAACAACGACCACTGGACAGCAAGAAACACATTCTTTTTCCACAATTCCGTATATTAAGGGAACCTCAGAGAAAATAAGACGAATTGCTAGCAGTTATAATATAAAAACAGCCTTTAAATCAGGAACTACACCTAGAGCTCATTTAACAAAAACAAATCCAAAAACTACCGATAAGAAAGTATATGTTTACAAAGGTTCATGTGAGTGTGGTGAAATGTATATTGGAAACACCGAGCAACCACTAAAAGTTAGAATTAAGGAACATAAAACTCATACACAAAAAGGGGAAACGTCGAGATCAGGTATTGCAGAACACTCCTGGAATAAACAGCACCATATAAAATCGTCTGAAGCAATATATATGGAACCCAACGTGAAAAAAAAGAAGCAGTTTACATTAAAAATAATAATGGAATCTTCAGTACACTCAGTGTTGAGATACCTAATCTTTGGCAACCTCTGTTGCAACATCAAATCATTGAGGTGTGTACAGTGAAGCGAAGCTTTGCTTCAATGGACACAGTCTCTATATAAGCTCTTAGCCTTAAGACAAATCATTCAGTTTATATTTGATAATTATTAGAGATACAACCCAATAGAAACGTGGTACAAACAAACAAAAATAAAGACAATACAAGTCCGACAAGCTTCAACATTTTCTACAACCTTCAAACAAACCAAAGTTTTATTACGAAACAACTTTGTTAATTGTTAAACAAGTCTGATAATTGTTAAGAGTAATTTCATGTTACTTCTAATAATACTGATGAAATTCTACAGGAAATTGTAGAGAGTTGGGTAATTTTAGTTAGATGCCTACCAAATGAAAACAACAATATAAAATATTATACCGATGCTTCGTGTAACGGTGTAATAATAAGGCTGTTGCTGGCTGTTAATAATAATCAAGATATACATATATTTTGTAATTTTTTTGTAATAAAAATATATTTCGGCAAGCAATTCACATTTTAATTTAATATGTATATATATATATATATACATATATATATATATATATATATATATATATATATATATATATGTATATATATATATATATATATATATATATATATATATATATATATATTTGACTATGTAAGGTCTGAAATAAATTCATTATTTAAAAATCCAAAAACTAGTTTGCTCAAATCACATTAAAATATTTAAAGTAGTTTACAAATTAATATATGACAACATATCCTGAGGTAATCAGTACGTTCAAAAAATCTTATTACTTTAATCGTTCTAAGCACAACATTCATGTAACATGAATGTAATGAAGTTGTAGATTATGACGTAGAACTGTCGACGTTTTTGTTTTAAAATTGTAAGCAACAGAGTCATATTTTATAAATAACCAAGTGTAACAATAAATTTGTAAACGTAATATCTTCCCACAATAGTTCTATAATTTTCAATTATTTTTAGCAGTTTCTGATTATTATTATTTAGTTTTGGACCCGAGTTTCGTGGTAAACTAAAAATAAATGATTAAAGTCGGTCATGTGCATCAAACCGATTTTTTGATTTTAAAAATACAACAAGGTCGTTTTCATTTCCAGTAAAGGTCTTTTATGTCTTGGAGTCTTTGTGTCAGTTATTATAGAAATAAAGCTTATACATCTTTTGACTTGGAATCAATTTAAAATTAACTTGAAATGTTTTTAGAAAATAGTACATACCGTTCATTTTCAATATGTAGAATTTATTTCAATTTTTGATTTACCTATAATAACTACAAATAAGAAATAAAATTAACACAATTGCTTCGACCACGCTCGAACCTTATGGAAACTGGTTTCCGGTAAATTTTTCTATAACTGGGATATCTTATGGTTCTCGACATTCAGATGAAAAGTTACCATGGCCACAACTCCCAAAAATTAAAAAAGTATGAGGAGTTAACGCATCAAGAATCAACCTCCAGCTTGTAACAATTGCTTACGGTTTAGAAGTGTAAAATTGTGTTTCAACTTCTATCGTTTTCTTTTTTGACACTAGTTAATATTTTTGTATCTGGGGCTCGTTCGAGGTGATACATAGCAGTCAGGACTAGATTCAACCCTTTTTGTAACAGGTATCTAGTATATTGCTACATTTCGATTACTAAACGTTAACAAGCGCGGATATATACTGCGCTGGTAAGACCCATGATAAACTATGGCTCGGTTATATGGTGGACAAAAACTATACAAAGACGGCCCACTCTAGGATTCTCCAAGCTCCAAAGACTAGCCTGCATATGCATCACGGGTGCCATAACAAACAGCCATGGAAACCCTACTAAACCTTCATCTCCTTGATATAATAATAAGAGCTAAGGCGAGGCTGAAGGTTATAGGCTAGAACTAAATAATGTCTGATGTACTACACCTGCCCTCAGACAAACCAGCATCAAAGGTACGATAACGAACTCATTGCTATAAATCCGCACTGACACCATGCTAAGAATTTATAACTTTGATAGACTCTAGATTATTCAACTAGACTGGAAGGCGGGCTCTGACTGAACAGTGAGTCAGCTAGGAAACCTGATCTGGTACACCGATTGGTCCAAAACTGACCATGGTACAAGCACTGGAATACGCGGGAACAAACCCACGGATGCAGCAGACCACAGTGTCTCAAGCAGAAATTCACGCTGTCGGTATCTATCTTCGGGAGAATCTGAGGAAGGGTTACAGAGGCAGGACCGTTCTCATCTTCTATGAGAGTCAGGCAACGCTAAATGCTCTAGAGTCCTATCAGATAACATCAAAACAAGTCTGGAACTGTCTTCAAAATCTTATCGCTCTAGCATAATACAACAAAGTCACTCTTGCGTGGGTACCAGGGCACAAGGGCGTAACAGACAATGAAAAAGCGAACCAACTTGCAAGTCAAGGGTATGCTACTCCTTTTATTGAACCATAGCCAGTATTTGGTGATACAAAAGCTTTTATTCTATTCATGAGTGGCTGGCTACCCTAGTGGACAAATCAACAACACCAGGCCCATTGGAACCACATTACGAGCCACAGGCACATCGAGCTACTGCTGAGTAGACCATCCGGCAAACAAAGCCACAAAATTCTACGGCTAAGCACACAACATCTCAGGCTGGTGACAGGACTTGAAACTGGTTAATTTAGCTTGAGAAAACATTTACATACAACGAACATCTTCAATAAGGAACAATGAAACGGCCTCACACACCATCTTCGAATGGGTAGATTTAACCTACTGGAGACACCTTCAGGGATCATTCTATCCAGAAGGCACATACCTAGAAGATGAACTAGTGAACAGGCTACTAAACCTGATCAAAGCAACCAAGCGGTTCACCTAAAACATATATAACAGACAACACAACAAGTCTTAAGGCTGCAATGTAAGACTTCTTTACCGTGACCTGCTATGTCATACAGTCAATCGCTTAATTGTGCTCTTAGCTACGACTTTCCAGTTTAATCTGAACTTAATCTTCTACTTTACCCAACATTACCCCATGTATACTGTTACACGCTAACTATATTACACTCCGGAATACCCCTTTACGATAACTGGTATGTTTTGTTAAGAGATTCTAACTCCAGTCCGATATTATAAAAAGTTACACTCTCAAAACTTACACAGTAATTAGAAGGTAGAGGTTGATTCTTGATGCATTAGCCCTCCGATACCTCTGAAGCTTTTGGTTTTTAGAGGTTGTGACCATGGTAACTTTTCATTTGCACATCGAGATCTTGGCCGGGAATCAATTTCCATATAGTTCGAGCAGAGTCCTTTACTTTAATGTTGTTTATAGTCGGGGGAGTGGAGCATTTTTGATGTTTGACTTGCACAAATATTTTTAATTAATCTTGTTTCAATTTTTTACTAGTCGTCTTGGAGTTTTTAAGCGTTCGAAATTACTATTATTGCGAGGGTTATAATTAATGTCAAGAAAAAAAGGATTTAAAAATTTGTTTTCATTGACAAAGATTGTTATATATTAAAAATAACATAATAATATGGTCGGTTACTTTATTCTCGAATTGACATACAGATTAGCATGTCATAGTATTTTAAATACTACGATTGAAATAGGATAGCATAGAGTCGGTTGTATATACCAAAAAATAAAAGGTCTCGCACTAATTATCAAATATAAATAAAAAATGTTATCACTGTATGGAGCAATCACACAACAGGCCCTAGTTCTAACAACATGTTAATTCTACGGGGGAATTAGTTGAAGAATACAATAAAAAAAAACGTACTTTCTGAGATCTTTCGAAAAAATATATTTAAAATGTTTAAAAAGAAACTACTATGTTTTATACCACTAAATTTATTAAGAAAACAGTGACTGTCATTTTCAAACTGAATTACAAAGGTAGACTAAGTATTCATACAGAAACATGAGAAAATTTAACAATAAATAAAAACTACCTGAGAAATTATATTATTACAAAGGGGAGGTACTAAATTTTGGGAACTAATTATTATTTGACGACAACAAATAACGGAAAAAACCCAAGTTCTGTCTGGTCATTAAGCAAATTTACATTTTTATAATTACTATGTTTATATATTTCTAAAGATTCAGGAATATTTAACTTTTGGCCCTTTGTTGAATAATGTAATATGTCAGTGTTGCCTAAATCAGGAAAACTGTGGTTGTGTTCTAAGCAATGGTTGGCAAAGCTCGAGTCTGTTTTGTGTAGTCTATATGATCGATGGTATTCTGAAAAGCGAGTTTTAAAGCTTCTACCACTTTGTCCAATATACAAGCTATCGCACTGTGAACATTTTATCTTATAAACTCCTGATTTATCATATTTATTAATTTTATCTTTAGCATTGTAAAGGTTAGGGGACAGATTGTGTTGAGATTTAAAGGCTACTTTTATGTTATGTTTGGAAAGAGTATGTTTTCTGATAGGGTAGCACAGTAGGACAAAGATATATAAGATGAACTTTCTTTATCACTTTTTATTTTGGGATATATTGAATTAAAAGCTAGTTGTTTTTGTTTTTAGTTATTAATTTCTTTATGGTTTGTTGAGAGCAATTGTTTGATATTGTAATCCTTTCAATGATATTTAGTTCTCTTGAAGATCTTCTTCAGAGAGAAGCAAAGAGAATGCTTTGTTATTTTCAGTTTCCAGAGTAAATTGAATTTTTGGATGGCAATTATTAATGTATTGTAAGAATTTTTGAGGCTGCCTAGTAGTGCCTTTAAAACATGCTAGAACATCATCCACATATCTGTACCAAAATTGAACATGGTTTTTGCTTAAAGGGGAATTAAGAATTTTGTTTTCTATGTTTGACATGAAAATGTCTGCTAGGAAAGGGCTAAGAGGAGAACCCATTGGTAGGCCTGAATTTTGTAAATAAAATTTGTTATTAAACTGGAAATAGGTTTGTGATAGGCAAAGTTCAAAAGAGGACAAGATTTCAGTAATAACTATTAGATTTATATTTCGTTCCTGTAAGATATCTTGGATAAGTATAAAACATTCATCTGTTGGAATGTTAGAAAACATGCTTTTTATGTCAAAAGAAACTAGTATGGAGTTATCTGGGGTTTTTATGTGTTTTAGTTTTTGAACGAGATCTACTGAATTATTTAAACTGTGACTTGGTTTAAAGTTGCTTATTTGTTTGAAGAATGAATTTAGTTTCATACTAAGTTCTCTCGTGGAGCTATTTATGTATGAAACATAGTAGCTCCTTTTTAAACATTTCCCGAAGATGATTAACTACCACATAGTAACGGCTACCAGCATCAACTTTTTAAAATATACTTAAAAGTTTATTATTTTGTGGTTTTATTCCAGAAAATTTTAAATCCGACAAAATATCTTCATATCATTAGATTATTAATTTTATATTATCTAGTGATCTGAACATATTTAAATACTATGCCTATTTTTTCATTTCTTAAAAGCCTTTTATATTATTAATACTACCATGTATTTTTTTCTTTAATCTCAAGATAAAAAAAAAGTTTGTCATAAAACAATTTTATATGAGAAAATACTTTAAAAAACAATATTCTTATTTAAAGTTCGTGACTTCCTGTCGGCGCCTATAAGATAAAATGTCATAATAACAAAGCAGTGTTGATCCCCAAGGTATTAAAAAGACTTGTGTTTTTTTTCATTTCAAAGCCATCAAAAATAAACCCACGAAGAATGGAAACAAATCCTGTATTCCTCGTTATTTTCGGTTATCTCTAAAAACCATAAAACATTATTAAGATGTTCTTATTTAATTTGATTTTATTAATATTAACTTACCCGTTTTAAATTTTTCTGGTATTAAAATTGTTTTTTTTTTGTTTTAACTATTAAGTTATGTTACATACACTAGTATGTCTGACAATAGTTCTACTAGTTTCAAGATAAGTAACCTTAAAAAAGAGCACAACATTAAAATAAAGAACAATAGAACAACCTTGAACAATAACAAAAATTTTGACGTCAATAAATTAAATCACAAACTGTATTCAGGTTTATATACGTCAAAAAAAGTAGAAGCTATCAGAGAAAAATTAAAGAACATTTTTCTAATTTTATTGAATTCAAATTATTCCAATTCGGTGAAAATTTTAAAGTTTTACAGAGCTAAGATATAAGCTTAAAACCGACCTATTTTACGTAACGATCAAATCGATTTTAATAGTTCTATCTTATTAATCTTATCCCACTACTAAAAATTGTGAGCATTAATAATATTAAAGATACTTGGAAAGAATCATAATTTTTATAACCCTTTCGAAAGTAAAAATATAATAATTAGCGACCCGCTAAATTATACTGAAAAAAATTGTTAATATTAGAAGAAATACCTTTTAGGGGATTCTACAAAATGAAGTCAAGAGGGTTTAGTCTGGAGACCTCCACGGTCACTCAATAGGTCTCCTTTTGGCTATCTTGCTAAAAATTGCGATATTTTTCCTGAAATAACTGACACACTCCTTCTTGGATTCTTATTTTACAGCCATATCCTCTATTATCATAAGACTTTCTATCCTCTGTGCCTCAGTGCATTTCATTTTCAGTTAAAATTAACTCAAACTGATAATTTGACAAAAGAACAGAACAGTTTTTCTCAACTTTTTGGACTGTGACGCGTTTTTACGTAGGCGGGGAGCAGGTCGTGCTCTACGGATCTACTTCATTTACGGCAGCGGATCATCGGTCAGTGGATATTTCTCATGCAGACAGTCATCGGTCAAATGCTCAGCGCAAGGGTATCGGTTTGACGGTATCTACTTATATTCGGGATATCCCTGCTCTCTGAACTGATCAACGGTTTGACTGCCTGAAGGTCAAAATATCCACTCGGTGGTCGGTTCTCGGGCGCCACCCTCGGGATTCATGTGGTCGAGGGCCCACGTATGCACCGGGCAGCTTGTTACAGTGGAGATACGACAAGCCAGGGGTCAATTGTATGTATTAGTGCTGGTTGCCGGCCGCCAATCGTTACCTGTAACGTTAAAAATGAGACTAGGGAATGAAACAAGCGGTTTCCTGTATCCTGTATTCCATACTTATATAAAGATATGACCTAAAACTCACTTACAATCTAAGATGTACAACAAACTAACAATTACACCGTCTGGAGGGCAAGAGTATGTTGCGAGAGCTGTTCACGGTAGGTCGTACTGATCGGTAGCGCTATAGACCGTAACTCGGCGGTATCATTCACGACGCTATTCACGTTACCTCGCACTACACGGTTGTGACGCAATTCATGACGGCTCGTACGCAAATTATCGCGTTTCGTATCTAAAATCCGCGGACGCTGTTCACGGCGCTTCGTACTAAAATTCGACCGACGACGGTATACACGGTATGTCTAAGAGTAACACGGCATCGATCGGCGGTAAGCGACGTCCTTACACGGCGGCGGCGGCGGCGGCGGCGTCAGGGCGGCAGTTGTTAAGCGCCCTTATCAAGGGACAGCGGAGGGCCCCCGGCGGTAAAACACATTCCTGATCATTTGCTAGACCAGGTCCGGCAGGCGACCCAGGCAGTCCGTTTAGACTATTGACCCGGGTGGAGAACGTGCAGTTCTCAGCGAAATAATGGTCTGCTTATTGTATTCTCGAAGGATTTTGATAAGCTCTTAGAATCTATTACATTTACATTTTTTACATGCACAGTTTTCACAGCGGTGTTTCGTCCACAATGCCAGCGGTTGTACTCGCCAGTGGGTCCGCTGGCATCTTTCCCAGACACCCTGTGTTGACGTGCTAATATATATCTGATTTTTGAGCGGAACGTGTCGGTATGATATTACTGAAATTTGTATTTCAGTCATCGGCCATTGCTTTCTTGTCTTATTCTTATTATCCCGTATTACTACGACATGCTCGAGCTGAAGTAGTCCGCCCGAGCTCCCACTACGCTGACGTGTGACGGCGGGCGGTGATCGCGCATACAATACTGCTGTATGCGGCGCGTGATTACTATGGTCGGACGCTCTGAAAATCTCGGAAAATTATATTTCCCGGCATAGCGCGGTAAAGCTAATTATATGTCGGTAATCTTGAAACTTTAAGCATTCTTTTCCCGCAAGAATCAGATTTTTCGGATGTAAAATAAATAAATTAAATCCCGGCGAACATACTCATGCCCAAAAATTAGTAACTTCGTTACAGGACCCCATATCATCTTACGTAAAATAATTAGAATTTTTTGGAAATTACGATTAAAATATAACAATATAATTAAACTCGATGAGGTTTATTGGTTTTATTTTATAGTAAATTATAATATGGACAAGCATATATATATATATATATATATATATATATATATATATATATATATATATATATATATATATATATATATTAAAAATTAATAAAATATCGTTAAGAAAGGGGACAGACAGTATATTCTCTGCCAATTCCACTCTATTTCTCTCTCCATACTAGGTTCGACCACCTAACAGTGGAGCTGTAACGAATCGAGAGCAAAATGCACAGAAAACATCTGTCTACTTAGAATCCCCATATCATAAAATATCGGCAGGATATTACCTGCAGAACTTGATGCCGGACTGTTATCTTAAACAGTGCAAACGAACATCTGAATATACTCCGGAGCGGTAGGTCAAGCAAGATCACGAAATCTTTTGTTGAAGACGCCTTTTGTCGCCTCTATAAGATAAAATAATCTGTTCAGAGTACAGTATATGACTAAATTTTTAAAAAATCAAAATTTCAGTAAGAAATAAAGAAACCTCTCTGCCGTATTTAAATAGTTGTTATATATGTATTCTCCTTTTGGACAGAGAAAAGGAAAGAATATAATATTCAGTTTATTTCCTGCAAATACTACTCTGGTCCTCTCTCCATATGCATTTCGACCACCTTATAATCTCGTCAATGAAGGTGGATCGGACTGAGAGCAACATTCGCACGAAATAACTGATATGTGAAATATAAATTCCAAATTATGTCAGTAGGATATTGCAAACCTGCCATCTACCGACCTCGATCTCAGATGGAAAAATATCGCCAGTCGAACGACATCTATGGATAACCGGAGTAGTGACAAATCTTTTAAAAAATCAAAATTTCAGTAAGAAATAAAGAAATCTATCTGACGAGACCATAAGTTGGCTGAAACGCGTATGGAGAGAGGACCAGAGTAGTATTTGCAGGAAATAAACAGTTTGCATATTATATTATTTCCTTTTCCCTGCCTGAAAGGAGAATGCGTATATAACAAACAACAGACTAAGTTACAGTCTAGATAAATATGTTATATTTTAGGTTATAAATATTTTAAAAGGAAAATTATTGATTTACCTAATACACGAGTGTAATGATGCAAGATCATATTGATAAATGGAAATTTGGAAAATAAAAAAAATGTACGACAAATTTTAGGAATTTTCTTGACGTAATTAAATATGAAATTGTGTAACTTTGTGCTACTTAATTATCTTTAGTTTTTAGAGTTAATGCTGTAACTTTCATTTTGAAACACGGCTTTGTGTACTGGGATTAAGAAATAGGTTGTTTCGGGATTATATTTCTATTTTCGTAACTTCAAAAATGCGACTTTATAAATAATAAAATGAAAATTTTAAAATATTAACTGAAAATAAAAAACGAAATTTTGTTTAGGTGTGTGTTGGTAATACAATTACTCATAAATTTATCACAGTCAGCATTTTACGATAAACTGCGTCCACGTTAATGGAAAAATGCCAATAATTACTCAAAAACAAAGAGTTTTAACAAGCTTGTAGGTAAAATCTTATTTTACGTTAACATGCTCGATTATAAAAAAAAATAAATTGCGGCCATCATCAATACGTCAAAAATATCGCTTAATCCCAAATATAAGGCCACCACAATTTTTGTATAATTTTTTCACACTAAAAACAAAAATTTTAAAAAATAAGTTATCTCTCATCAACTTATTCAGTTACCAGAAAGAAAACATTTCCCATGATAGATTGCCAAGTTCAGTTACAATGCCAAATGCAAAAAAAAAATGATATTCGGAACACAATTACTAAAATAAGTTTAACACATTGAATATATTGTAAAAATTTTAGTTTGTGTCAAACCGTCTATGAAATACAAGCCCCGGGAAACCACTGTTTTACACACTTAAATTCAGTTATTTGTTAAAATCTACATGTCATGTGTAGTTAAGCATACAAATAAAGGAAGAGGTAAGAAAATATTAAAATTAGATATTGTTTTCTACAGATGTTGTGAGAAAATTAACTTCAAAGAGGAATAGGGCACTTTCTGTGGACCTATGAACTTGAATTTACAGATAAAATAAAAAATCTAGAAATAGCAACTTAACCACCCATTTAACTATGGTTTTGTTCGTTAAACATTCAACTCGTACATCGGTGAGCAAGCAAGAAGAAAACGTTATTTGGTCGTCTGGAGAAGAAAGTGGGGACCCGGGCTGAATGTAGAGTGTAAGGAGGGAACGCTTGTTGCAAGATTAGTCCTAAAATGCTTAGAAAAGCGGGGCGATTTTTTCCTTACAAATCGTACTTTTGTGTAGTGCAAGTGAAGGGATATAACTGTGGCGGGCGGTTACCTCTGCATCCGACAGTTCAAACGAAAAAATCGGTCTGAAATATATAAATGTCAGTCACAATGTGATAAATGATTTTTATATTTTAGTCGGTCATACACGTGACCAAGAATACTGGTTCGATTATGAAAGTATCTAGAGCCTCTTAATAGGGCATCCTTCTGGATTTCTTTATCTTCAAACCTTAACGTGTAAAACTTCCCGATAGGGTCTCGGACAAAGATGATGTAAGCACAGGACAGGGAAAATAGAAGCAAGCTAAATTACCACAGTCGCAGCGGCCCTACAACGCAGTAGTTAAAAAAATCACCCCTTTCTAAAGTAGGGGAAGATGTCAATTTGAAAACTATACAGCCATAATATATATTTAAAATATTCTGGTAAAAGCTGGTACTACTCATCGCAATCGCTTCTATAAAATCTATATATTTATTTTTTAAATCCTGTGACACTATGATGACAAATAAGTTCTTATTGTCTTGTTTCGTGGAATGACTAATGTTAGTTCGACATCATTTGTGTGTCGATGTAATAAAATATTACGGACAATCCATAGATAGCAAATGTCATTACCAAATCTAAAGAAAATCGGTTGGATCATTTATAATATTTTGTAACCATAAAACAATAATGAAAATCATGGTTCTTGGGTTTATACCGTGTCAGATTGGAATTATTATCCGACGTTTCGCCTACGATTGCACAAGGTGCCTTCAAAGATCTTTACTCCACGAGATTAAAACACTGAATGGTTGTCGAAGAGCAACAACCCGGTATTTAAACACAACTGGTGCTCAGAAAACCGTGATTCAGTCTTAAAATCGATTTCCATGTGTGATGTAGACTGTAACTTGCATCGCTATTAATATTATTTGGATATTTACAAATTTCGATTGATTCTCTAATTTTACGTTTAAAGAAACCCGGTACTGATGCTGGCATCTTAGTTTTTTTTACATTAAAAGTGCCACCTGAGCAATGCTAGTGTTCAGCTACTGCAGATTGTACAAATCTTTTTAATATATCTTTTATGTTCCTTAAACATAGTGGATATAGATCGTCCTGTTTCATCTACATACACTTTACCACAAAAGCAAGGTATCTTGTAAACGCCTTCTGTTTGAAATGGAATTTCGTCCTTTGGAGACTTAAAACATTGTCCAGCTTTCTTACATGTGTTGAAAATTGCCCGAATGTTTGATTTTCGGAGCAATCTGGCAATCTTGCTGGTTTCGTGGATGTGAGATAAGACGACACTGTCCATAGGAGGTACATTTATGACATTTTGTTGAGGAGTTAGGTTTTTATATTTATTAATAGAACGTCTTATATCTTCAGCACAATATCCGTTGCCTCTCAGAGCATTAGTCAGTTCTTCTGTATCTGATTTCAGTGGTTGTTCATCACATATTGAAAGTGCTCTACGTGCCAAACAGTTTATAATGGATTGTTTTTGAGAAGGATGATGCTGTGACTCTTTCCTTTGTATTAATACATCAAGAAAGGGAAGGGCACCATTTGATTCATTTTTTATATTGAATTTTATGCTAGTGTTGTCTTTCGTTACATACACGAAACCACCGACAGGATTGCCAGATGGCTCCGAAAATCATGTAAGAAAGTTGAACAATATTTGAGGTCTCGAATGGATACAGCACCATTTCAAACAGAAAGCGTTTACAAGATACGTTGCTGTTGTGGTAAAGTGTATGTAGGTGAAACAGAACGGTCTATATCCACTAGGCTTAAGGAACATGAAAAATGTATAGAAAAGTAACAAATCGTACTACGTGCAGTAGCTGAACACCAGCTTTGCTCAGGTCACACCTTTAATGTAAAAAAAACTAAGGTGCTAGCATCAGTCTCTGGTTTCTTTAAACGTAAAATTAGAGAATAAATCGAAATGAGTAAATATTCAAATAATATTAATAGAGATGCAGGTTACAGTCTACATCACACGTGGAAATTGATTGTAACGCTAGATCACGGTTCGCTGAGCACCAGTCGGGTATAAATACCTGGCCGTCGCTCCTCGATATTCATTCAGTCTTCTAATCTAGTGGAGTGTAAAGATTCCTCAAGAGGCCTCGTGCAATCGTAGGCTAAACGTCGGATAATAATTTCAATTTGACACGGTCACATGATTTTCAACTTGACCAAAACCGTGAAAGCGTTCGTTCTTTATAAAACAACAATATTATTATGTCACTAAAAACATAAAGGTTGTCTAATTAGGTTTCATTACCAAATGTAAAAAATAATGTTGACGCATTGTTTCTGAAATAAGTTTAGTCTTCTTCTTCTATTTCTCAACATACTGTGAACATATGTCCTCTGCCATACTGGGCTACGATTGAATTCATCCAACAGGTGATATACCATGATTCTGGTGGATTCTTCATCGCCATATAAAAAATTAAGTTTATCGGTGGAATCTAATTGAGAGGAACCATGTCGAAACTTGTGAAAAATTGTCGCACGAAAATATTAGCGAGTTAATTCCAATTTTTGACCGAGATGAAATTCTTAAGTTACTGTAAACAACACTGTTCGTTCAATGATCTATTATTTTCACCATAATTTCAACATCCTGAAAAAAATACATGTTTTTATTTTCAAGATGATTTCAACATCCTGAAGAAAATACATGTTGTTATTTTCACCATAATATCAACATCCTTAAGAAAATACATGTTTTGATTTTCTGAAATAGATTGATTCAGTCTTATTTAAAAATAAACCTTCTAGACTTGTGCTAGTCAAATTACCCTCGTCGTACTAAAATTATATTATAATTTAGAAATTAGCATATCTACGTCACAAAGATATTTTTGAAAATTAAAACTTATCGCCCACTTCAGTTTCCTGTACGAAATGATGCCAAATATAACAGAGGCGTCCCAATAGTTGAACACACCAGTTATTAATATTTAATTTTTTTTTAATCTGTCTAGATTACCCTAAAACTATACTAATCCTGAAAAAAGTGCTATGTTTTTTAATAAATATCTCCCAAAAAGTAAATAAATTTTACAATTCTGCATTTTCATTTTCAGCACACCCACAGAAAAATATCTAGCTACGTTACTGAATTCCACCTATTTTCAAGGTCCTAAATTTTCATCGTTTAAGCAGGTACCAAAACACTACTTACCTTAACCTAAAAATAATATAATAATAATAGTTCAAGGTTGCTTAAAAAAGGATAGTAAGGAACGATGAAAATATGTTACATTAACAACACGTACTGACAAAAAAGTTCTGTAACCTGTATTGGACTATAAAGTTTATTTAGACTTACTTTTAAATTGATCCAAGAACTATTGACAATACTGTAATCAACTGATCACATCCATTTAATTTTCGCACGAACTTCATAAAGTAACTGGACTGATCAGGTAATAAACTAAAAATGCCTGTAAGGTGTTATCCGTCATGTTGTGTGCAAAATACCTCTGGCAATGAAAATTATATGCGCGGGATTTAATCTTTTGTCTTGAAATGACAAGGGTAGAAACATTTCGCATAACTTTCCAAATTTTCTTCTACGTCTACGGTACTATTGGTCGGTCGTATTTTTTTATGTAAAAAATATTTTAACATTAAACAAAATTAATAAAGAAGGTTCTGTTTGTAAATATGATTATAAATTTTCATATAAATACTTGTGCCCCAAAACAGTCTCTTCTAAAATTGAAAGTTTTTGCTGGCAATTATAGTGGTTTATCAAAGGTGAAAAAGTAATGATTGAAATTTGCATGACTTTCAGGGATACATCTTTTTCCAGATGGGTTATAACCGGTAGTGAAAAGTGAAACTTGATAATATAAATTATTTAACAATTTTACTATATCATAGTATAAGAAAGATTTGCATTATCTATAAGCTAACTAAGTATTTAGTTGTAAAAAAATGCAATTTTATACATTACTATCATTACATGATAGTGTATTACATTTTACAGTCAATTTATTAATAAATATATTGAATAATTATATTTTTATCTTATTTTTTTTTGATAAATAAAAATAAAAATTGAGCAAAAATCCATATAATGATATTTAAGCATAAATAAATAACTATAGATCTAAATTTATTCCCCCAATATACTAAATAAAAGTTCAAATAGTACGAGAGAAATAAAAAAAAAAAATTTGTAAACACTTGATTTAAATTTGATTTATTTTACCACCTTATAGTTATAAATTTAAAAATATCTTGAAGTATGTTTGAAATACTGAAGCGCATATAAATATATACATATACCATTATGTTATAGTTATAAGTGAAGCATAAAAATATTACAGATTTTCATTATTCATTCATTCATTCATATCAGCCCGTTTTCATCCACTCCTGAATGTAGGCCTCTTCCATATTTTTCCATTTCTGTCGGTCCGTAGCGATCCCCATCCAGTTTTTTCCGGCAATTTTCTGGATGTCGTCACGCCACCTCTTTTGGGGCCTGCCAACACTTCTCTTGTTCTCTCTTGACCGCCATGCTGTTATCTTGTATGTCCATCTGTCTATGTCATGTCTTACGATATGTCCAGCCCATCTCCATTTTAGCTGCGCTACTCGTTTGCTCACATCTGTTATTTTCGTTCTTCTTCTGATTTCTTCATTTGGAACTCTATCTCGTAAACTAATTCCCAGCATAGCCCTTTCCATCGCTCGTTGTGTAACTCGAAGCTTATGAATGGCTTTACATGTTAGGGAGGTTGTTTCAATACCATAAGTAAGAACTGGCAGGATGCACGACTCGTAGACTTTTCTTTTCAGACTTATGGGGGTGTTACTGGATTTAAGAATGAATCCGAGTTTGCCAAAAGCTGCCCAGCTGAGACTTATTCTTCTAGGAATTTCAGCCGATTGGTTTTCCTTCCTTATTTGTATTTTATGACCTAGATATATGTATTCTCTTACGTTTTCTATTATTTTATCTTCAACTTTAATTTGTATTTGTTCTAGACTCATTGTTTTTGTTTTTGACAAGTTCATTTTGAGTCCTATCCTAGCTGATGCTTGATGAAGTTCTTGTATCATACATTGGAGTTGTTCTGGTGAATCACTAATTATAACAATATCATCAGCAAATCTTAAGTGGTTTAGTCGTGTTCCGTCTATGTTAATTCCCTTCTCATGCCAGTCCAAGCCCCTAAATACATCTTCAAGTGCCAACGTGAACAATTTTGGAGAGATTGTGTCTCCCTGACGTACGCCTCTTTTTATAGGTATCCTCGAGGTTTTTATATCCTCGTCTATTGTAACTTGCATGTAAACGTTTTCATATATATGCTGAATCCGAGCTGAGTATCTTGAATCAATCCGAGCATTGTCCAGTACTTTGAGAACTGCCCATGATTCAATAGAATCGAACGCCTTCTGGTAATCAACGAAAGCCAAATGCAGAGGTATATTATTTTCATTATATAAAATTCAGTTTTAAATTATATTCCAACATGTTTACTCAAAAACCTTTTATATTTATTATAAATAATTAAGTACAGAAAGCTACTGATTTTAAAGTATTTTATCTCCTAGTGCTACGGACGATTTGCAAATTCATAGTTTGAAACAATTGCAAATTCAAGTCTGAAATAGTTTGTTTGATCAACACAAGTTTGAGAAATGACAATTTGTAAGATATTTGAAACTTTAATAAAAATAAGTAAACGTTAAATTTTACAACTAAATACTGTTAACTGCAACATTTCTCTAAATTCAACTGTGTTAAACACTACACTAAACTGTACATTTAAAATTATTATAATTATTATTTATTGGAACTTATGAACCCAATAGGCCTTCATCAAAAAAACCTATTTATGTTAGATTTGAATTTGAAATCAGTACAAACTTTCAAAATTAAAAAAAAAAAGATATTAAATGTTAAATTTGAGTTCTACCAGTGTCGTTAATGGATGCGTTCTGGCTGGCCTTTGTTTTCGGTTTCTGATGTTATACAATTCCTCTATCATCGAATGAATTTCAGATTTTCTTTCAAACTTAGGTATTAGGACAGAAAGTCTTGCAAAAATGAGATGGATGTTTGTTAGTTTTTTAAAAAGCTGATTTTATGAGGGATTATTACGTAGAGCTGTTGTTGCCGCCTTTACAAAGTTTTTTAATGTTGCTTTTCTGCAGTTACTGAACATAGCGAGCATGTATTCTAATAGACGTCAGTATAATGCCTCGTGTATATGGGCTGCCGTTTTTCTTGATATCCGTTTATCTTTTTGTATTAGACTCCTAAATTTTGTGGTTCATTTTCACACCTAAATACTTCACTGATAGCTCGACCAGTACTACTTGGTTGTTAAGTAATATTAATTATCAATATAATCTAGGAAACCAAGAAAGATTTTAATCGCAATTGAAAACTTTACGACCACAAAACAAAAATTTTACAATTAAAATAATGACATCAATTTTTGACTTGCCTTTTAATGGTAAATTTGACGTGTTGACCACATCATAGCGGCGAGCATTTTTGGTTTGATCGCTGAATTTGAATCTGCCTTCCATTTTATTTTCTAAAACTCGTGAATTTTTGGTATCTAGTGTAAAAATATTTGCATCAGCTTGTATACATAACAATATTAAGAGAAATAAAAAGAAATACAAAAATTTTTGCTTTTTCATTTTTCAGATAATATAAAGGACAATGTCCCTATTTCAAAAATAAAACAAGATTTGTCGTAACGGCTATTTTGAAAACAACATTTGTGATGCTTAACCATTTCATGTTTTGAAATTAGTCAAAATATCTAGAACTATATGGCGTGGGTTAAATGGCAACAAATCAAAAGTATTTCTTTATAAAATTTTTAAAGATAAAAAGAGATAGAATGATGATAAACTGAAATGAAAGGCAAATACACGTTTTAGACACAACACATCTAATCATCGCTATTTCAGATCTGACTAAATACAAGGTTGCCTCGAAGTTAAGGATAGTTTTTGGTAAAATAATTAAATAAATGCAAAAACTTTTTAATTTGGGTATTAACCGCATCAAGGTAAAGGAATATTCTAAACAAGGCGTTCAAAGAGGAAGACTGCCTCAAAAATAATTTTAAAGTAATTCCAGACTGTCAAATGCATACAAGGAGTCGACGACATCACATCCTATTAATAGAAAATATTTTCAAATTCAATTAAAATTAAAATTTTCTATTTTGATTTATCTTTATTAGTTTATTTATATTCATAATTAAAGACGCAGGCAAAAATTTAGATATATTATCAGCTACATTAAACTAGTAGATAAATAACAGGGTCGTATTAAAGAAACCAGCATATTGTTTATGGCTAACTCACTTAAGAGAAACAAACTCTAAAATATTAGGAAAATACTTAAAAGAGGTACGAGAAATTTTTACAAATGCGAACTAACCTTGCTGAAAATATATTATAATCATAAGTGAAGCATAAAAATACTCCAGATTTTCATTATATAAAATAACCTGAAGTCTAGTCAAATTTAATTATATTCTAACATTAAAGGTACTATTCTCATACGATATCTATAAAGATACAGAATAACTAAACAACTTATCTAAAGAAAAAATTTGGTCACAAATTGATAGATCGCTTAGAACTCGGTATTAGTCCCCATACCTGTCAAACACAAATTGGCAATATAAATTGTACTGTGACGTATTGTTGTCGACTATCGAAATCTAAACAAATTTTATCTATTAAAAAATGTCGGTGGTTGTCATATTGTATTCACAATTTTCAACTTAAGCAAACATTTTTAAATTTGTACTTGGATGTTGTAAGCATCCGTTTTTATTTTTCGAGCCCATATTCGAAGTGATTACAGATTTAGGTTAAGTGCATGGACTTTTTTGTAGATTTCATGCACATTCCCACATACTTTTTAATAAAAGAGTTCAGGTTTGTTCACAAAATTTTTCTATCGTTTCTGGTTTCTGTTTGTTGCTTGTGTTTGATTACCGGCATACTCTATTCGTCATTTTTAATTTTTACCAGATATCGAATTTGGAATTGTTTTTTTCGAAATTTCTTTTAATTATTTCTGCAATGCTATAGGGTTTATGAGCTAGGTCTGCTCACAAAATGGGTAAAGTCATAATTTTAGTTTTCGATTGCAGACATTCTCTGACTAGATATTCAGGTTATATGCCTAGATACTTTCCTGGATTTTATGGTTCATTTCCGTAGAGATTTTTTCGTGAAGAATTCAAATCTGCTCACCAATATGCTCTATCACCTCTGATTTTTTGAGATATTGAAGTTCATTTAAAAATTTAATTTTTTTTAAAAGAATCCGTCAATTTAACTCATCAAATTGCATAGCGAATGACCAAAAAAGAGTCTGAAACCCCAAACTTGTAGGTTTATATATATTAAATGCGATTGGAAATTAAATTCGATCTATGACATGAGCTTACAGTGTTTTAAAACAGACTTAAACTGTTAGTCCTATGTGCCATTATTGACAAATTGTCTCAAGTTTGTAAGGGATCATTAAAACTATAAAAAAGCGGTTTTAATATCATTTAACAAAATATTTAGGTGAAAACTTGATCAAGTGAATATAGAAAAAAAATATGCAAAATTTTTAACAATGTTACAGTTTTTAAGAAATACAAGTCAAATTTTCTTAAAATACGTGCTACTACTACTACCCGGCTCTGAACCCTCAATTAACCCCTTTCACCTAGATAGAATTTAAGAACCGATGCAGGTAGTTGGATCTAATCAGCACTAAACATTATGACCTATAAAGCGAAACTGAGAGGCTGCTTCCTCCAATAATTATAAGCTATTTTATGGTATTGTGGAAACAAGGCGAACTTCCCAAATATGGGAGCGTTTGATGCTTTTTACGTGTTTATTTTATGACTATAAGAAGTTTTAAAAATAAAGCTTTAAAGCTGAAATAGTAAACACATTTTTGACAAGTGTTTAATTAGCTTTAATAAATCAAGTTTTCAAAGACTTGAAATCCATCTCTGCGTTTCGTCTAGCAAAATGACAGATGTAGGTCACAGTTTCGGGAAAGTAAATTTTTAACATTGTGGGAATGAAAAATACAGAGAAACTCAAAATTTTTGGTATTGCAAGATTTAAAAAAATAATTTTTAACAAAATATAACAAAATGCATTTTTATTCTACTTCAAATTCTCATACATTACTATGAATCCATTGTATTCTAGTAATTCTTCGTACACAGATGAAATTATATCCGCATTTATAGTTACAAAAATTAATTACTTCAAAAATTTTATTTTCAGGCGAAAACTAATTTTTATTTTTTTTATTAAACTACATATTTAAGCTTTGTTTCTATTTCGGAACAGCTTAGTTACGTAAAATTTGTAAAAAAAATGCAAATAAGTGTATTGTAGTTATGATTATTTATATAATTTTGAATATTTTGAACACATTCTATACCTTATTATGATTTTGATAGCTCTGTCTGAAATCCGAAGGCAAGCAATACTTTTCATCAAGAATGACTTTTCGAAGCTTACTAGAATGAGGTACCTCATCCGTGAATACACCAGACGCGGATCCAGGGGGGGCGGTGGGGGCGATCGCCCCCCCCCCCCAAGAGCTTTGAGTTCAGAAAAATAGACCCGATTTTGCCTCTTATACTATAGTTTATTCAAGAACTAGAGAGAGTAATAAATCATGTTTTACCCTCTTTTTCTTCGCAAAATACCTGTATTCTTTAGAGTCCGGGGTCTTTGGCAAAATCTGTTAGAGGTATATATTTTTCATAGAAATGCGTTAGAAATTTTATAATCAAAAATACCGGTCTATAATAATGGACTATTTGGGTTGGATAACAATAGATATTTGGATGTGTGAAGTGTTAAAAAGGATTTTAATCCTTGTCATAGGCATCAGAAAAAGGTTTATTTTATCACTCACAGTATTTATGGCATAGACTATTATTTCGGTAATAAACTTAAAATAAAAAGTTTTTATAATATTATTTTATTTCTTATGATTTTTTTAATAATTCACATACATTAGAAAATATAGATAATTTTGACATTTAACACAAATCACAACTGTAATTATATTATTTTTAATTTTGGCATAAAAACCGTTTTAGGCACATTCAGAATAAAACGTAGTCTTTTTCTCTCAAAAAATTCTAAGTTATAATTTAAATACTTATAAAATACCCATTGTCAAAAATACAAGAAGTTAAACATATATAAAAAAATTAATTCGTCCATATAATGTGAAAATTTTGTTGGGCTATCGGTCATTTTATTATTAATTAAAAACATTTTTAGGACATTTGACGTTTCAGTTTATTTATTTCTTAAACCATCTGCAGAATTACAATTAAACATTAAAAAGGGATTCAAATGTAATTAATTTTTATATGTTAAACATATTTAAATAATAAATTGTGTTTACGCTGGTAAACATTACGTATCTAATTCATAATCTAAGTCAGTGAAGCTATCTTCGCCCAAATTAATTATAATTGGTTCCTCTATCTCACGGATCGTGAGATAGAGTTTCCACATTTTCTTTTATTCTTTTATTATATGGATTTTTCCCAATTTTCTGCACTAACTTTATTCCAAAAAATGTTTCAAAAGTTCTGTTAAATTATTAATTTTGTAAGTTGTGTTATTTTTAGCAACTCTACCTTTTACTTGAGAAAGATATTTCCTTCGCCAACGGACATTTTCCGAACGATCTATAAGAACAGATTTCCTATCTGATTTTTCTCAGCAAAAATTAAGTTCCCTGAGCAATTTCCAGAGCTCAGTTCCTTTAATTTCAGATAAATCCCGATCTTCATTGATTTTAGTTAGAATTTTCTCGACGGTTGGGATCTGCTTCTCATAATAAGATGTATGTACAACTCCTTTGATTGCAGTTTACATCTCTTCTTCCATCGAGGTTTTTTGTCTTTCTCTTCAGTATTCGGTACATAGTAGATTTTCCAACTCCTGTCATATTGGAACACTTCTCAACAGAACTTTTAACATTATTATCTAGATATTGATATTTTAAGGCATCATAAACATTCATCGTAATAAGTTTTTCGTTGAGGAAAAAAATACCCTGGTTTAACGATTTTGGAATAAATATAGATGTGGAAGCCACATTTTTTGGGTATCTAACTAATCTCATATAATGTATAAAAACAAGCAAAAGCAAGATAAATCACTAAGGACACACTGTAAGGTGTACTTTGCTCACTGACAGAAATTAAATTGAACTATCAGAAATTCTATTGTTGCAGTAAATTTATAAAACCTTATAATGTTTAAATATAATCAAATATAATTAGATTCGCGTTAGTTTTCAGTTTTATTACCCCTCTAGTTCTTGAATAGAGTGTAGCAACGTGTATGCTTGCGATCGCCCTTCCCCTTCCCAAGAGCTTTGAGTTCAGGAAAATGGAAACGATTCTGCCTTTTATATTAGGAATGTGTATGCTACTAGCACTCCCTTCCCGTTGACAACTTATTCTTGCGATAGCCACTCCCCCCAAGAGCTTTGAGTTCAGGAAAATTGACACGATTCTGCCTCTTATACTAGAAATGGGTATGTTTCCCGCATCCTCTACCCCTGTCGACAACTTGTTTTTTCTTATGATCGCCCCCTCCCCCTCTTGGAAAACTTAAAATTCAGAAAACTAAACCCGACCCTGCCTTTTACACTAGAAATGGGAATGATGCTGATATTTTATTCCTTGATACCCTTTATATTAGTACAGGATGGAAACAGTTAACATAAACCAACTAAACGAAAATAATATTAACGAGACATCTGATGCGACTGGAGGTTAAATAATCAATAACGGCAATAATAAACCAAATCCAAGAAATATTAATTTAATTAAAGGACGATCTGATCACGGTAATCACTATCAGGTGGACGAGGTACGGGCTACTGATACGGATATATTGTTTTCAGTTTTCCGGATACTGAATCACAGTGATCGATAAATCAGCAAAAACCTTGTTAATAAAGAACGAAGGCTTGCACGATTGAAAAGTTGAAAAACATGGTTCTTGGGTTTAGATCATGTCAAATTGGAATTAATATGCGACGTTTCGCCTACGATTGCACAAGGCATCTTCAGGAGATTAGAACACTGAATGACTGTCGAGGAGGAACAGCCCGGTATTTATACCCGACTGGTGATCAGCGAACCGTGATCGGACATATTACGAAATAACAACATGAATTCCATCCTACTAGAATTAATTAAAGCATGTCTGATTTCAACTTATTTTATTTTTCAAGGAACTTTCTACAAGTGGACTTTATGAGCGGTCGTGGAATCTTCGCTATCACCTGTGGTAGCTAACATCTTCATGGAAGCTTTCGAAGAAAACGTTTTGTCTTCTGCTTCTCTAATACCTAAATTTTGATCATTTCCTGGATCATCTAAATCAACAACACCGTAGCATAAAATTCACTATGGAAACTGAATCAAATGGTGCCCTTCCCTTTCTTAATGTACTAGTACAAAGGAAAGAGAATAGCAAATTGAGACATTCTATGTACAGAAAACCAACACATACAAATCGATATCCCAATGCAACGTCACACCATCATCATCCTCAAAAAGAATCCGTCATAAAGTCTGTGGTACATAGAGCACTTTCAATATGTGACCAACAATCACTGAAATTAGAAACAGAAAAACTGACTAATGCTCTGAGAGGCAACGGAGATTGCGCTGAAGATACAAAACGTTCTATTAATAAATATAAAAACCACCGAGAAGATTGCCAAATTGTTCCAAAAATCAAATATTCGGACAATTTTCAACACATATAAGAAAGTTGGACAATGAACCTTGATAGCTTGCTCTTGTGGTAAAGTTTATGTAGGTGAAACATAAAGGTCCATATCCACTAGGCTTAAGGAACATGAAAGATGTAAAAAAGAAAAAAATTGTACAATCTGCAGTAGCTGAACACCAGCATTGCTCAGGTCACACTTTTAATGTAAAAGAAACTATGGTGCTAGCATCAGTGTCTGGTTTCTTTAAACGTAAAATTAGAGATTCAATCAAAATTTGCAAATATCCAAATAGTATTAATAGAGATGCAGATTGCAGTCTACATCACAAGTGGAAATCGATTGTAATGCTGTATCACGGTTCGCTGAGCAACAGTCGGGTATAAACACCAGGCTGTTGCTCCTCGACAATCATTCAGTGGAGTAAGGATCCCTGAAGATGCCCCGTGCAATCATAGGCGAAACGTCGGATAATAATTCCAATTTAACACGGTCTAAATCCAAAAACCATGATTTTCAACCAAACCTCGTTGTGTGGTTTTATATTCGTATTTTATGCCAGTTTTATATTTTTTATGGGAAATTATCATATTGTAGGGAATATTTTTGCTTAGAAAAAATAAGAGGACCTTTCTATGCTTGTCGCAACTGCGCATCGAAAACTGGCGAAAATAGAGCTCTTTTTAAATTCCCTTAATTTGAATATCTATTGCCAGAAATAGTAAGAATAATAAGAAAAAAAGGATGTGATGTCCAAATTAAAACAACTATGTAACAGAGATATGCTTCCTAATTTTAACACTTTTTTTCCGTGCAATATAGAGGGTCGCGAGATAAGCAAGGTCACTAAAATTGATACCCTTTCAACTTCAAAGGCACAATCACTTATAACTAATCTATGGCCTAGTTTTTCACTATTGTCATTATTTTTCGTTTCAAAACATGTTAACAAATTATTCGCGAATTATCTTTATTTTTAAACAGTTAATAGACTAGAAAAAATAATTTCTAAATTATTTTGTTTAAAAATGGTTGTAAACAAATGCATCCCCTTAAACAACAAATATCTTTACGATTTATTAAGTAATACTTATATGTGCAATGTATTTGCAATTCCAATTTATTAAGATTTTCCTAAAATGGATTGGCTTTTAATTTGTGCCGAAATTATTTTTGCAATTATCAAAATTTTCTGAAATTTTGCCATTCATCCTACGCATTCAGGGCCCCCCTTCAGTCTGCCTCACTGGCGTTCCCGTTGTGAATATTTTCTCCCGTTCCCGTAAACTAGAACGAACGAACTGTTTAAACCACTCGGTCTAAAATAAGATACGCGGACCTTCAATATAGGTGTTAAGCGAACTCGAACTCTGCTATTCAATACCGCTTAGTTTTAAGCCATCCGTCCTTTAATTCTAGTGATGAAGTTACTCTTTTGTTGTGATTTTGTTGTAATTTGACAGTAGGAAATTAAAGAAGCTCTTATTATTAAGGTTAGGATGGTTTGTGTGTGGCCGCTTTAAGAAAATGCTTTTGTCCGCTGTTTATAAGCTTTAAAAATCGTGATTTTTAACTGGGTTCTTCAATAATCTTTAATTTAAAATTTTTTTATTTCCTAAAAATGTAGTAGAGGACCAAAGAAAAACAATAAATTTTTGTTAAATTTAAATGCACTTCCTCCTGCAAATTCAGTATGAAAAAATATGAAGGTCTACTTTCAAATTAGCATGATTCATTCATACTCTTAAAATTTACGAATTATCGTCACACAAATGGCGATATTTTTTGTACGGACAGTACCACTTACGTAAAAAAGTGTCTACATTTCTCTATTACTTATTTAATTAAAAAACGCAAACAAAAGAGAGAGTTGCTATAAACTGGAAAATTTGGACGCTTTGGTCCGGTTTTATGAGAAAATAATAAAATTTCAATTTCTGAAAATCCCATATCCGGTGTCCAAATTTATACGAAAACTATTCCAAGGAATTAATTTTGAAGTTATTAAGGACAGATTTTAACAAGCAAAGTAAAACGACAAATATGTTGTTCTAAGTTTTAAAATTAACTATCAAATAAATACTACTTTACAAGTGTCTTTTTTAAAAATATATTATACTATAAATCGTCTCAAAGTAAATTCAAGATTTTATAGTCTTATTATTTATTCATAGTTTAATTTAATTTAGTTTTTAGTTGAAATATATTGTCAGAAATCATGTGATCTTCCTCATCAGTTTCTATCGGTACCTGAAACTCTAAAAACTTATTATTACACACACACACACACACACACACACACATATATATATATATATATATATATATATATATATATATATATATATATATATATATATATATAAACCTCACGGTTAAACGATTACATGCGTAGACTACAAATAAAAGAATTGATTAAAGTGGACTAAATTGAACACCAATTTTTTTTGTGATTAACTTTGTCAATATGAGCTTTGTTCCAAGCATTCTAAGCTATCCGCAACAAAGACCATCTTGTATAATAACCTTGTTTTTCTTGAAGAGTATATTTAAATAGCAATTAATCTTTAGTAAAATTAAACAATTTGGGTAACACATTTACGTGTTCCTTTTGTCTTGAACATATACCAAAATAAATATATAGAGTTCTATTTTGAGAATACCTGAAATAAAACAGAAGAAAGGCACATGTATTTGAATTTAGAATTGTAAAGTAGGATAACTTCGCCAGATTTTTTGCATATTGTAATATTTCTTGAAATAAACATTATAGCAAAAAATGGTAATATTTTCTTATATTCTTGTTGTTTGTTTATTTCTTATGATTTATTATTTCAAATATCCCATACATTGTGTCCCTTGAAGTCCTGTGCAAAATCGTATAAAATTCTGGAAAAAAGTTTTGAAAAATAGAACGCCTATTTTTCCATCACTTAATTTATTAGCTAGGCATTTTTTACCAAAAACACTGAAAAATAGCTTCTTCAGTGATTTTTAATTTACGCGAAATATCGGGACTGCTACTAGCTTTGTTTCGAATACATTTTTTAAAACAAGTTTACACATGTGATGGCGACAAGCAAATAGTAAAAGCTCCCTTTCTAATTTTTATTTCAAAAGTACACCATAAATTCCATTTAAGCACCTTATATTAAAAGCTGTCGTGAAACAACTCATTATTTCAACTTTGTGATAAAAATTTCAAGTATAGAATGCGTTTAAAATTGCTTTGGCTTATTCTTCATCAGTAGAACTATTTAGTTGTAGAACGACAAGAAGTTGTTCCCTCTCTCCAAATGAAATGCAGACTCGCCCTTCTTTAGAACTTCTTACATTCAAACCTGGTAACAATTTCCCATCCCTGGACGGTGGTTACTTCAGTTATTTCATTCTGAAAATCACATTTTATCGGTTCTCCTCTTTCCTTTCTTTTATGTGTTCTAATTTATTGAATAGAAGATCTGGTAGTTGAAAATTCGTATCAGCTTAAATCTATCGCTTCCATCAGAGCCAAAAGAATATAAACTAAATCTCTTATACTCGGCTGGCATCTGTCTAAAATTGCAACTGATTTTGATATGATAAAATCCGTTCTGCTTCTTTTTATATAGTTACAGACTGTAATATTTCAGGCAAAATATAGAACAACTGTGATGTCTGCGATGGCTCTTCTAAGCTTTCATCAAAGCAGACAGACCTTTTATGTATTTTTTGAGGTGATAGTAAGACGTGTGATGTTTAAGATGTCGATGCTCTTCTGCTATTTTTACTCAAATCCATTAGGAAGTAGCATTCAGCGCGCTTGTAAACATCCTGGGATTTCTTACAATTTTTGCAGATCTCTCCAAACTTGATAAAAATCCATAAGTTTCTTTACACAGTTAGGTAGTCCTTTTGTAGGTATTTCTGCTTTTTCCCAGAAAGATTTGCGCATTAACTCATAGTTAATTTCACTTTCCGAATGTTAAAAAACACAAAAAAGTAAAACTGCTAGAATTTATCGATTCGACGATAATTTTGCATCCATTATTTGGAGGTTTACCTCCCCGACTAAGGGCATCTTCGAAAATCAAAACAATGTACGTTATTAACCCGTCAATGTCATGTTAAAAAGACGTATAAAGGCAATACACACTTCTCCCACGCAACTTATAAGAGCATGTTTTTGATGCAAATCAGCGCAAGTTGCAATGCTCACAATAAACTGAAATTTATTTTACGAGTATTTCAGAGCAAAATGAACAAAACTAATACCTATGCATTAAAAATGCTTTGAAAAACACCCTAATACATATAACAGTTATTTTTACTAGGTTTATATGAAGTTAAATTATAGGAATACAATAACTAAAGGTGCATATAAATATAGCGAGCCGAGTCCGTGACGTTCCCGTGACAAGCCTGCCTCGGACTTACAGCGAGACTCCTTTAAAGTTTACCGATTTCTTTTGATGTCGAGCGCCTTCAGAGGCAGTTCTCAAAGGAGGTAATAAACGCATTTGGGATACATTAAGTCAATTTTTCTATACTTCTATTGTTTGCGAGCAGCGCGACCGAGGATCGCAGCGATCCATTTTCTATTGGTTTTTTGGTGTGAACTCAAAAGAATTTTTTTATCGAGTGGACGGGTTTATGGCACGCTCTTTCGAAAAAATTTACTTTGCCTCGAGAAAGACGACACAAGATAAGTAAAATGGGACTCTGGAAATATATTTTTCTTTTGGAAATGATTGGCTCTATTTTGTTTAATAAATATTCAAAATCTAAGGGAGAAATTTTCATGAAATTTCGGTATCGTCCGCTAATATGTTGGAACTATAAATCTGCTAGTTCTGACCGTTTTTTACATGGTAGTACGCTATTATCGATGATATTTTCATTTTTTATCTAATAAACTTTTTAATAGTAAAACCCCACTGCATAAAACTAACAAAACTTTCATTTATTCTTCGTCAGACATGGCGGGGCAGGTCTATCTTCTTCGCTCACTTTGTATTAACGAAAACTTTCGTGAGAACTTTAACCGAAACAAGGATGCCATTTTTTCTTCGTCATCAACAAGTCATATTAAAGAAAAAGAATTAACTGTAAACCTGGCCATACTCTTTACCGAAATTCTTTGTAAAAATCTACTATGAGACTCGCTGGATGACAAATTTCAATCTCCGTAATACAAAATACATCTGGTGAAATAAAATTTTCAAAATTACAAATACTTATAAATATCTATCTACAAACATTAAAATATATCTTATATTTAGTCTTTGTTTTTAAAAATCTGCTTTGACATCGGCCGCCGAAAGCACAAAGGTACGTATAAATATGGCCAACCAAGCAAGTGGCGCGCCCGTGATGAGCTTGCCTCGAACTTGCAGCGAACCATCTTTGATGTTTACCGGTTCGACTGAACCCTTGTGCTTTAGACGGCTGACGTCAAAGAAGATTCTAAAAATGTTTGGGCAATGTAAACCAACAAAAATAAAAATAAATAAAAATATATTAATATCTCAGACAGAGATATTTATCGGTATTTGTAAATTTTGGTAATTTGAAATAGGTGGCGTTTTCGCACCAAATGTGTTTTGTATCACGGATACTCAAATTTTTTATCCAGTGAGTACGGTAGTACATTTTTTGGTAAAAAATATAACCAGGTTTAAAATTATTTCTTTCTTTAAATCAGACTTATTGATGACGAAGAATAATTGGCAGCCTTGTTTCGGTTGTCTCGATCGAGCTACTTACAAACAAGAGAACTATAAAAAAATTGACTTCTTGTAACCCAAATGCATTTATTATCTCCTTTGAGATCTGCCGCCGAAGGCCCTCTCGACATCAATAGAAGTCCCGCTATAAGTTTGCAGTATACTCGTCACGGGCGCGTCACGTGCTCGTCTCGCCATATTTATACGCACCTTAACTAAGTTACGTCATATAAAACCTTTAATTATATATCAGCAACTTTCGAAAATGTTGAATATTTTATAGTTTTAAAAATTTAAAACAACACCTTTTCACCCGACATTTTATCACTACCACAATAAGTGCCAACTCCTCGACCGCCAAAACATTAGTAGTCACGTTCTTTCCAGATCCCAAGGGCATTTTAGGATTACATTTTTGCCGGATTTGAAACATGTACAAAATTCAGACAGTCGGGTAAATTGGCCAAAGTTTCCCGACGGGGAGCGCAACCCAACTTTGCGGAATAATATTTTCTGACTTGAACAAAAAAGTTTTTTGCTTTTACATAATTACGTTTTTTTCCTGTGTGTATTTTTTAGTTTTTCAAATATAAATAGAAGCGAAATCTAATAAAGTGAAAAAGTATGTCACATTGAAAAATTTCCAAAAATTCTAATTTAAAATAAGATATGCAACATAAAATGTGATTTAAATTTTTGGTACAGCCAAAACAATCAGAAATTTAAAATATTTCTTTGACAACAAAAACCAGTTTTGTATTTTTACAATTTATATTTACTTTTTATGTATTTTGGAAAATTACAAGCTTAATTTTGAATTTAATTTATCCAGATTTCGATTTTAATCGTAAATATGAATATCAATAATTATTAGCGGAATCAATGAGGAGCAGCAAGGCTTCAGACAAAACAGGCCATATTTATAATTCGCCAAATTACAGAGAAGGCCATCGAATACAACAAAGAGGCATATATGTGTTTTGTCGACCTCACAAAAGCCTTCGACAGGATCAGACTTCATGACGTTCTCGAACTACTTAAGGACAGAAACATATGTCATAACATCCTGGAAGTAATTAAAGACTTAAACAGCAGAAATACAACGAAAATTAAAGTAGGCAACAAGACATCGAACCAAATTCCAATATCTACCGGCATAAGGCAGGGAGACAGCCTCAGTCCAATTCTATTCAATGTCATTATGGACGAAATTATCAGAGAGGTGAAAGAGGCCGGTAGAGGATATAGAATGGGAAAAGAAGAACTAAAGATAATTTGCTATGCCGATGATGCAGTACTGATATCGGAAGACGAAGACAACCTCCAACGGCTCCTGTACAAGTTTGAAAAGACCGCTGAAAAATTTAACATGACAATCTCCATAGGAAAAACCCAATCTCTCACGATCAGTAAAGAACCAAGAAGATGTAAGCTCGCTGTACACAATCAAAGCATCGAACAGGTAATGTCATTTAAATACCTGGGAGCAAACATCACCAGCAATAGAAACTTAAAAGCAGAAGTTCAAGAACAAACAACCAAAGCTGCCGTAATGTCAGGATACCTACGTGATATTATATGGAGAAATAAACATATGACGACACAAAGTAAGATCAGAATATATAAGACCTGCATACGACCCATAATGACTTATGCCATCGAAACAAGAGCAGACACATCAGCAACCAAAAGACTACTCCGGACAACTGAGATGAGAACGCTAAGAAGTATCACGGGTCATACATTACGCGACAGACTAAGAAACGATGAAATCAGAAAAAGATGTGAATACAGGATGTCGTAAGTGGGGCAGAGGAAGAAGGAGAGCATGGAGGGATCATGTCGACAGGATGACCGACGACCGAGTGGCAAAAATTGCAAAAGAAGGAATACCAAACTCCTCAAGGCTTCCTGGTCGACCGCCTAAAAGATGGAAAGAGAGCTAGACATCGGTGTCACAGGAACAAGAATAAACGAAATGCATTGACAGTCAATACAGGACAAAGTCCTATACTAAGAATAAGAATAAGAAGAAGAAGAAGAATTATTCCCTGAATATAATCAGGATATCGAGTAGGCTCTCTACAAAAATTCATCTATCAATTTCCTATATTTTTTGTTGTTTGACTGACATTAATGTTAAAATTCAAAAATTACAGAAAACTGGATTAAGCTTGTTTAGTTGATGTATATGCATTTATGTTACCAACTTCATTTTCAGATTTTTTGAAAATAGTTAGAAGAGCATCTTTATAACAATTTTCTTAATCCTTCCTGAAACTTGTGGCTTTCAAAGTGATAGAAATTATCCTTTATAAACCATTTCTTCTTTACTTCTGCAGTCCATTAAATAGTACAGTAACTTTTAGGTCGGCACAGATCTTTTATGTTTTGAAGTAATAAGCGCATGTTCTCGAAAGTTTCTTTCATATTTACAGCAAGAGCTCTTCTCTATTATTTTTCCCTCTCTCTCGCTCTCTCTCTCTGTGTAAATTTCTTTATCCTCTTTTCTTTTTCGTTCCAAAGGCATTTTTTCTGTTCCCATTAAGAATTATTCATTAGCCTTTCACTTTACTTTCTGATAATATTTATATAATATTTCTAAAAATTAGTAAATAAATTCTATCTTAAATTTTCATAGATAATCAAGTTTAGAAATTAGAGTCTCCTTTCTATTTTTGCCAGTACCGCCAACTCCATGGAGATGTTACTTATTTCTGCTAAAAATCGGGAGTATTTTACTCATGTCATCTATTTATTTGTATCGAAGAATTTTCTTTTTTCTTCCAATTTGGAAAACCCGTGGTCTACTTAACTTTATTTGAGAAGAAATGTTTGTAGGAAGGGAGCAAAATGTATCGAAAAGTATCACTGGAATTTAACATTTGGTGCTTACTGAGAGACCGTAAAATATTTAACATTGGAGAGTCTTTTTAAGAATTTGTTAAATGTACAAAAAATATTCAACAATTTTAATTACACTAAAAGATTTTAATATATTGAAAAAATAATACACATTTACCACATTACAGCTCATTGAAAGCATTATCTAAAAAAATATATATATAAATAATAAATACAAAGAATAAATATTGAAAATTATTTTCGGCAAATTAACATCAGCATTTGCTAAATAGGATTCAATTTCATATTTAATTAAAAGCGTTATTCAATATGTTTATCTGCAAATTTAGCTTGAATTTGCTAAAATTCAACATTTTGTCGTTTTATTTACCCAATTTATTGGTTTTTTGTACGGATATTTCAATTTTTAAAAGCTAAAATGGGCATCAAAGCGTTGAATTCTCATGAGGCTTTTCGGCAACATTTAACAAAATAACGGTGTTAAAATATGTTTACAACTTTTGGACATGTGGCATGTGACTATTTTATTTATTTTTTTTTTTTGGAATATATTTTTTATAGCAGCCTCTAGGGGGAACATAAATAAGTTTTAGAGACTTCGTCCACTGAACATCAAGGGAAATCATTTTCAGTTACGTTAGTAGTAGAGTGGAATTCGCACAGAATAAACAGTCTGGCCTATCTTCAATGGGTCTTAAGGAGAAAAGGCGAAAAGACAACTCCTTTATACATATATATATATATATATATATATATATATATATATATATATATATATATATATATATATATAGTTACTTTTTAAAATTATTTTCATATTATACAAGGTGTCCCAAAAGCTCTGAAAGTATCAAAGTTGTTTTTTTTTAAATATAACTCACTATATATTATTGCATTTTTGATTCTCTGATAAAAATAAGTGACGCGGAAAATATGAAAAATGTTGTGGACTGTATTTTTGAATTGGTAGAAAAAAGGAAATGAAAAACTTGCACAAATCGCTTACCTTTCCGTACGGTCAATAGGGCACAATCTTGATCCTGAGGGTACCCTCTTGCTGGTGTTCGCAAGGCTACTCAATTCACCTAGTTTCTTCCCGCACTTTAAGGTTCGCAGAAATTGTCTAAAATTAATTGCTTATTTTGCCACGATGCCGACCGGAAGAACGATACCGTACTCGATCCTACTTGGAGCGTGAGCTGATTGTATATATGACCAATTCGCTTGGATTGGCTATGCGACTTGTGCGCAGTAAAAAAGTTAAGAAAAAATGTAATAAAAAAATATACTGAAAATAAGAGTATTCATGATAAAAGCGACACAAATTGAAGTGTAATTCTATACTGCATTATTATGTCACATAAATCCCTAATTGGAATAATTAAACAATTCATTTCCAAAAAAAAAATAAAATAACTTAGATTCCTGAACATTCACCCCACCAAAAACGAATGTTTTTAAACCTAGTAAAATAGAGGAAAATAAAACAGTTATGAAAAAATCATTTTAATATAACTTAAAGAAAAAATAAAAATAATGTTGCATTGCAAAAATAAGATTTTAATTGCCAGGTAATGGGCAAATTTTGACCACAGGTCGTTGCATAACACCGTGGATCGTTTTAAGCGTAACTACGCGAACCACACCGTCTTGTCCCGGATGTAATTTAAGTATTCTACCCATTTCCCATCGAAAGGGTGGATTTTGCTCATTTTTAATTAGGACAAGAGCGCCCTCATTAATAGGAGGAGATGGCTGAGTCCATTTGTGCCTCTCTTGGAGAGAATGGATATACTCTTGAGACCACCGTTTCCAAAAATCACCCTGGAGGCGCTGAATAAGCTGCCAACGATTAAGCCTATTTAAATTTATAGAACTTAGATCTGGATCAGGGATAGAACTGCTTAAAGGCTCTTGAATCAAAAAATGACCGGGAGTAAGAGGCTGAAAGTCATTTGGATCGGCACTAATTGCGCATAAAGGACGTGAATTTAATAGAGATTCAATCTGGGTTAATAATGTGTAGAATTCTTCATAAGACAATATTTGAGTTCCTAAGACACGGTAAAAATGACTCTTGAAAGACTTAACGCCGGCCTCTGCTAGTCCATTGAAATGTGGAGAGCCTGGAGGATTGAAGTTCCAAGTAATTGACAATTTTTGAGCAGCACCTTGCGCCAAAACAAGAAGTTGGCTGTATGCACCCTTAAAATTTGTACCTTGATCACTAGTTATAGTGACGCATTTGCCACGACGGGCGACGAAACGTCTGAAGGCCGCTAAAAATGATTCAGAACTAAGGTCTGATGTAACCTCCAAATGAATAGCCTTAGTGGAAGTACAAACAAAAACGCAAACGTAACCTTTAAAGGTTTTAGCACCTCGATGTTTGCTCATCAAGAGTGAAAAAGGCCCAGCAAAATCTAGGCAAATAGAAGAAAATGCCTTGATTTGAGAAATTCGGAGAGCTGGTAAGTCTGCCATATAGGGATTATATGATTTTGGTTTACATCGAAAGCATCGAATACATTTGGAGAGACATTTATAAATTGCACTTCGGGGCGATAAAATCCAAAACTGTTGAAGTAACAAATAATGCAAAGTTTTAAATCCTGGATGAAAATTCGTACAATGAGTTTGTTCGATAATTAATTCTGTTATTCGATGCGATTTTGGCCAAAGAATAGGATGTTTTACATCAAAGGAAAATTGAGACTTCCTCAGCCTACCTCCTACTCGAAGCAGTCCATCTGAATCGACAAATAGAGCAAGCTTTCGAAACGGTTTCGGTAGCAAACTATTTTGCGAAATCTTCGTTAAGATGTCCGAAAACACATCTCGTTGAACACGTTTTATAATAACTCGCAGGGAAGCTTCAATCTCGAAAGATGACAAATGTCCTTTAACTTTAGGTTTTGACCTTGAATTAGAAATAAAGCGAAGAGTATATGCAATGATTCGTTGTATCTTAGGTAATGAAGAAAATCGATCTAGTAAAATAAGAAAATCATCGCAAGGAAGCGAAACGTTCAAAACTATTTGTTTTTCTTCCTTGGATAGCTCTAAACCAGATTGACCCGCAAAATTGGGCTGTGTCGGCCAGAAAACTCGATTCTTAGATAAGAATTCTGGGCCAGACCACCAGATGGGAGTATCCAAAAGTTGCTGAGGAGTTTGACCACGACTAGCACAATCTGCTGGATTATGCTTGGAGGGGACGTGGTGCCAAGATGAAATAGGTAAAATTTCCTGAATGTGACTTACTCGATTGGCAACAAATGTATTCCATTTATGAGGAGAAGAAGACAACCAAGCAAGTGTGACCATGGAATCTGTCCAAGCATGTATGGCGTCAAAAATAACAAGATCAGCATAACTTTCCTTGACAAATGCTACTAGATCCGCGAGCAAAACTGCGGCAAGAAGCTCAAGTCTTGCTATTGATAGAATCTTCAATGGTGCAACACGACACTTAGAGCAAATAAGAAAAGTTTTGACATTGTTTAATGTGTCTTCTACACGAAAGTAAACAACACCAGCGTATCCGACCTGCGAAGCATCGCAGAATCCATGTAGTTCAATTCGAGATATCGAATTAGAGCCTACATAGCGAGATATTTTGATATCAGCTAGCTTGGGCAATTCAGCTTTGAATTTGGTCCAAGTTTCGAGAATATCGTCAGACGGAAACTCATCCCAAGAAACCTTGGATTCCCATAAACGTTGCAAAAGACGTTTTGCAAGTAACAAGCAAGAAGAAACAAATCCAAGTGGATCAAATATTCTACTAATTTCAGATAGAATATTGCGTTTAGTACAGGGGCGTTCCATGGGAACATAATAATAAGAAAAAATGTCTGAATTGGGATCCCACTTTAAACCTAATATTTTAATAAAAGAAGGATCATCTTTATCAAAACTGCAAGACTCCTGGATATTTGAAGGAGATATATGAGCTAAAAGAGCAGGATCGTTACTTGCCCATTTACTTAATTCAAATCCTCCTTTCTTCATAAGTTCAATGAGCTCAAGCTGAAGTGACAACGCAGATTTTAAATCGTGGCTACCTATTAATCCGTCATCTATATAAAACTGGCGACGAAGAACTTGAGCTGCCTTAGGGAATGAAGATTCCTCTTGAACCGCTAGCTCTTGCAGAGTACGTAAGGCCAAGTATGGCGAAGATGAAACTCCGTAAACAACAGTACGTAGAAAATATTCCTGAAGAGGTTCAGAAGGTGAGAAACGCCATAAAATGCATTGATAATCCCAGAATTCTGGCTGAACATTTATTTGTCTGTACATTTGTTTTATGTCGCAAACAAAAACGTAAAGAAAAAATCGAAAAGTTAAAAGTAAAGCAGAAATATCACGTTGGAGCTTTGGGCCAACGAGAAGAGTATCATTAAGAGAGACACCCTGTATATCACGAAGACTAGCATCAAATACAACTCTTATTTTTGAGCCCGACATCTCCTGTTTAAAAACAGCATGATGTGGGATGTAATAAGCAAACGGACATCGGTATCGACTTTGTGGCACTAAGGACATGTGACCACTGTCGAAATAATCTTGCATGAAATCTGTATATTTTCTAGATAATTCAGAATTTTTGGAAAAACGTCGTTCCAACATACAAAAGCGACGATATGCTTGAGAGTAAGTATCAACAAAATTTGGTTTTGATTGACGAAAACGTAAAGGTACCGAGAACCGTCCAGAAGTTTCTCTGAAGACTAAATTTTTAAATATTTCCTCGCACTTCTTGTCTTCAGTGGACCAAGAAGGGATTTTAGTAATTTGTTCGACCTCCCAGAATTTACGTAACTGAATATCGATACAGTCATCCAAAGAAGCGAGACAATTTAAGAAAGAGTCAGGATTCCTGAAAGGAACTGAACAGCTAGTTTTACCCTGTAAAACATAACCAAAAATAGTTTCTAAAGCTACAGGTTGGTCGGAATTGCCGACAATACGGCCTGATTTTAAAAATAAAGGTACCAATTCAGCACCAATAAGCATGTCTATTGGTCCTGGTATATGAAACCGACTGTCTGCAAGCTTCAAATTTCGAATATGTTCCATTTCGGAAATATTAATGTGAATTTTTGGTTGATTAGAACAAACTTTGGGCATGATAATAGCTTCAAAAGAAAAAACCGGATCCAATTGACCACAGGGTTTGATGACGCATTGAACAAGACCGCTGTTGGTGGAAGTTGACATTTCATTTAAACCCTCAATTGGAATAGAGAATTTTTTACGATGGAGACCCAGTCGTCTGGCGCACGACTCAGACATAAAATTTGCCATAGAGCCCGTATCCAAAAGTACACGGATTTTCTGAAAATGTCCTCGAATGTCCTTGATATCTATTTCACACGTGGATAATAAAATAGTATGTTGCGGAACAGACAAATTGTTTGCAATACAGTGAGTATTCGTGACGGTAAAATTAGACTGATCATCATTAGAATAATGTTCGACAGCCGTAACAGTGTCTGAATTAGACTTAGGTAAGTTATTTTCATTAGGAGGCACCAAAGAAGAAGAATTTTTGTTAAAATGTAGAGTTGTATGATGTGGAAATTTGCAGATTTTACATCTGTGAGAAGAACCACAATTTTTAATAGAGTGGGGAGATACTAAACAGTTGACGCATAATTTGTGCTGTTTAGCATAAGAAAATCTTTCTTGTGGCGTTTTAGCCAAGAATAATTTACATTTAAATAATGCATGAGAAGCAGAACATAAAGTACACGTAGGTTCGCTTTTTTGTGAAAGCGGATTCGTAACAAAATTGGATGTAGATCTCTTGTTGTTTAATGCATGATAATTAGAAGATTTAAAATTTGACTTATCAGAACTCACTGAAGAAGTATATTGAACAGACTCTAAAGCTATACATTGTCTTTCTAAGAAAGTAATTAATTGTCTGTAGGTAGGTAATTCTTGATTTAGACTATTTTCAAGCTCAAAACTGGTTCTGGTTTTAGAATCAAGTTTATTTAGTAACATATTAAACAACAAAAAATCCCATTGATCTACAGGAAGTTTTAAAGCTCTTAAGGCTGCTACGTTTTCGGAAAAAACATTTAAAAGATGTCTAAGATCCTTAGAAGTAACCTTTTGAATAGATGCTGCATAAAATATTTCATTATAATATTGTGTAGCCAAAATGCGCTTATTTTGGTACCGTTTTTCAAGCGTTTCAAAAGCAATAATATAATTTGTTTCTGTAAGAGGGATACCCTTAACTAAAGCTAAAGGTTCTTTATCTAAAGAAGTAAGTAAGTATTGAAATTTCTCAACATTAGATAAGTCTGCGTTATTGTGGATGAGACTTTTAAATAAATCAAAAAAACTTGGCCAATCTTTGTAATTACCATTGAAAGTTGGTAACTTAAGTTTTGGAAGTTTAGCTACAATTTTGGAAACTATAGGCGTATTAAAATTAGGACTAATTGAAATATTAGCTATTTGAGAAGCGGAATCGCTTAATAAAAAATCATGTTTAAAAGATTTAATACCATAGTAGGCCTCATCTGCAGCAATACGCATCCCATCGTAATTTGCAAAATCTTTATCGTCAATTAAAGAAATTATAGTATTATGAGCCGATTGAAATTCATTATATATGTTGTCAATAGCATCCGCTCGAGCTAAAAAGGTAGATTTTAAAGAGTCGTCATTAGAAGCTTTGATTCCGGCTTCGTGAGTCTCTTGTAGGCGTTTAAAAGCCGTAGTACGTTTTAAATTAGCTTTAGTTAATTTATCCGCCATTATAAAAAATCAGAAAAATATGAAGAAAATTAATGTAAATAAATGTATTTTGCACGCTTATGGAAAGCAGAACGAAAAAAAATTGAAGATTGAATGATACAATGTTAAGCGAATTGCAGAAGTAAAAAATATTGTTTATATAGAATTCGCGAAATATGCATCAGACAATGCTGAAATACGTTTGATAGGCTTATGAAAGACAAAAGGAAAAATTGATAAATATATATTGAACGATACAATGTTAAGCGAACTGGCAAGTAAAAAATTGTTTATAAAAATTCGCAAAATATGCACCATCCAATGCTAATAAATGAAAGTAATGTGATAAAAAGGTACAAACGTTTTTTATACCGTAGATATCACAAAATGGAGCAGATAAATATTTTAATAAAGCTGAAATTTTATTTAATATGAAAAAGAGAGAAAAAAAAAGATAGTGTGGTACGGTAGTACGATCCCCGTGTTAAATTGCGCACAGCGGTTTAAATGCTCGCTGAAATCTTGTGCGCGAGAATATAATTTTTAAGGTACAGATTTATAGGTACTGAAGGTTCCAGTTTTGCAGCCAAACCTGGATGCCTAATAATAAAACTCAAAGTTAAATTACTCTGGGGTTTATACCTATTATATGCAAGTGACCTTAAGTATATGAAAAAGAAAATGGTGGTTTGTGACAAAATAATGCAATTTAATTTATATTAAAATTTTGAAAACTTTTAGAAAAAAACTAAAAAACGGTTTTTCATCCGGCAGTAGAAGGAACATAAATGACGCGGAAAATATGAAAAATGTTGTGGACTGTATTTTTGAATTGGTAGAAAAAAGGAAATGAAAAACTTGCACAAATCGCTTACCTTTCCGTACGGTCAATAGGGCACAATCTTGATCCTGAGGGTACCCTCTTGCTGGTGTTCGCAAGGCTACTCAATTCACCTAGTTTCTTCCCGCACTTTAAGGTTCGCAGAAATTGTCTAAAATTAATTGCTTATTTTGCCACGATGCCGACCGGAAGAACGATACCGTACTCGATCCTACTTGGAGCGTGAGCTGATTGTATATATGACCAATTCGCTTGGATTGGCTATGCGACTTGTGCGCAGTAAAAAAGTTAAGAAAAAATGTAATAAAAAAATATACTGAAAATAAGAGTATTCATGATAAAAGCGACACAAATTGAAGTGTAATTCTATACTGCATTATTATGTCACATAAATCCCTAATTGGAATAATTAAACAATTCATTTCCAAAAAAAAAATAAAATAACTTAGATTCCTGAACAATAAGTCTCTATTTTAATAAGGTTTATAGTAATTAAACCTTAAGGGTTTTTAAATAATTTGAATTTTGACAAAATCCAACCTAATTTTCATGTTTCAAATACTTAAGAAGTATTTCAGTTATATACTCGAAATTTACAGTGAAGTGTAATAATGAATCATATTTTATATCAAAATTATAATAAACTTGCTATATTATACAGGGTATCCAAAAATTAAAACTAATAAAATAAGCACTTTAAGTGGCTATAACTTGATTAATTTAAATAGAACGCTATACTTTTTAACTTACCAGAGAATATACCCTTTAAATACTTATCGAATGGTATAAGGATGTTCTATAGCTTCTTCTTCTTCGTGTTTTCACAGAATACGCCTAAAAATGGATGTTCTAATGTATCTAGTTGCCTATGGCGTTTCGAAATGACAAGTAATTTGCAACTATATTAATAATAATCATGAATATCTTTACAAAAGTTCAAAAACTCGGAACGCGATTTATAGTCGTCCAACAGGCTATAATAGCAATAATAGTAATAACATATTGACGATAGCACAAAACAGAAGCAAAATATTTATAGTAGATTTTCGAAATGTCGACCATCCATTTCCAAACACCTATATATTTTTTTTTCGAAACCACTGCTGACTCTGGATAACATTTGCGGAGTTACAGTTTGAAAAGCGTCTCTGATGCGTATTTTCATATCTTGTGATGTTGTCGGGGGGCGCATTGTAGACAACTCCTTTTACATATCCCCATAAAAAGAAATCTGGTGGAGTTAAGTCCGGAGATCTCGGGGGCAAATTTTGAAATCCGTCTCTCCCAACCCACCCGTTTTGAAAATTGACATTTAAAAATTGACGAACCTTACTATGATAATGAGGCGTAGCTCCATCCAGTTGAAGTCACATAGTTGTTCTAATATTTACAAGGACATTTTTTAATAACACTGGAAGTTGGTATAAAAGAAAATCGCGAAACATCTAACCATTTAAAGGCCCTTCAAAAAAGTAGGATCCAATTAAATATGGACCCAGTATTCCTCTCCACACATTAACCGACCACGTATTCTGGTTTCTCATAACTCTGTATTCATGCGGATTTGCATCACAATAGTAATAGTAATGGAACTTCTGTCTATTCATGAAACCATTGTTATGAAAAGTATATTCACCACTAATCAACACATGATTAAAAATGTGTTCATTTTCTGCCACTTTATCTAACACCCACAAGCAGAATTAAGTTCGGATGTCAAAATTATTTCCGTGAAGCTCTTGACAAAGCTGGATTTTATAAGGATGAAATCTGTATTTGCAAAGAATCCTTAAAACACTTGCTTGACTAATGTTAGTAATTTCGAATATATAACTCTGACTAATATTGGTATTTTCGATCACTGAACCAAGTACAGTAAAAATATTTTTTTCAACTTCAGTGAAAAGTTTTCTTATAACAGGATTTTCATAACTGACACTTCCACTTTCCCGAAACTGGTTTAATAGTCGCACAAAAAGGGCTGGTTTAGGATGGTTTCTTTCAGGCAAACTTTGAGCATAGATTCGAGAAGCCAACAAACAATTTTGATGACATTCTTCAAGAATAAAAATCATATCAACACGCTCTTCCTTTGGATAAAGCTTCATTTTGACAAAGCAATAACACAACAATATTCAAATAATTCAATTCAATAATTGAAGTTTCACGGTTACAAAAAAAAATACCGCTGTTATAGCAACAGGCTTTACAGACTAAACTGACAGATTACATGAATTATCTGATGTTTCTAAATGTCAAAGGCAACTATATACATTAGAACATCTATTTAAAAAACACAAAATGGTGCAGAAAACGATTATTTGGCATATTCTGTGAAAACGCGAAGAATTAGCTATAGAACACCATTATACCATTCGATAGGTATTTAAAAGGTTTCTGGTAAAATAAAAAGTATAGCGTTCTAGTTAAATTAATCAAATTACAGACACTTAAAATTCTTATTTGATTAGTTTTAATTTTTGGACACCCTGTATAATATAGCGAGTATATTATAACTGAGATATAAAATATGACTTATTGTTACACTTCAATGTAAATTTCGAGTACATAACTGAAACGGTTCTTAAGTATTTGAAACATGAAAATTAGGTTAGATTTTGTCAAAATTTAAATTATTTAAAAACCCTTAAGGTTTGGTTACTATAAACCTTATGAAAAGAGGCACTTATTTCAATCGTAAAATAGGAAAATGTAATAATACTCAGGGATTCCATTTAAAAAACACAACTTTGATACTTTTAGAGCTTTCGGGACACCCTGTATAATATGAAAATAATTTTAAAAAAATAACTATATTATACCCCATATATTCCAAAGGTAAAACTTTTTGAGTCACGTATTTTGACCGCAATATTCCATGCCGTATAGGGTGAATAACCCAGTATATATATATATATATATATATATATATATATATATATATATATATATATATATATATATATATATATATATATCAAATTTAACTATATATACAATCGGACGGAATGTTTGGTTATTTTAACATTATAATTTTTCTAGAAAATAAATTATTGATTCTTATACGTTAAGGCTTAAAGGAACTAGTTTTGGAATTCTATTTCTAAGAAAAAGTCCAGACGGAGAGAAACTGCAAAAGAGAATTCCGGTGAAATAAGACATATGTTAAATTGCAAGCCGAAGCTTTTGTTGAATTAAAAAAAAAAAAAAAGCAAATAAGAGATTTCTGGCCTAAAAAAAAGGCCGAAAAAGATGGGAATTTAAATTTAGTGAGTTGCGATGCTCAAAAAAAGTAGAGTTATTTGTTTTTCAAAACTCACCCATAAAAAAGAGAATTTATAAAAATCTCATCACGAAACGTTTAATACCTTCAACATGCATCGAAGGAAAAGAAATGTTTTAATTTAAAGCATTTAATTAATTAACAGTTGGTCGATTTCTAAAAATTTTATTTAAAGTAAGTTTTAAGACTATCCGAATTCTGATCTATAAAGCTTCCCATAAAATGTAAATTTACTGGCCTTTTCGCTGACACACATTCCTTAATTATCAGGAAACCTTCGTGGAATCCCTAGAGATACATCAAAAGTTATTGTTTGGTTGTTCACTGTATTTTGAATTTTGGCAATACTGAGAGGTGTTAAAGATATTATATAATCATAATTCACCAAAAAGTAGTCATTATACAAACAAAATACAACAAATTGTACAGAGAAAATCCATGAGCTATTTTGATCTTATATGCAGCTATTTTCACAGAGTTTATTATTAATATTCTAATATCTATATCGAAAACTAAAAACAGAAAAAAATTAATTAAACTAAATAAGGAAGGGAAACAAGGACAGAAATGAAGATAAGAAGAAAATGTTAAAAAAAGGAAAATAATTTTAATTGGAGACACTAAGAGTATAACCAATGACATTTTGTAGGTAATTTTATTAGCGACATACAAATAAAAATGAAAACATATAGATTTATTTTAAAATTATAGTTGATTAAAAAAAATGGACTTTATTATTTTTAAATGTTACATAGGATGCGGAAAAATTGATTACATTAAATTTATTTATATCTGAAGCTATGCAATAAAAAAAAAGAGCACTGATTATTATCAGTACACACTATTGTGTGTTTAATTCCTTGAGATAAATAGTGTGTTTAATTCCTTGGGATAAATAGAATCTTTTTAGGGTGAATATTAAAATTATGACTCTATAAACTATTCTCTTGAATAAATATGAAATAATTTTATAAATTGCATGCAGCACACGATAATTATACACATTAAGACATTTAAAATATTATAATGTATGAGATATTTGTTCTCATTAGCATATACCAAAGATCAATCTGAGTTTTGAAGTTTCTAAATGAGTCTAGCAATAGAAATATCTAGCCGGGGTCCAAAGATATTATTACAATAATTGTGAGCCGCCAGAACAAAAGAATCGTACTAAATTTTTTTTTGTGTCTGGATTCAAATAATGTCTATGAGAGTATACCATTTTTAATGGTAAATAGCCCACTTTTAGTTTCGAGTTAATGTATTTTTAAACCTTAATTTATGGTCTAAAACAGATATAAATGGATATTTATGTTACGAAGAATATTATCTATAATATTCTCATTAATATATTATTTAATTCTTAATTAATGCATCTATTTGTAAAGTTTCATTTGAAAGCATCGAATGTTATAAATATATATATATATATATATATATATATATATATATATATATATATATATATAACATTTGATGCTTTTAAATGAAACCTTACAAATAGCTGCATTAGTAGGCAATCATCTCGATGGTGGTGGAATAGGATGAATTTCAAACTGTGCAACTTCTAACACAGAAAGGATATGATGAAACGAAGTTTGCATTTACTCATATATATATTTGAGTGTTTACTGCCTACATGTAGTTACTACAATGTAATAAAGATTTTGGAAATTGAGAGGTGTATATCGTATAGAGTAAAAATTCCAGAATACTACTTTATGGAACTGCAGGCACAACATTTAGACCATTCGATTTGTTTACATTGAGGATATCTTTCTAAATTCGGTTAGATAAAAATGATAAAATTAATCCTAAAGATCCATTATTGTACCTATATAGTTTAAGGTCGATTATAGAATTTGCTGATTGAGCATTTCAAACGCTTTTGAAAATTCGAATAAAATTGGAATACTTGCCTTATTGATATCAAGCCTTGTGATTGTGTCATCAGTCATATTAGACAATGCAGTAGTGCAACTATATCCTGATTTAAAACCTGATTGACTACAGGAAATAATACTATTTGCATGCAAGAAATTTACTACCTGATTTCCCATAATTTTTTCCAAAATATTTGAAAGAGTGGGTAGAATTGAAATAAAACATAGTTGATTTAAACTCAGTGAATTTTAGGAAGTGGAATAATCTTTGCTCTTTTTCATTCTAGAGGAAACTAAGAGTGGTTAATGTAGGTATTAATAATGTGAAAGAGTGGACATAAAATAGTAAAGGTACGAATATGTTTTCCTTGCACATCCCCTTTCCTGGGCTTTCATTCGCCATTCAATAACTATTTTTAAGCAATATAGTTTTCACTTGAAAACTAAGCACATGAATATATTGTGTGGAAAAAAGATAATGATCATATCAGAAAATACAAATTTTAAGAAAATTATTTCCTTTCAAAGCAGATCAACGAGATTTCCCAGACTAATTTTAATTAAAAAAACGCAAAAATCTTTTTGTAACATATTATAGAGCACTTATTCCAAATAAAAGAAGAACTTTTAAATGCGGGTTTAAAGTTTTCTTAATAAGTTCGTCCAAGTAATTAAAGTCACAACTTGAAAACATGCTTTGAAACAAATTGAGCATGTTTCAAAATATGGTCTTTGTAAGTTCCTTCCCAAAGGAAATATTTTAAAACTTAAATTACGTAATGTATAGAACGTGAAGCCACATTACTCTAAGTAACCTAAGCAATTCAATCTTGTTACTCTAAATAAGATTTGGTCTGTAATATTTACTTTTTACAACATAAGGTCAGATTTTCACCGTAAACTAGTGGCTTTTAGAAAATAAAATTAATATTTAATGAAGTTTTCTATTACTACTTCTCTGCATTATAACTTTATGCTATAGGGAAAAGGTTAATAAATTATTTAGTTTTTAAGTGGTTAAAAAGTCTAATTACTGCCCGTGTTAAATGAACATATTAGGTCATAATGAAAATCCATTCGTTATAACAAATTAAGTCGTAATCTTAACGATCGTGGAATTTCAATTAACTTTACCGTGTAAATTTTTGATAAATGAAATTTCAAAAATTTTAAAATTTATACAGATCTTATAGAAAATCAGGATAATGACACTTTTCTTTAAATTATACTGTCATTTGTCGATTAGATGAGGTTGAAAAAAAATTAAAATTATCTTTTAAAAAAACACTGATTTCTTTTTTTTGCAATAAAATATTAAGTTTACCGTGGGATTTACTGAGATATCAATTAAAAGAAATGGCATAAAATTTAAGATTAACCTGCATTAAAATGGAGTCGAAACGTTAAGCAACATTGCATGAGCGCGCACTTTAGATCTTTGAATACATTCAATATGAAAACTTGACCCATTGATATTTTGAAACAATGCGAATTAATTAATTACTGTGATATATATATATATATATATATATATATATATATATATATATATATATATATATATATATATATATATATATATATTCCTCCGTGTGAAATGCAATAGCTGTGGATATATCTACACTATGCCGTTGTAGTGTTGAAATCGCATTCAGCAAAACGTACAACTATATGCAGCTCCGAATATGAATGAAGTAAAATGCAAACAATAAATGCAAACTTCGTTCCAACCATATCCTTTCCGTGTTAGAGGTTGCACACTTGGAACAAATTGCTAAGGAACACAATTTATCCTATTCCACCACCATCGAGATGATGGCCTACCTGTGCCACCATACCAAGAAGAAAGTCAAAACTTACCCTCCCCGCCACAGTGATACGGCAGAGGTATATGTTTCGTCTCTACTAGACTCATCAGGGTACCGACATGCACCTGGCTGTGCAAAGGATAGATCAGAAGGAAGCATGCACATACTGAACGCGGCTTCGCCAACGGATTCCTCCGTGTGAGATGCAATAGCAGTGGATATATCCACATTATGCCGTTGTCTTTTCAATTAAACTATTTTCTTAATATTAATATGTATTACTTTTAGACACAAACTACATTTTCAAAAATAGTTATTTTATGAAGTTACCTTATTCAGAGTCAAGAACAAATAAATCTTGCTACAGATGTGACCAAACAAAAATATCTCTGCGATGAAGCATTGTCAAAACTAATAAGTTTTATGTAGGTTTCGTTGAGTCTTATTTTGCAACAGTGGTCCAATTTACAAAAAAAGGCAAAAAATCTAAGTTATCTTATATAACTGAAATTTAAGATTTTGAGGTTAGAAATAAAGTAATCAAAATCGTATTTGTTTTGTTTTAGTTTTCAGCTTAGAAATATCTATAATTACTATTATATATTCATTACCGGTTACGAAAATAACAATTTTTGTTATATTACTTACATGAAGGTTTCACATTTCTAAATTCAGCAGTGAAAAAATTATTGTTTGTTGCGAAGAAATTGGCCACAATAAAACAATTAATTCTCAACAAATTAGAATAATTTGCGTTAATTGATCCACTTTTTATCATGAGAAAACTTCTTAGAATCAAAGGGGAGTAGTAAGCTAATTTTGAAAAAATTGCACGGAAATCACTATAAAATAATGTTAACCTAACAACATAGCCTTTGTACTTTGATTGGTGTTCGTTGTGACGTGATTTAAAGGTAGTTTAATTATACTTTGATTATTAAATAAAGATTAAATTCCTTAAAAATAAAGAAAAGTATCTCGTGTCAAAACTATATTTTTATTTAAATACAGTTAACATCCCTATTCGAATGCACTGATAGAAAAGATTCCATTTCAAATAAACATATGTATTTTATTGTCCTAAAAATGATCTCACAGAGATCGAAAAGTCGACTAATACAAGAAAATTGATCCTTCGAGGGAGTTTTATTGACCTAATCCAACCAAGCCCCAGCTTTCAAAAATCAAGTGGCTCCTTCAGAAAATTCAAAATGGGGGTTAACAGTGAGTTAAAAAGCATACATTGGAAAAATAACGTTTTAAAAGAGCAATATTAATATGATTTTATCGGATATAGGCTTAAAATATTCCTATTTAAAGTACTGTTGAAGTTCCCAAACAAGAAAGTAGATTCAATATAGCACACATAAGGGTCAAAAATCTCTAAAACTTATGGAAATTCATGGCACAAGAATTTAATTTTCCCCTATATAGCTTACAGTTAGATTTTCAAGGTAGCTAATTAATATTCTATAGTCAAATTATAAAGTCTCAAGATGGCGGTTCGAATATGGCACTCGTAAGGGTTTTGAAGCTCATTCAAAGACACAACTTAAAGATTGTTCAGGCCTATGCTCCTACGTCAACCCATAGCGACCAAGAAGTGGAGACTTTCTATGGTGATATCAAGAAAGCATTAGAAGACATACATACACATTTCACCATCGTGTGTGGAGATTTCAATGCCAAAATGGGCCTTAAATCGGACGAAGCCGAGATTTCTCTGGGAAACTTTGGTAGTGGCACAAGAAACCATCGAGGAGAGTCACTCTTACATTTTCTACTGGAAAACAACTTATTTTTAATGAACAGCTTCTATTACAAAAAAATCAGTAGACGGTGGACATGGGTGAGTCCAGATGGAAAAACCAAGAATGAGATAGACTACATCATTACAGATAAGAAGTCTATACAAGATGTGACAGTACTTAACCAGATCTCCGTGGGAAGCGACCACCGAATGGTCAGGGCTTCAGTGAGGATTAACTTGGGACAGGAAAGATACAGACTGGTTAAAAGAAAAACAACTAACAAGTGGCAAAATCCCGAGAATCTTGAAGAGTTCGAACAGAACATAACCAGCACTTTAACAAAAACAACCTCACAAAGCACAAATATCGAGGAACTGACCAAGCAAATCACGAACTCCATCCTGGAAGCGACTAAAAAATGTTGTCCGAGACAACAGAAAGACAACAAACTCACCCAACATACAAAAACCCTAATGTCTAACAGAAGAGAAATACAAAAACAGGAAAACGTGGACATAACAGAAATAAGAGAACTAAATAAACAAATCTCTAAGAGCATCAGACGAGACATAAGAAATTATAATACCAAACAAATTAAGTCCACTATAGAAGAAAATCGGAGTCTCAGAATCCTGAAAAGAAAGCTGAACACGGGTAAAAACGAAATCATAAAACTAAAAAATGAGGACGGAGAGATAGCAACAGACAGGGAAGAGTTGCTCCGTGTTGTAGAAAAGTTCTACACTGAACTTTATAAGAGTAGACAACCGATACCAGAACAACCGAAGGAAATAGACAGACGTACCGGAGTTTTGAATCAAGGATCCGAAGACCTACCTGAAATCACAATACAGGAAATAGAAATATCGTTCAAACAAATGAAAAATAACAAAGCGCCAGGAGAGGATCAGATAGTAATAGAAGCAGTAAAAATGGGTGGAAGAACCTTACTGGAAAAAATCAAACAACTTTTTAACCTCTGTCTGCTTGACAGCTCGATTCCGGCAGACTGGAATAATATCCTGATGGTATTAATTTTCAAAGGTGGCGACCCGACAGATTTGAAAAATTATAGACCCATAAGCTTGCTCTCACAATTGTACAAACTTTTTACCAAGATCATTAATAGACGGTTAGAGGCTAAACTAGACTTCTACCAACCTGTAGAGCAAGCAGGGTTTAGATCGGGATACGGAACCAACGACCATCTCCTCGCTATAAAAACACTCATCGAAAAGACAATCGAATACAATAGACCCCTGGTGCTTGTTTTCATTGACTTTCAGAAAGCGTTCGATATGATCGAAATGAACTCCATACTAGCAACTCTTAGTCAGTGCCGAATTGACTACAGATACACCCGTCTAATTCACAATATTTACAGCAACTCAACAGCAAGCGTAAGGCTTCATAAGAACAGTAACAAATTTTCCATCGAGAGAGGGGTTAGACAGGGCGATACGATGTCTCCCAAATTATTCACTACCACTTTGGAATATGCCTTTAAAACACTGGATTGGGACAACATGGGTGTTGATATTGACCGAAAACGGTTGAACAACCTGCGATTTGCTGATGATATAGTCCTTATAACAGACAATCTAACAGATGCTGCACTGATGACGCAACAACTAAGAGAGGCAACTGAAAAAGTTGGCCTCCGTATAAACAAACAGAAAACAAAACTTATGACAAACTTAGTGCTTGGAGGATCCATAAAGTTGGACAATAACGTCATAGAGGAAGTCAGCGTATATAAGTATCTGGGCCACGAAATACGAATCAATCGAGACAACCAGACACACGAGCTTCAACGAAGAATCGGTTTGGGATGGGCGGCATATGGAAGGTTGAGAGATATTTTTAACACAAACCTTCCAGTAAGTTTGAAAAGTCAGGTCTACGATCAGTGCGTACTGCCAGTCATGACGTATGGAGCAGAAACACTTACATTGACCAAGAACACTACGCTCAAACTAAGAGTCGCACAACGAAAAATGGAAAGAGCTATGCTTGGTATTGGTTTGCGAGATCGTGTGAGAAATACAGAAATCCGACGAAGAACTAAAGTTGAAGATATAATTCAGCGGATCACAACACTCAAATGGAAATGGGCAGGTCACGTTGCGAGATTCAGAGACGATAGATGGACAATCAAGTTGCTAAACTGGAGACCTCGTGCAGACACGCGAAGCAGAGGTAGACCACCAACACGCTGGAGTGACGACATCAAACGAGTATCAGGGAACTGGATCAGAACTGCCCAAGATAGAGATGAATGGATACGTTTAGGGAAGGCCTATGTTCAGCAGTGGACTCAGCAGGCTGGATGATGATGATGATGATGATGAAGGGTCAAACATCGTCGAAATTCACAGAAAATTCATACTATCGAAAGCAAATTGTTTGTTATTGTTGCCTTTGTTCAGTTTCTGCGGGAAAATTTTCTGCTTTATGAATATATATTGAAGTCTGATTAAAAATCAACATTAAACTACGATTAATTGGTGAGAAATGGGTGTAGTTAACAAAATTAACTACCCTGTTTCGAAACATGAAAAGCAAAATTTACATCCTATTCAAATCGTCATAAGTATAAAATAAAACATGCTAATTTAATTGAAACAATCACGAAAAGCCAATAAAACGGCCGTTGGTATAAATTAAAGTATTTTGTTTCAGGCTCGAAATACCAGACAATAAAGTCGACCTTACACAAAATGGTGGTGGTAAATTTGCATTTTGGGACCAATAACAACAGTATGTTAATTTAAAAAATTTAATTTACAGTGGCATGAACGCTGTAACGTTCTTTTATTACAAATTATATTTACATAACCGCTGTATTTTGCGGGTGTTTCGCCGTCGAGCGAATACTAGCGAATTGAAATTTATTTTTTTTTAAAATGCCAAAGAGTAAAAAATTCATATAAGCCAACCATATTAAATAAAATTTTTGTTATAACAAAGGGAATTAAAAGTTGTCTCTTTTTATACCTATATTCATGTCAACACAAATTACAAAATGAAAATCCATATCGTCCCAAGTCAATTTAATGTTGAATCACACAAAAAAAAAGAGAGCCGATCTTTATGGTTTACCTATGATCCATATTTAATACTGTATTTTCCAGTTATTTCGATCATTAAATTATTGTTTTATGCCCTATTAGCCCAAAGTCGCTAAGGTTATTATTTTACTGTAGTGTTTGAACATTTTTGTGAGTAAATAAATACCAAAAGAATTGTTTTTCCTGGAATAATTTTATATAAACTGGCGAAGAAAATTTAAAGTCCGGTCCTGAAGTTTAAACCATTGTTTATTCCAGAAATTCCCAAACCTTTCAGTTAGCGGAACACTTACAGATTTAGTATGTTGTCACGGTGCCCTAGTCGAAATATGTATACAGTATTGTTCAACAAAATGTCTCCTTAAAGGATCAATTTTCTTGTATTAGTCGACGTTTCGATCTCTATGAGATCGTTTTAGGACTATAAAATAAATGTGTTTATTTGAAATGGAATCTTTTCCATCAGTACATTCGAATAGATATGTTGACTGTATTCAAATAAAAATATAGTTTTACCACGAGATTTTAAAGTCCTAAAAACACATTTTTTTTTATTTCAATTTTTATTTAATAATCAAAGCGTAATTAAACTGCCTTCAAGTCATGTGACAACGAACACCAGTGAAAATACAAAGGCTACGTTGTTAGGTTAACATTATTTAATAGTGATTTCAGTGTAATTTCTTCGAAATTTGCTTTTTACTTCCCTTTGAAAACGATTCTAAGAACTTTTCCCGTGATGGAAAGTGGATTAATTAACGAAAATTGTTCGAGTTTGTTGAGAATTGATTGTTTTATTGTGGCCAATTTCTTCGTAACAAACAATAATTTTTTCACTGCTGAATTTAGAAATGTGAAACCTCCATGTAAGTAATATAACAAGAATTGTTATTTCCCCAACCGACAATGAATATAGAATAGTAATCATTGATATTTCTAAGCTCTAAACTAAAATAAAACAAATACAATTTTGATTACTTTATTTCTAACCTCAAAGTTCTAATTTTCATCTTGAAACTTGAAAAATAATAACTTTTACGATAAGAAAAATAAACAAATATTATCAAAACTCACATCAAAATTATTTTTAAAAAATAAAAAATGGGGTTATATCTGAAAATATCGATAAAAGTTATTAGAAAAACATTTTTCTAAATGCAATTTTTAGTCAATATGCATAATTTTAGCTGTACAGGATAATTTAGATTTTTTGCCCATTTTTTGTAAATTTCACCACTGTTGTAAAATAACACTCAACGCAACCTACATAAAACTTATTAGTTTTAACAATGCTTCATCCCAGATATATTTTGTTTAAAGTAGCGCCATATTAAATGTGTGTTTTTCTACAAAATGCAGATAGGGTTTGTACTTTACAACCTGCCTACTACATAATAGTAAACCACAAGCACTTCATTGAACACGACTGTACACTGATATTAGTGACCAAGCACAAAAATTAAAACAACCATAATCTGAGATTCATATATAGGTATATATTGAACAGATACACAAGAATATATTATTATTAAGGAAAAATAGGAAAAAAAGTCAATGAGGCGGGTGAGCTTGCTGATCTCCACACATTTTTTTAAAGTGAGGAATAACGCTTGACACTACCATTCTCATATCTTGCACCACGTTGATATTTCAGCGATATTTACTCTTTATTATAGCTACAACTGAAAATCCGGTTTTGCATAAATATGAGGAAATGAGGATCCTTATAGCTTTTAAACCTAGAATTGCATATTTATTTTCCACAGTTATTCAAAACTCCACCAAATCGGAAGAAGCGAATTTTTGTTTTAAAACGGTTGTCGCAAGAAAGTTCAATGAGACTCTTCTTCTTGTGAAGTGAATTCTGGTGGATCTTGAGCATGAAGAGCATCTTGGTTCCACAAAAATTTCTCGACATTTTGTTCCGCAAAGTATTTGACAAACTATTCAGAGAGTTTCGAAAGGTGTTCCGTGAAAAGGCACAGCAAATCTTGAGGCACAACGAGCTCATTAGAGATCACGTATTTATGCAAATGTGGAAAACAATCTTGACCGCCAGCCTCATTAATTTTTCTTATCCACAACTGTAGTTTTCTCCTAAACACCGCAATAGTTCCAAGATGTGCATTTTATTACCTCGCAAAGAAGATTCAAGGCATTTAATTTGTCAAATATATCGCGCAAATATGCCAGTTTTAGTAAAAAGTCTGGTTCGGCAAAATATATGGAGTTTGTATGGCCTTCTTCTTCCAGAAAAGTATGAATTTTTTGATGTAACTCGAATGCAAGGGAAAAGACATTTCCACGTAAAAGCCATCGTGTGTACGGCTCCCATATCCATGTAAAGTTTTTTGAACAGTCTGGCTTTCAACGGTCCAGTTTTTATATAGTTTACTACGTCTATAATACGTTCCAATACCAAATTCAATTCACAGCTCATCAACTTCAACGCAAGTGCTTCCCTATGGTTCATGCAATAGCATGCGATGATTTACTGAGAATAAGCACTTGTAATCCTCCATAGCGGCCAGATATTGATTGAGTGCCATCATTACATACACTGGTACAGTTTTCCCAATTTAAATTATTTTTTGTTTTAAACTTATCAAGAATTTCAAACAAGTCTTAAGGCTTTGCTCCCTCAGTAATGTTTGAGCAGAAAAGAAGATCATCATTAATAATATTATCATCTAGAAAGCGTAAATAACGAATAAGGTTTGCATCTTTATTACTGTCAGTAACCTCATCAAGTTGCAGACCAAATTCCTTCACTTTCTTTTTCTCTATTAATTCATCATTAAGATCCTCAACTTTATGATGGATTCTTCAATTAATAGTGTTGTTAGATCAAGGTATCTTTATAATTAGTTTTCCCGCCGATTTTCCTACCATAACATGTATGTCGAGAGTAGCAGATAAAATAAGTTCTTCTGCAATGGTGTGAGGTTTTTTGCTATTCAGCACCCTGTATGACTTCTTGAAAGATGCTACCAGTGCGTTGCTATATACTGAACCTTGTTGAGTGAACACGCTTTTTTGTTTGTAAATTTTGCAACGTCCTATTAAAAAATTCGCGAGATTTTTCAACCATGGTAAGATAAATAGTCTCAAGATGTCACGTTAACTTACTTGGGCGCATACTTTCAAGCACTAGAATTTTCAAACAGACACACTGCGATCTTTCTTCATTATTTACTTCAACTGAAGTAAAGTCAAAGTCCAAATAGCTATCATAGTATTTGCGATATTTCCACCTTTATGTTCCCCTGCCACTTGTCGAGGCCTCATCACTCTTACTTCAATTATTGACTTGGTTATTTAATGAAAATCATTCCATTTTGTGACTGACTTTTTACAAAAACAAGAAGCGGCACAATTAAAACCTACTCGCTTACATTAATTTAAATTGATATTGTAAACGTTACAATGTAACGGTATCTCTCCAGTATTCGTAAATCACAACACTCTGTATCCCTACTTTCAGTACTAAGAATACTTTATTATTACTTCTATTTATCTTAGCAATTCAACTGCTTATGATGAGAATAAATGAATTAACTTGACAATACGGTCTACTGGCCTAACGGCGGCTTATATACTACCATTGAGCGCTCGCAAAAATTCCCGTCAACGGTCGAATGCGGGCTTCTGAAACATATTCCGCTCTCTTTCTCACGCCCAATCAGCAACGAATTTGGCGTTCCCAAACCTAACTCAAACTCCGTGTTACGAGGAACTGGTCCCCCGTACCAATATTGAGTGAATGACGGTCGACGTTACCTACGCAACGTACGTTATAAGCAGTACGCGCAATTTGAATTGTTTATTTTGTACCGCCCAAGATAAGTAAATTTAGATTCCCTAAAAGAGAAAACAGGAATGCCTTGCGGTAATTTGACCTTATTAAAATTTGTGTACTAGATACCACACTCAAAGCTTTCGTAAAGTCTGTATACAAAATTGCAGTATATAAGTATCAAAATGCAGAGTGTCAAACAAGGATCAAAGATAAAACATCGTCTTGTTTCTTTTGTGATAGAACTTCATGCGAAGATAAACGTATGGATGTATCTCCTATAACTTCAATATTTCCGGCGATTACTTGTAGTAAAAAAGACATATTTTTATTATCTTAGTATAACAGTATAGATTAGCATAAATAGTTTATCTATTATATAAGAATAGATAAATTTCCAAACCAGTCACTTGATATTCGAGTATATAAATTATTAATTCTAAAACTCGTTATTAAAGTAAGTTTCCTTTTTCTTTCTTGAAGAAAGTTAAACCTTTCTCAAATAATATTTTAACAATGTAAACTAGTTTTACACCATTTCTAAATATCTAAACTTTATAACTGCAGCCGTTATGCTAATATAAATAAAATGCAGCGAACGAAACTGCACCATCGGTGCAACTAAAACAAGCAATTTATTCTGTTCAGTTTAAATAAGTTTGTTTATAATAGATTGCTATGAAAGGAACTAGGATCTAGTCGTTATGTATATATATATATATATATATATATATATATATATATATATATATATATATATATTGTTTGATCCCGATTTTCATAAGCGAATTTTGTTTAGCGATGAAGCTCACTTTTGTTTGAATGGATACGTCAATAAACAAAACTGCCGTATTTGGAGTGATGATAATCCTCAAGTGTATGTTGAGACACCGTTACATCCAGAAAAACTGACTGTTTGGTGTGCTTTATGAGCTGGTGGAATCATTGGTCCGTACTTCTTTAAAAACGATGCTGGTCAGAACGTTACAGTCAATGGTGACCGCTATAGAGCCATAATTACTGACTTTTTCGTGCATCAATTGAACAACCATGATGTACAGGAGTTGTGGTTTCAACAAGACGGCGCAACATGTCACACAGCTCGTGCCACAATTGATTTATTGAAGGAAACGTTTGGTAACCGCATAGTTTTACGTTTCGGGCCCGTGAATTGGCCTCCAAGATCGTGCGACTTAACGCCGCTAGACTATTTTCTGTGGGGATATGTGAAGTCGCTAGTCTACGCCGATAAGCCCGAAACGATTGATGACTTGGAGGACAACATTCGCCGCGTTATTGCCGATATACGGCCACAAATGTTGGAAAAAGTCATCGAAAATTGGTTGTTTGTTTTTCTTGGGTTTACGGTCCGTTTAAAAATTTAATTAAAATGTAATAATGCTGGTGTTCTTTCTATATTTAACATTTTTTATTTATAATTGACGTTTCGTTCATTTATTTTACCGTCTTCAGAATTTACAAGATGCTAAAAATGCTTAATCTTTTGGAATAACAAATCGTTTTTTTTTCATTTTGTTTATTAATAAAATTCCTTAGTATATTTGGAAGCATTAGATTTTCTAAAGAATTTATTACTTTGGCTTTTACATTTTCAGGTTTATTTATGTTTTGAGTGATATCAGTAATTAAAGGTTTTTACGGTCAAAATGAATGTTTATTTTTAAATTTTAGAGAAGTGGGGGTTAGTTCTTCATCCTTGCATCTCAAAAAGAATATTTCTTCTGGTTTTCTGTTTTAGTTATTTTTATAGAGACTCATTTGGGTTTGGGTGGGTGGTTTGATCACACTCTTTGTCACCGTCGTTAAGGTTAGGCATATTTTCACCCATGCCGATATATATGTGAAGAATATTTTTTGTTCTTTTTATTTTGGACCTTCAATATATATATATATATATATATATATATATATATATATATATATATATATATATATATATCGCTTCCAGAAAATGCAGCGCATAAAGTAATCATTAAATAATCCCTTCGATTAGAATAATCCAGAATTTGTCATTTAGAAGTCCATCAATTCACAATGATAGCATTAATGACAGGAAACATTGTAAGCCATCATGAAGTTCGTTTGACTAGGCATCCTTACTCCTAATGCATCATCAAACTCATGGTGTGCAAAATTTGTCTCACCGGTAATACTTTCGATGAGAACTTTGTTACCTCTTTTTGATATTATGGTTACAAAACTTCATCTCTTCATTGCAATTATAATACAGATACATATATTTAAAGTCACAGTAAGCAAAGAACTGTCATGAGCTGTTTACATTGACAAAATACAAATCTGCTCTCCATTTGCATAAATAAAATAGGAGGTTCAATTGTCAAATACTGACGACAATACATTTATTTTCCTCCCGTAATGAAATTCTCATTTGAAATTTTGTGACTTTCCTAAGAAATAAATTAATTAGAAAATGTCTGTGTTGATTGCGATTGACTTTTGTCACTAGGATGGAAGTTTATATATATATACACAGTTTACATGGTCTTTTATCGAGTTTTTGTTTTCGAAAGATTTTTATGTTTCTCGAAAACAATTTGTTCCACATTCACAAGTTGTTATTAAATGTATTTTCATATTTTCCAAAACACTTCAACCATCTTGGAAAAATAATACATTCTTCAGTAACACTTTTTTTTATCTCCCATAGGCCGCGGGAGTTACTTTCATACTTCCAGAAATCATAGGTATTTATTCAATTTTCACTTTTAAAAACATTTATTTCATCTTGTATTTACAGTTTATAGGTTGAATTATAGATAATTATAATTCTAATAATTACACAGTTAACTGCCTTTTCTGCTGAGGAACAACTAGGTAGGACATGTCGGCGGCATTAATGATTAGTGAATGAACTCATGGTAGTATTTCCTATTTTTCATCTATATTCGAGCCCTTCTAAGACCTATAGTGCCGTTGCAATAAGCTTGATAATGAGAATGAGTTTTTCTTAAAAATGTAGCGTTGTTTAATTTACTGTTTGCAGCAGCGATTAAAGGAAAACCCAACAGAAAAAACCCTTTCAATATATATTTTGTTTTCCTTGTTTCGGCATTTTGTTTTGTCATGTTAATACGTTCGTATATAGCAACTCATTCATGCTCCTTTCATTCCCGTTCATTCCCATTTGCATATTACAATCCTAATATAAACATATTTCCTTTTGTATGTCAGTTTGTTTCTTTGCTATGTATTTTTGTTTGTTAGTCAGCCTGTTTTTGTTTCTTTGTTTGAATGTTTGTTTGTTTATTTATTGTTATTCGTAGAAGTAATCGTAATATAATGTTGTTTTATGGTAAATCGGTTTGGGTTTTGTCTGGTCTTTGTTAAATTTGTGTCAGTGTTGAATTTTGGATTTTGTTTGTGTATACTTCACATACCCTGAACATATAGCGCACATAGATAATTATAATAAATAAAAAAAAATAATTTTCTTTTTCATAGCCTTTAAAATAAATAAATTAGTTAAAATTTACATTAAAATTTTAAAATCAGGAGTAAATGTGTATAATAAGTAAAAACTAACGATATTTTCTTTATTTCTCAGTTATGTCATGCAACTTCCGCATGGATACTCAAAAATATATTTAATATCAAATTGACAATTTCATAATCGACAAGGTAAGGGAACGTGGAGAGCGGAGCCGGATTATCACAAATTGGATAGAATATTTAAATTCACCAAACTTATAAAAATAAGAAAAGTTTAAAGAAAAGAGGGTTCACAAAAGAGGGTAAAAAATTGATTGATGTTTTGACCTTAAAAGACAGAATTTGTGAGTTGAACTTATAAAAACAGAAAATGCCTATCTTTAACTTAAAATTATGAAAAATTGACTTGGAAATCATTATCTTTAAATTATCATTTTAAGAATTATATATATATATATATATATATATATATATATATATATATATATATATATATATATAAAGGGTGTTTTTTTATAGAGGTATAGAACTTTTAAATGGAATAAAACAAAGATGAATTTTTTAAATTGACATGAAATTTACTTTATTCAAAAGATAACCTTCTGGCATTATAATTTAAATATGACTTCTGGCATATGACCGCCACGGCTGGCTCGGACGTAGTCTAATCTGGAGGTCCAATTTTCGATGACTTTTTCCAACATTTGTGGCCGTATATCGGCAATAACGCGGCGAATGTTGTCCTCCAAGTGATCAATCGTTTCGGGCTTATCGGCGTAGACTAGCGACTTCACATATCCCCACAGAAAATAGTCTAGCGGCGTTAAGTCGCACGATCTTGGAGGCCAATTCATGGGCCCGAAACGTGAAACTATGCGGTTACCAAACGTTTCCTTCAATAAATCAATTGTGGCACGAGCTGTGTGACATGTTGCGCCGTCTTGTTGAAACCACAACTCCTGCACATCAAGATTGTTCAATTGATGAACGAAAAAGTCAGTAATCATGGCTCTATAGCGGTCACCATTGACTGTAACGTTCTATCCAGCATCGTTTTTAAAGAAGTACGGACCAATGATTCCACCAGCTCATAAAGCACACCAAACAGTCAGTTTTTCTGGATGTAACGGTGTCTCAACATACACTTGAGGATTATCATCACTCCAAATATGGCAGTTTTGTTTATTGACGTATCCATTCAAACAAAAGTGAGCTTCATCGCTAAACAAAATTCGCTTATGAAAATCGGGATCAACGGCAATCTTGTTTTGGGCCCATTCACCTAATCTACGCCCTAGGTGATCGTGTGGCTTCAATTCTTGCACGAGTTGGATTTTGTAAGCACGCAAACCAAGATCTTTCCGCAAAATCTTCCATAAAATGAATGGACACATATCCAATTCCTGTGCACGATGGCGGATAGACTGATTCGGGTCTTCCTCTACGCTACGCTCCACAGCAGCAATGACTTCTTCTGTACGCACTGTACGACGTCTCTGTGGATGCGTATTATCAATTAGAGTAAACGTGGTGCGAAAACGTTCCATAGTTAATCGAATTAATTGCTCTGATGGACGATTATGTTGACCGTAAAATGGACGTAGTGCGCGATACGTATTTCGAACAGAACCATGATTTTTTGCACAATTTGGAAGCGCTGTTTAGGCGTCAGTCTATTTATGTTGAAATGCCAAACCAAACTAAACATAAATCACTTGACTGCTGACAAAATGGCCGCCAGTTAAAAAAGTGTTGCCAACTTAAAGTTCTATACCTCTATAAAAACACCCTTTATATATATATATATATATATATATATATATATATATATATATGTATATATATATATATATATATATATATATATATATATGTGACTCGATCTGTAGGAATATTATATAAGATTGGTGTAAGAAGGTGATTACCTTAAACAGAAATACTCAGCTTTTTGTTGAGCTGAGCTAATTGACACAGTTACTAGCAGTCCAGTGTCTAGTTTATTTTTAAGCCTAAAATTTTTATTTTTACATAGACATAATAAATTTTTTCTTTTTTGAATGTCCGATTTCATTTCAAATCATTCAGTTAGATTTAAAAAAAAAAATACTGAAATTGTAAAGTTAAGACTAGTGATTTTGCACTACCACTTGTCCGCGAGTCACTCATAGCTCTATCGTAATCAACACAAATTTATAAACTATTCTATATAAAATACAATATTTTTCAACATGAAAGATTTCCTTTACAATCTAATCACTGTAACATAGTGGCGTATTTGACATGACGATTTGCAGAATAAACTTATTATGGGTAATGAATCAAGTCCGTGCGGTTATTCGTAATACAGGAATTATCCCGAGCGTAATCTCCATCTCTTGAATGCATATTGAAATTGAACAATAAATCAACTTCGTAAACAAGTTGCTTCTTGCAAATATTTGCTCATATTATTCTACTTTTTGATAATCGTATAATATCTCTCTGGTAAATAAAATATATAAAAAAAAAATACAAAAATGATAATTATATAATGAAGCCAAGAAACGACCGCCATTTTTTCAATTTTGAAAATTTTTCGGATTTCAAACTTTTTCTTGAAGTTTGTTGCACGATCTCAGTCAATAGAAAAAATTAAATTAGGTAGGTTAGTCATAAAAATATAAAATTTTGAATTAAACAATGACTGTATTTTTCTTCACTACAAACTCATGTCAACTTTAAAATCTCGATAACTTTATTAAAAATGATTTTTTTTGCAAAACCGCAATATTCGTGTACATTTTTTTTATTTCTATAATGACATATTTCGTGGAAAAACATTTTCTTTTTTTTTGAAAAAATAACATTGCATCATTTGAAATGGAATCGGTGATTGAAAAAAGAAAAGATTTCGTGTCTCTTCTTGAGCATTTTAGCACCCAAGAAAATAATTGTAATTAAAAAAGCATACGACCAGAAATCCTAAAAAAAAGATTCATCAAAAAAAATGTAGTTTTTGAGAAAATAGGGTTTGTATTTTTTTTCGAAAAACGGTCACCATTGTGTTAATTTAGAAAATTTTTCGGTATTCAATTTTTTTTTGTGAAAGTTTCGACTCATGTGACCTTAATCAAAAGAGAAAACTGAATTGTCTCGATTAGTCATAAAAATACACAATTTTGAATAAGAAATTTCTTTCATTTTCCTTCGCAAAGAACCAAAATACGATTACATTTTTTTGGATTCTAGAATAATATATTTCACAGAGGACGCATAATATTTCCTTGACTATCTTCGCTGCATAATTCCGAATGGAATCGGTAAAAAATTCTATTAAATATAAACATTTATATTGTTATTGTTGCTTTTCAGCGCTTTTTTAAAAGATGTTTCAATTTTTTAGTAAAAATTTTATCTTTCGATTATTAGTCTTTCTCTTATAATACTCATAAATTATTTCAATTAAGTACGAAGCGAAATGTTTGATGTATCTCGAAGGGATTCCAAAGTAGCAAAAAAATATCCATTTTATTCAAAATTATTGTAAATCATGCTAAATTGAACAACAAAAAAATCTCTGATTTTAAGAGTTCTCCAAATGCCAATTTGAATTTAACAAAAATTTATTTCGCCAAGGTAAATCCGCTACCTTGAATTTTAAGAAATTAATTTCATATTCTTCATCTACCCCAAATTTGAGACACGAATTTTTTAATCCTACGTAACTTAACCAGCAAATTAAATTTAAAGAAATTAATTTTAGATCTGTAAAATACACCCTTGAATCCCTTCCAATTCAAAAAAAATATATATATTTAAGTTGTAATATATGCTCCCAGGAACCCTCCATTATAAATTTTAGACAAAAGCGGTAAAATGTCCCCCACATTTTCGCTGTCATATATAATTCTAGAAAATTAACTTTAGGTTCGTAAGCTACGACCTTAACAACCACGCTAATACAAATTTTTAAAGAATTTGAAACCTGTAAATTTTTTATTCTGACATGCTTTATCCAGCATATAACGTCTGAAAAAATTAATTTTAGATTCCAGCGTGCAAAATTTTGGTTCCACCTTCTTGAATTTAAAAAATAAATGCTTGATTTAACCTTTCAAAAACACCCTCCAATAGCAATTTTGAACAAAATTTAGAGACATAAAAATTTCAATCGGCCACATTGAATCCACCAAACCGAATTTTTCAAAAATAATTTTAAATTCGCAATGTATACTTACAAAAAGCCTACAGAACCAATTTAAAAAAAAATCGTAATATGTTTATTCCACCATATAAGATCCACCATATTGAATTTTTTAAGAATAATTTAAAGATCGTTATGTACTACTCTGAAAAACTCCCCCATACCAGTTTTAGGAAAAATCGGATAAAATTAATTTTTTTGTCCACCATATTACATGCGCCATCTTGGAGTTTACTTAACCAATTTCAATCAAAATGATACGAAATTACCGCAGCAACTCCCTGAACATAACGCAAAAAATTTCATTCAAATCGACTGAAATGTTTGGAAGTAATCGGCGTATATACATTACAATTTACAAGAACTTCTTTCTTATTAAAAGTCGGTAAAAATATCCAGCAGGAAAAAAGATAATATATCTGATATCTATCAAAATTAGAAATAACTGTTTTAATTCAATAGAGCAGATATAATAAATTTTTATTTATGACAAATTTAAGTGATAAGTCACGAAATCGTCAATTTATTACCTTCTTGTACTTTATCTTTGAAAATGTCAGTCCCATACTCATACATTTTCTAAATAATAACTATGTTACGGTTTTACTCAAAATTAGTATTATGTGGCGTGGGTAAGCCTCACTTTATTAACCAAAACCAAATACCAAAACTATTGCTAGGGTTATAAGCTACATTAGGCTAAATTTAATCTAACACTGATAAATCTGCCCTAAAATATAATAAATTCATGGCGACAAAATAAAGCTTTGTGACAAGTTCTATTTTATATTTGTTTCTCTCTCGTTACTATAGAAAGCAATAAAAATGCTACAGGACAAAAAAAAACAAATGAAAAATAATTCTGACCCTAAACAACGTCATGCTATAAGTAAAGGAGCCGTAAGTCATTTATTACTCACCTTTTTATACTTCGCCCTTTATATGTCAGTCACATACCCATGCGTTTTATGGCCAATTGGTATTTTATGGTTTTTCGTAAAATATTCAAGGAAAGCAATAAGGTGTAGAGCGCTAAAAAATCGACTTGACATTTCTCTTTTTTTGCGGATATTTAGCGCAGTAAAACTCAAATAAAACGAGTTCTCGCAGGAAGGAATTAAAATAAAATATCTCATACTTGGCAGACTATATAGATTTCTGTGCAAGATTTTTTCCTTTCAAAAATCTCTTGCTATATAGGAAAAATACTTTAAAATGAAAGAAGCTCAAAATTTTATTTTGAATTGATGTTTGAACAATTATTCAACGTCGACTTAAATTTTTTTTAATAGAAACAGTTACTCTCGTATTTGTAAAGCGAGATTTTTGAAAAAATATGGTCTAACAAGGTAAAATTTAAGAGCCGTTTTACACACAAGAATTATAGCCAAAATTTATCTGATAATTATGTTGAAAATTTTCATAAAACTAATTTGCTGTTTTACACATCAAAGAATTATTGTCAAAATTTTGGTGAAAATTTTCGGCATAAAAAAATATAGAATGTGTTCTATATTTTTATGTCTAAAATGTAGAAAGTGCGCGAAAATCGACGCAGAATAAAATATGTGAATTGACAACCTGCGTTTGGTAATCAACTTAATCTCAATGTTTACTCATTGTTTCTTGCACAAAATATCTCTTATTTTGTGGTTTTTTGATTATATATGTTTGGAAGCTTTCATATTTATGACATTTTAAGGTTATTCCCAGATTATTTAACTGCTTGAACGTCACATGTTATGAAAATGCGCATGAGCACCGACAAAATTACCACCAAAATTATATTCAGATTTCTTGTACGTATCAAAAGGAGTGGTATTTTATTGTAAAAATTATCTCCAAAGAATTTTCGGAAAAAATTTGCTGAAAATTTTTGTTATAATTTTCGGAATAATTCTTGTGTGTGTAAAACGGCTCTAAGCTTGAGTCTGCAAAAAAATCTTAAGTCTTGAAACGTTCATATGGTGGAGAGTTTTAATTTTCAGGTGATATTTTTAGTTTATTTGTATATTATAGGAATTTTCACACTTCAAGAATTCTAGCTAAAAGCACAAAATCATTTTGTATGTTTTTTTTTATTGACTTAACTTAGTATTAAAATATACACAGCAATATATGACAATTAATTAACCACGCTTAAGATATTTATTATCCAAAGAATCACGAAAACTGCCCATAAATGTACAATACCACCGACATGACACCCCAATACCTATTGTTATTACTACTTTTTTAATTCTGCTACAAAAATTGCAGTAACATAATATCTAAAATATATTTTTTAAATTTATGGAAAACAAAATTTCCCAAAATTTGTTGGGAACATTTATTGATGTTAATTTATTGATTATCTAGTCTCTGATATTATCTGTAATCAGCAGTCTCGAAAAATTAATAGGGTGAAGAGTTTTAATTTTCGAGTGATAATTTTAGTTTTTTTTGTATTATAAAAATTTTCACACTTTAAGAATTCTAGTTAAAAATACAAAATATCATTTTTGTATGTTATTTTATTAACTAAACTCAATATTAAAATATACACAGCAAAACATGACACTTACTTTATTATTTACGCTTTAAATATTTAGTATACCGCCAGAAATTTACAATATCACAAACCCAAATACCTCTTGTCATTCGTACTCTTTTAATTCAACTACAAAAATTGCAGCAACATAATATCTAAAACATATTTTTTTAATTTTATGGAAAGCAAAATTTCTCAAAATTTGTTGGGGAACATTTATTGATGTCACTTTATTGATTATCTAGTCTTTGATATTATCTGTAATCAGCAGTCTCGAAAAATTAATATGGTGGGGAGTTTTAATTTTTGTGTGATTTAGTTTTTTTTTGTATTATAAAAATTTTCACACTTCAAGAATTCTATCTAAAAGCACAAAATAACATTTTTGTATATTTTTTATTAACTTAACTCAATATTAAAATATACGCAGCAAAACATGACAATTACTTTACATTTACGTAGTATTTAGTATCCAGAGATGGTGGAGAGTTTTAATTTTCGGGTGAAAATTTTTCGTTTCGTTCTCTAGGTTATTATATATCACTGACTCTTTTATTGTTTTATTCTTTAGATTCTTGTAAATTTTCTAATATAAGCTCGGAATATTTAGACTCTTCAAGAAGTCCACTGATTTTCTGGGGTAGATACAATTAAGCACTGAATAAATTTATTCAGGCGTTAAAACGATGGCTTCTAGAAATTTAAATCTCTTACAGAGCAGTGGCATGCGTTCGCATCAAACTACCAGACCAGCCGTAGATATAATTAAACCAGAAATTCGACAAAGGAGTAGTATTCTTCGATATCTCGAAAGCCTTCCAACAAGTATAGTGTAATAAACCCATCGTTAAGTTAATCAGATTAGATATTCCAAACTCTCTGGTAAGATTGGTACTAGAATTATGATCTAACAGAAGCTTCACAGTACGAGCGAATCAACATACATTGCAATTTAAGGCATTGTTTCCTATACTTTTTATAGCTTATACAGGAGCGATATTTCGAAAGATAGCTTAACCCGTCTATATCTGTTCGATGATGATACTGCGATATCTACATTTTCTTCCAAATTCTGTCAGACTGCAAAGGTACTTTAGAAAGCCTGGGAAATGTATGATATAATTAAACCCTGAAAAACATTGATCAAAGATCAGTTCTAGATAGTTTGTCTCTTTTTTCCATGAAAAAAAGGCAACACATCTGAGTCGATAATACCAAATGTATCCTAAAAAAACAAAAAGGCATTTGGTGCTTTATATCCTCTATTAAATAGAAGCAGTAAACTCAATCCCAAAGCTAAATTACTCATTTATCAAACTTTCCTACGGTCTGTCATCTCCTTCGGTGCTCCAACCTGAATAACCTTCCCCCAGTTTAGATAAGAAACGATTGGAAGTTCTCAAAATAAAGCTTTAAGACTTATTTTCGATGTTTCCTGATTTGTGCGAAATTTAATTATCAAATTTAACTGATAATATGAGGACTTCTTATCCTCTCTAAAAAGATTGGTTACAGCATACTACGACAGCGCCCTCCACTCCAGCTACAATTTGATCTCAGCATCACACCTCACCACTGTAGGAATCTATAGGCAAAAGCCTGACTCACTCGCCCTTCAAATATGACCTCATGACTTTTCACTAAATCTATTAAATCTCTGGTTCCTTCAGTCATCAAAGTAATGCCTTCCAGTAATTTAAATCTTTTGCAAAACAGAGCAGTACAGTCACATAACAGGTATTCCGCTATTTTGGTTACACGGTAGCAGAAACATTCTCAACTTTTTCCATTTTTTTGAGATAGTATCTCAACGGATCCTCAAATAGCCCCTTTTGTGAGATCGAAAAGCATTTTTGGAAAATTTATAAATACATTTTCAAGTATTTATAATTTTTTTCGATTGTCTGAAACTGAGCTTGTTGTTTCACCTTAATTTCATCTAATTTTATTCCTAGCTTCGGACCTTCCTATTGTGTGACCTTTTGGTTATTCACAGGAAGGTTCTGGACCAAAGAATAGTTGTAAGGCTTCCTTTTTTCCTTTGATTCTGTTTTAAATAAAGGTACGATTTTTATTCTTTTAAGATATAAATCAACGGTAATAGTTTTATAAAGTTTATTTAAAGAACCATAAAATTTTAATGAATTTACGCTTGCTAGTGATTTTTAGTAACTACACTATTTTGTTTGTTATCGCGTTACTCAAGGTGATTTAATCAAATCGCTGATACGAATGAATTTTAAGCGATATAAACCATAGGAGCCTCTTTCATAAACAGCAGCACTTTCTGCTGTTAATTAGTGTAATTTTTCATGCGCAAAAATTTGACTTTTAGCGCACAACATTTATTAATAGTTTCATCAGTTTCAAGGATATACATTTTACATTCAAAACAGTCAAAATATTTTCGTGATATCAAATAGTATGTATTATAAAAATTTTCACACTTCAAGAATTCTGGCGAAAAGCGCAAAATATTATTTTTTAGGAGTATTTTTAATCGTTTTTGTTATCTTTTTTCATTAACTAAATTTAATACTAAAATACACACAGCAAAATATAACAATTGCTTTATTAGCAACGCTTAAAATATTTAGTATCCAAAGAGTCACTAAAACTGCAAGAGATTTACCACATCACTGACAAGACACCCAAATACTGAAAAACTTGTCATTTCTATTTTTTTAGTTCAACTACAAAAATTGCAGAAACGTAATGTCTAAAATATATTTTTCTAAATTTATGAAATTATAAATTACCCCAAATTTGTAGGGGAACATTTATTGACGTCAACTTATTTGTCTAGTCTCTGATATTGTCTCTAATCAGCAGTCTGAAAATTTCATAAGACAATTCATACTTAACTTTAAAATATTAAAATATAAAAATATTGCTGCGCCAGATTATTGATCATAATACCGGCTTATCAAAGTGTCACCCATAAAGGATCATTTAAAATTCCATAGTTGTCGTAGGTGTTTAAATGACCGTATTGTTTCCAAAAAATCACTCAAACCACCAAAGACTGACAGTTGGTATTACTAACATTACTCATATTCGATCACATTTCAACATTTAAAGTCTGGCGCAGCCTATAGGTTTCTTTCATATTAAGGTGAGTAAAAATATGACGAGTCGCCTCCTTGACGAGCCTCCTTTGAATCTTACGGACTTCGAATGATGTCGGGCTCACCACGCGAAGTTCATACGAAACCCTTGTGTCTTCGGCGGGCATCAAAGAAGATAATAAAAGCATCTGGGATAAAATAAGTCAATGTCATCATATTTCTCGAATCGTCGATCTCGCTGCAAAGTACGTTTTTTGAAAGAGCGTGCTATAATGCTATGCAACAAAGATAAGAAAAATTCCTTTGAGTTCGCACCGACGGAAAACGGATCACTGTGAGCCTCAGTCGCGCTGCTCGCGAACAATAGAAAGTTGATGATGCTCGTCACGGGTACAACTCGCCATATTTATATGTACGTTAAGACATACTTAACATGTCAAGAATGAGCATCAAGTATTTTAAGCCGGTTTTTCAAGTTAGTGCGAAGCTATAACGATTTCGAGGTGTAACTGTTGTATGGTGACACTCGCTGATGAGCCTGTTATTGATTTTTCAAGGTATGCAATGATGGGTTCTCCGTAAAAAAGATTAGAAGTCTTCTCAAATCAAGTCTCGGTAAATGACTGTATTAAGCATTAATCGTGGCGCAGAACTATAAGTCTGAACATTTTGTTCTGAAAACTATCAATCCTTTCTAACCCTGACCTGTCCATGGTTATTTATGTTGAGGCACTGAACGAAATGACAGAACATAATAAAATCTTATATATGAAAAGTTTCGTCCGGGTGTTCAATTTGCTATTCATGTTCAAAAGAGGATAAATCAAGTCAAATGTCTATCAAAGATTGGCTACAAAAACTTTCGCCACTATTTTCCACGGTCTATGTTGTATTGAGAATTAATTTAATTTTCCAATCTGGCATCAAATCACTCTCTTTAATTTATTGGCATGTCTCTGAAGCCTGAGGCCGACTGTGTGGAACATAGAGGATGACGCAGGGGGTATCGTTAGTATAGAGACTAAAAAGGACTGGAGATAAAGGGGAACCCTGTGGCACTCCAGCCCTTATAGTTTTGAATTAAAACTATAAGGGTATTTGTTTGCTAATACTGCAAAGCTTCTGCTCGAAAGAAAATATAGGACTAATCTCAACAGATAATTGGGAACACCCAGACTTATTAACTTAGCGGTCAGGTCATTACGCCACACATTATCACACTCCTTTGAGATGTCGAAAAACTCCACTCCCGTGTTCAGCATCGCACGCTTTATCACTTTCCCAGACTAGAAAGTAGACTAATGACCTGTATAAATTAAGCAGTATTGAATTCTTGCCTTTCTTGTAAATCACTATTACCTTAGCTACTTTCCAGTCGGAGAGAAGGTGCCCTAGCTGAAACACCGCATTCGTTATTTTTGTTACAGCCGACAAAATTCTGTCCGGGACTTTTTTAAGAGTTGCATTAGACAAGCCATAGAAATCCAGCGATATTCTTATGTTTAGTACAAAAGTAATGCCCCTTATCTTGGCAAGGTCGACTGATCTGATGTCATGATTCAGCAGTGCCATCAATCTGTAAATTTGAACTGTCCTGTCAATATTAATTTCCTTTGTGTGACCGACGCCGGAATTATGTTAGGACTGATCAAATAACATCTTTGCAAATTCGTCGACTTTAGCTTGAGTTTCTGTTAAAGTTACATTATTTGCTATTTTGAGAAAGGAAAAAGGTTATCTAGACCCCTTCCTGAGGCTTCTAGACATCCTGTATCCTATTTCCATCATGAATTTGTAAAGTTTCCAATTTACTCTCCCTGCTCTGATTGCACAAATGGAGCAGGTAGTTCCTGATTTCCTCAGCTGCCCAGTTGTTTTGGATATTTTGCTCAAGTTTTGTCTTTAAGATCTTCAAGGATATCACCGTATCTAAAGAATTTAATTGTTTTTATGACACAGGCTTTGGCGAGCGCTTCAGTAATTTCAAAAGTTGCTTCCTACGTTCGAAAGTGACATTACTTTTACACACGAAATAATCTCGCTACTTCTTTAGTTTAACTACAATCATATACATAGAAACATTAAATAAAACTTCCACTTCTTCTATTTTATACAAAGAAAATTATATCATCCGCACATTTTTGAATGAATTTACTTTATTTATTATGTTAGTATTATAGACCAGATAAATTGGTTTTATTTTGAAGTCAAAATTACTTGAAACCTGCATTCATCCACGCATTCACGCGTCTAGGCGTAAATTTCATTAGGTGATCAAATTCTTCCTATGGTGTAGTAATCTGTGTGATTTAATTTTCATTACGAAAAGACTCCAATATCTGCGCAATACTTAGCCTATTATATCACATACCTCCTATTGGGGGAAGAGCTGATAATCTTGATGGCCACACATGTAGCATGTGAGCGTGTATTATTCTTCTGGAAATAAAATAACAAGTAAAAATTGACTTATTTTTTTGTTAATATAGTAATATTAAATAATTTTACAATAAAAAAAAAAGAAAAATTTTCCCACAGTATCCAAAAATTATTATTAAATATAAACTACCTACTTCGTAAAAAACCTTTTCCCTCTAGATATTTTCCATGTATATGTATCGGCGAGTCAGTTTGACTCTGTTTATAGTTGACAATAACAATGGATCTCAAATAACAATAGCACTAATTAAACACAATATATTTAAAGACAAAGAATTATTGTTCCGCAAATAGAGAAAAGGAGTTTCCAACCGAACTAAGAAAAAGTAATTTATCAGTTTAGCATTGTTTATTTAAGTTTTTAAGCTCCTTGTTTTAAAGAGCTAAATCAAGTCGACTACCTTTTCTTAACCGGGATAAAGTAATTTAAGTTTAGAGTTCTTAAAAGAATTTAGTTTTTGTTGTCGCATCAGGATATTTACTTAACAAACTTTTCACAAAATATTGAAATGAAGATTTTATACTTCTCTAAAATTAAAAGATAATAAAATTGTTTGAAAAGTATTTATTTAATAAATTGTATTGAAATTGAAAAAATCAGATAAATGAATGTCTTCGTTTTATAGTTAGTATAAAGGATAGTTTTCGGTATATAATACATATACATATATATATATATATATATATATATATATATATATATATATATATATATATATATATATATATATATATATAAATATATATATATATATATATATAAAGGAGGTATCATTAGAAACGCCGAATTTAAATTTCGCCAATTTCCTATTTTGTGCAAAGTACAACCTTGAATGTATGATTGCTGTAGTGTAAACACATTCCTATTTTATCATTCATAGAGCTGTACTCTCTAGAACGATGTGTTATCACAATTTCTTATCATTATTAATATCCATTATAAATATGTAGAATGCTATGGAGAAACCGTTCGAAAATTACGTGCAATTTTTGGTCGCGGTGATGCTCCAAATGAACGGACAGTGCGAGAGTTAGTTATTAAATTTGAGGAAAGTGGTTCGGTTGGGAGACATAAAAACTCCTGTGCGTCGTCGTACTAACGGATCCGCTGAAAATATTGCCGCAGAACGTGAAAGAAAGTGTTACCGAAAATCATGGAATCTCGATTCGTCATCGTTCTTAACATGGTATTCTGAGAAGAAGTCTGCAGCGAATTTTAACGTAAGATCATCATTTGCATCCCTACAAAATTGAATTGACACAGGAGCTAAAGCTAGTAGATCACGGAATGCGTCCGGAATTTTTATCTGGTTTCTGGAAAAGCAACAAGATGTTGAATCTCCAAAGAAAATTTTGTTCAGTAATGAAGCGCATTTTCACTTCAATGTCTACGTCAACAAACAAAACTGCAGAATTTGGGACGAAGAAAATCCTCAAGTTATCCACGAGAAACCTATGCATCCCTAACTGTTTAGTGTGAATTTAAGCTGGCAGTATAAATGGATTGAGATATTACTTAATTATTTGATAATTTAAAAAAAAATCTCCAATTAGTTTTTTAATTAATAATTTTATTGTTGAAAAAATTAAGTAATTGATAATTTCGATTTCCAGTAATTTGTTAATACTTATATATTTTTGGTCGACCACTGCTCCAAACACATTTGCATTTACAATTTGTAATTACCTAGTTTTTTTTTTGACGTTAAACATTTATAATACTTTTCTTTCCACAATGATGTAGATTTTCTAAGATACAATATATTCATGAAAACACTTCAATAAATATCCTAAAGTACGCGGATTTGAGCTAGTTGTTACGTATGCATGAAAAACATAAACTTCAAAGTTTCTTTATTGTTAATAAAAAGTTTCGTGAAAAAAAGCGTAAAAACTTTTTGAAGTATTTTTTATTACCATAATATTGCCTACCGTACAACTATAAAGATCTATAAAATGTGAATACATCGTGTCACATAAAAAATGAGGATCTCCAAATATCCATCCATTCGTTTTGAAGCTTAATAAACAGAGACCAGACTTGCTTACGAATTTGTAAAAAGATAATTTTGTTTGTTACACATTAATGTCCGGTCTAGATTAAGGAATTTAGAGGGGGCAAAAAATAAAAAAAAAGTACTTATTAGAAATCATTTATATACGGGATCATGTCATGAGATTTACAGTGCAATTGTCGACACTGACACACTGTTCTCTACACAAAAGTCTTATAAACTTACACAAATTCTAATTTTAATATTCTGCTAATAATACTGCCGGCACAAAGAAAAAATAACGTAATTATAGGCTTCGAGGACGATAATGAATAAATGTATTAAAGACTACGCCAAGACGCGTCCGCATCCGCAAAGCTTACTAAGTTTTTTGGTTACCGAGTTGCCAACCCATGTAATTTTAATAACAAATCCACATAGAATCTTTATATAAATTTATGACATTAGTTTTTTACAGGTTATTTCTGTAGCTTTCCACTGCCCCCTCCAACTTGGTTTACAAATATTCTATAAGTAGAGCCACATTTACAAATTTATAAAATTACTGTATTAGATAGAGACAGTTCATATAGTTTTATTTATTCACACCAATAGCATATTTTTCTGTCTATTGAAGAACTTAATGACCATTGAGTTTATAAATAATAATTTTACGATTATGTAATTTTTGGAAATATTTTTAGAAGACGAATTATTAGTCTAGCCTAAGCTGCTTAACTATGTATACTACAAACAAACTACGTGTTGATAATATGTTTTTTTAAATTTGTCGACACTTAGGTAATTAACATACCAACTGGCTCATCCTTGAATTTTTAAAAATTAACTTATATACAGTGACCAAAAATCGAAACTACATTTCCTCGGCTCTAAAATTATGCATATTAATGAGACAATTATAACTCTAAAACACAATTTTACAATACATTTCTTTTTTTATTCAGATGGATGACATATAATATATACCAAGGTCTTCACTACCTTCATATTTTTAGTCAATTTTTTTTACAGTCAATTTTCATCCAGCCCTTGGCGTTCACTGCTGGACATAGGCCTACCTCATTCTTGTCCATCGTGCTCTATCTTGAGCGATTTGCATTCAAGTTGTTGCAAATCTCTTGAGATCGTCCGTCCAACGAGTAGGGGTCGTCCTCTACTTTTGTCGAATCTCGGCCTCCACTCGAGTAATCTCTTCGTCCACCATCACTGATTCGGGCGACATGTCCGGCCTAGTTCCATTTGAGTGTGGCAATTCGGAAAATTACGTCAGTAACTCCTATCTTTCGTCTCAGATCTTCATTTATAAGTCGGTCACGCAGCGATATACCTAGCATTGACCTTTCCATCTTTCTCTGAGCTATTTGCAGCATTTTAGAAGTTGCAGTGTCAATGTCAAAGTTTCGGCGCCGTAGGTCATAACCGGTAACACACATTGGTCAAATATTTTACGTTTTAAAGAAATTGGTACATCGCTTGATGATCTTTATTTCGTGTCCAAGGTATATTTATTTTTCCACAAGCTCCACTTCGTTGTCTCCAATATTGATATTTCCATTAGATACCAGATTGGTCATAAATTTTGTTTTTGATATATTTATTTTAAGACCCACATTGGAGCACACTAACTGAAGTTCATATAACATTGCACATATCTCCTTGAGCTTATGGGAAAACAAAACTATGTAGTCCGCGAACCTCAAATTTGTTAGTCTTTGGCAGTCTACATTCAGGCCTCTTTTCCCCAGTTAAGTCTTTTACAGACGTATTCTAGTACTGCAGTAAACAGTCTAGGCGATAAGGTATCACCCTGTCCGACTCCTCTGCCAATTGGGATTTGATCCGTGTTTCTGTGTAGTTTCACCGACATAGTTGCATTCCTGTATATATTGTAAATTAACTTTGTGTATCGATAGTCAATGCGGCATGCTTGTAATGCTTCCATAATTTTGTCAAGCTCTACCGTGTCAAAGGCCTTATGGAAATCCACAAAAGTCAGAACGAGTGGTCAATTGTATTCGATAGTTTTTTCTATTACCATTTTGATGCTCTATAAGTGATCGTTTGTTCCCAACCCAGTACGAAACCCCGCTTACTCTATTTGTTGGTAGAAATCAAGTTTTTTCTCAAATCGATTTGTTACTATTCTTGTTCGGAGTTTATATAGGTGACTAAGAAGGCTTATTGGTCTGCAGTTTTCCAAATCATGGGGATCTCCTTTTTTGTAAATCAAAATTACCTTAGCATTGTCAGGTATTGTACTGCCCAAAAGACACACACATTAAAAAGGTCTTCTATTTTCTTAAGTAGACAAACACCTCCGATTTTGATTGCATCAGTAACTACACCATCTTCGCCTGGAGATTTGTTATTTTTCTTAGGGCTAGTTTTATTTCGTCTATTGTGATTTCCGGCATTTGTTCTGATCCTTGGTAGACAATGCCCTTTTTCCTTGTCAATATTTCTGGTACTTGATCTTTGCTATTCTCTTTGTTTTGGCTTCTGTTTAGTAATTTGTAAAAATCTTCGACTACTTTAAGGATTTCCTCTCTGTCTGTTGAAAACGGACCATTTTTATCTTTTACTTTGATTATTTGTCTTATTCCCATTCTTAGTTTCCTTCTCAATACTTTCATACTTTTATTGTTCTTAATGGTATGTTCGATCTGTTCTTGATTGTATTTTCGAGTGTCTTGTCTAACAGCTTTGGATATTTCTTTATTTATTCTTTGTAGTTCGTCAGCTTTAGTGTCCATTTCACTTCTCATTCCTCTTCTTTTCTGCATTAGTTGTCTGGTATTTTGGCTGAGCTTCTCTTCTTTTTGGATTTTAGGACAAAAATTTGTTCTGACTTTCTAGTAAGGCAGTTGTTAATTTATTATTTAGGTCGTTAGCGTCAGTTTCTGCTTCAGGGCTACTAATTAGGTCGGCAATATACTGCTAAAAACTGTCTACATCTGATGGTTTCCTCCATGGTCTCCCTCTGTTTTTCTTCTTGATCATCCTATAGCTCTTTTTTTTAAACATATTTCTCTTTTACCTCGTACCATTCTATGATCACTATTGGTAAAAAACCTGTTTAATACCGTAATGTCTTTAACTATGTGGTTCTTGTCGGTGATAATGAAATCTATTTCGTTCCTTGTTCTTCCATCGGGACTTTGCCATGACCACCTTCTATGTGGTTTCTTCTGGAAAAAACTGTTCATTTGGTATAGTTCATGTTGCAGCAGGAATCTCAATACTCAACAATAATAAACTACGTGTACAGTTTTAATCAACATTAGGTATATATAGTTTCAATTTTTTGAGGCGGCAACCTTGAACGCAAAAAATCACTTTGTCTCCTTCAACATAAAATATATTATCTTTTAATGTAAAGGAAGGTTTGAAAAACATTTTTCAAACCTTCTCTATTAGGTGTAGAATATCATAATAACATTAAACATTATTTATTTTGCGGTATTTATTAATTTCCTCTTTTATTATTTATAGAGCCAAAATAATTACATTTTGCTAAACAATTCCATGTTGTATAATTCCACCCATTATTCTAAATTTTAAATTTTATTAACAGTCCTTTATAAACAAAATTTACTATATCAACGAAAAAGTAACGTACCTTTATATCCTGATATTTTCGTACATTTTAACGCAATTTATTTCATTAGCATGCTCACTAACGAAGATTAAAAGGTCCACAGGAGAGATCTCTACTTCTAAATTTAACTCTCTGACGTCACATGAGAGGGACGTTGTGCCGTGTGCGTCCCGACGCATATGACAAATCCGTTGCGAATTCTTGCTTGCCGTGAAAATGGATACGTTACATCAGTGGCGTACTGTGCACGGGAAAATTGATTAAGCTATTGTAAGAGTCTATATTATTTTATTATTTTTAAAATAAAATAATCTCTTTTGTCTCCAGGATATATCGGCGTATTATCAGTATATTAGAAAGGGTACTTCCAAAAAAACTAATTGTTGCCGAAGAACTATTTGGTAATTCGTTCCCGCTCAAATTTGCTAAAAGCGTGGAAATTGTAGTTTTCGAGTGAGAGGTGTTCAAAGTTGAAATTTGCATCATAAGCAGAGTAAACCAGAAACTGTAGGGTTTGAACAGGACATCTAAAGATGACCTTAAAGTTGACCTTGAGCGTGACTTTCAATGTCCATGATTTGCTTTAAGCGAAACCCTCATTATTATTATATAAATTTCAACTGTAAGGAATTCTATGTTCAATCATGAATCTCCAGAATTATTTAGAAGTCAAATACACTTAAAAATACATTCAAAGGTGATACTGTCAATGACCTTGAGGATGACTTCCAGCTCTATTCAAAATCACGCCAGGTTTTATGAAATTCCAACTTATCCGCACTCAACAATGTATGTAACGTATATATGTCTCCCGTACTCAGCGTTACCTTGAACAAACGACATGGACGTAACGGAAACCCGATCCTGTGTATGTACATGCAAGTGTTTGTAGCTATTCTTTTCTATGTATATGTATACTTGATAATTTCAACAATACCATCTAGTCCATTTTCCAATTCTGCTCTCGCATCTAATGTTTTCAGTACAGACAGACGTCTCAGGATCTTTCACGTTAAGTTGGTGTCGCGTATAGCCTGGAATATCAAATTACGCTAATTATGGGAATATACCTCTACAATCCTAGCCCCACATCAATATATGCGATAGCATCCTGTAATAGGACTTCCATCAACATCATCATTCTCTTTGTCAATATCAACGTTGTCGTAGGCCTGTAAATCAAGAGAATTTGGTGTTATTTAGCGTTATGAAATTACAGTCCTGGTTCATAAATATTAGTGCTTAGTTGAAATTTCTCTTCATTCTCTCATATTAATTTATCTTGCACTTAAAAATGTGCAAGTATAACTCAATAAACACCATCAATCAGCGGATCTGCATTCACTGTATTCATAGTTGAATGTCGAATTTTTCTTAGTTTGAAAAAATCCTTAGCCTTGATCAGCTTTGGATGTCCAGTTTCGAATCCTAACATTTCTTTTTTATCTCATGTATTTCAAAAAATGTCTCCACTTCGAATACCTTTCCTTCTAATTTGAGCTACTCCTCATGCCATATCATATCCCACAGTTTCAACTAATTTAATCAGGAACGGATTTCCATAAGGGTTCATTATCGTAATTCTGTATCTATCATTTATTCATTCCATCTAGCACAACAAAATGTGTCCTCATGTCACCCACTTTTAAACTTGTTTCATTCATTTGAATAATGTTATTATTCTTACTCACTTAAAATTAAATTAAAACTAACAAGAATGAAATTGTTACACTACACTACAGCCTCACTAGATTACAACCATGCACTGTTTTAATTCATATTTCTAGCATTCTTATTTACACCTGCTGCAGAAATTAGTTTCAACTATTACTTCCTTGAGATTGATTTAAAAAAAATGTATATAAAGTGCTGTTTCTTTTAATTCACATGTGGACACAAGCTTACTTACTTTTTTTCTTAAAGAAAGTGTTTAATATTCAACTTCCGTATCGTAGTCTCGAATCTCATGGACCTCGAATCTTTAGGATAACGGGTCTCCTAGATGCCCATCTCTTAGTATGGGAGTTTTCCAAAATCAAATTTTTTAGCCCTCCAGAATTCTTTGTTTCCAATAATGCACAATTTCATCAATCATGTGAATTAATACGACCCATAGTATCATTTAAAATAGTCCTTTAGTCTTTTGAACATTCTAAGTACATTACTGCAAAGTATTAGGTGGTCAAAACCGATCGATACATGTAGTACATACAGTGTCTTCATCAGTTATTGCTCAAAAAGCAATTGAGTTGCAGTAAAACTAATTGTTGATCAAAGCTACATGAACTACACTAAATTTTTAGAGCGAATAAAATGTATTTTAATTTGTAAAGTGTGAAGTATTTTATAACGTCCGTTTTTTAATTTAACAATCCCGCAATAAATTACTTTACTAAAAGGGAGAGCTTTTTTTGTTTTTAAATTAAAACGTATTAAGCAAACTCATAACAACAATTTATATCCAATCCCTTGCTTCCTCTTTCGTCCTTATATAAAAATTACCGTTCTATATACAAAACATCGTTTTTGATTAAAGTTTATATTGTTTAGCATATTCCCTCAAATTTTACGTTTAATTTATTACTTTTTTATATTTATCCAATATTTATCCATTCTTTTTATAAAGATCCTTTGTGGTTTGAACAAGACGTTTCAAAATTAATCCTTATCTCTAAATAGATGTATTTTTCTAAAGAAAAGAAAATAAAACCAACAATTTTTCAAAAAAAAAAAAAACTTTAAAAATGAATAAATTGCTAAAAACACGAATCTATTTTAATCTGTAAAAGTATAATTAAAAATTATTTGTTGTTTCCCCTTAGAATTTATTTTAACATTATTATGCCGCTAGAGAAGACGTTACTGCGGTTTATCAGTACATAACTTTCAATAATAATAAAAAAATGAAAATTTACAGATTCCTACCATATAATAACGATACCATTTGCGATCGGGTACGGAAGGGCGATCCATCTCTACAGTCAGTAGTATTTTAACTCTTTGAGTCACAGACGCTACTATAGTGACATCCTTTTATCATTTGCTTTTTTATCAATATGTAAAAAACAATGTTATAATTAACATATACTTATAACTTTTGATAAATACCACAATAAATATGTTTTGAAGGTTGAAGACCTCATGCATACCGTTAGATTCACAAAATTCAATATAGCCAATTCAGTATGGCGACCAAAACTATGAAGAACTGACCATTTTCTCACCACTACAAAGTATTCATTTTTTTACAGTCAATTATTTTTGAGGCTAATCAATTTTGATACAATATTTGATTCACAAAATTCAATATGGCGTAACCAATTTGGTAACCAAAAGTATGAAAAAATGAAAATTTTCTCGTCTTGCCAGCTATCATAATGTTAAATCATTAATTTTCTTATTGTAAATTAGTTTTTAGGCTAAAGAATTCATAACGTATCACTGGAATTACGAATTTCAAACTAGTCGATCCAATATGGAAATCGCGGACATCATTGTTTTTCAGTTACTGGCTACTAACCTATCAACTTATTTACTTTTCATATTGTTAATTATTTTTGACATTATAAAATTTGATTCTTAAAGTTCAAGATGATGAATTCAACATGGCAAGTAAATTTATGAAAAAATATGTATCTGCCGATCAACCTGCTTTGATCCTATCAAATCATTCATAGAGAATTAACTTCTATAAATCTTGAAAAATATAAAAGAATTTAAAAAATATGTAAGAATATTAAAAAAGGTAAAAAAATACAAATATAACTCTGCCATAGCCAGTCCCAAGATCGTGAGAGTAGACTGTTTGTCTACCATAATAATCCTTTGGTTTGACTTTTTTATGTTTGATACCCGATTGAGATTTAGCGATCACGTAAACCTTTATATTCATCATATGTTTATTAAATTTTACCAAAAATCAAACTTTCTTGGTCCGCCATAGGAGTGTGCGAATGTCCAAAAATTCGGGTTCACGTCGAGTCTAGTTTTGTTCTCGAGTTCCAGTCGAATATTCAATTTTTCGGGTTTTCAAACAAAATCAAAATTTTCAAACTCGAATATTCAAACAAACCCGAACATTCTAACAAACTCGAATTTTCCAACAAACTTGAATTTACAAACTCAAATTTTCAAACAAACTCAGATATGCGAACAAATTCAAATTTTCAAACACACTTGAATTTTAAACAAACTGTAATATTCGAAAAAACTCGAACATAAAAAACTTTGAATAAAAGATTTATATGATTCAATCAAATAATCGAAGTACATACTGCAGCTTTTGTTAATAGGTAACTAGATTCATCAACACTCAGATACAAAAATGTTTATGTAGACAAATTTAATGATTATTATAAAGTTAAATGTCTCAATCTGAATATTTCGACCATAGGTTTATAGTCCTTTTCACAACACTAAAAACAAAATATTGCTATACAAGTTATTTTGGTGGTTGCTTAAGTAGACCTCAGCTGGTGAATTCAAGGAAATCTTGTTATATATATATATATATATATATATATATATATATATATATATATATATATATAAGCGCAAAAATTGAAGCTTGTATGTAACCAATGCGTATCTCACTGCTTCATTAGCCGCAGTCCTGCATTTGTTCGATTTTTCATGAATAAAGTTATGACCAATAGCGCGAAAAAAGCTGAGATAAAGACTTAAGTTCACTTTTTGAGTTTTTAGTCAATATTAAAGACTTATCTCGAAGTATCTACGCGTTTATTCGAAGGCGACTGTATTTGACGACGTATTACTTTAAACATAAAAGTCTTATTTGATCAAAATCTCGAACAATAGACTTGAATGTCAAATTTGAGATGTGATAATATTTGTTTAAGGAAATGGGGACGTCAGTTTGAGCTTTCAAATTCCAAACACATTTTTCCCGGTTGGTTCTGTATTGATTTAGATAAAATTGTGTCTACATACTTCTCATAACAATATAGATAGGCTGATAGAGCCTTTTTTCGATCGAGCAAATTCATAATAATAAGTTCATATCACCTGAACTATTCACAATGCTTTTATATGAAGTTCAAAATGTTTGAATTTCAAAAAAAGGCTCTATCAGCTGCTTTGTATTGCTATGTAGGGTATACAGATGAAATTTTAACTTAATCTGGTCATAACTTTTCAAGAAAAATATGTTTAAATTGGGGTATCCATCTCTTTAAAGGGCGACCTGGCCCTGTTAATAATTATACTTTCCCATTATTCTTGCTGCGAGACTGCAGAAAGTGGAGAAACTGTTTTGAATTCAACGACTTACAAAACACATAACATAAGCAAAAGTGCACTATTATACAGTTTTAATAACTTATGTTTTGAAAAGTAAATTTCAAGTAAAATAATATTTGATACGGTCTTACGTGTATGAATAAATAATGTTTAAATACATATTAAAGTAAAATAAATTTTTTTAAGTAGATTTTTTTATTTATAGCACTAACTCGAAATAATATTTTATTTATTTACTACTCAGGGGTGTGTAGTTTATTTGAAAGAATAATCTCGACAGTGAGTGGCATGTATGCCTTGTATAGATCATGGGAAATGTATTATTACTTCCTTTAATCTATCGATCTGAGGTCTACTTAAGCAATCACCCAGAGAACTTCCATACCAGTATTCTTTTTTTTTCTGAAAAAGACCATTAAACAATGATCGAAATGTTCAGACAAAAAGAGAAAGATAATAATCAACGAAAATCTTTTAATTAGTCTACGTACAATTTTTTCCATCTAAATGTTACCAGTTTCCTGTTACCAAACGCTGCAGTATGCATTCCGACTATTTGATTGAATCGATTATTCAAAGTTTTTTTTTAATTTCCCTGTTTTTTCTAATATTCCAGTTTGTTTGAGTATTCAAGTTTGTTTGAAAATTTGAGTTTGTTCAAAAACTCGAAGATTCGACTTTTTATTCGGCTCGACTCGAACTCTACGAGTCGATTTGTTTTCAAACGAACTCGAATCAGCCAGGAATAAGAGAAAAACAAAAGTTATGAAGTTTTAGATGTAGGCAAAATACTGCTGGTGACGCCCTCGGCAATGCACATCGAAATTATAGTCACATCTTGATTTATCATCCTATAAAGTACCAAATATAGTACAAATTAAGCTGTTATTATTATTAAGATAAATATTTACAAAAACATTTTAAAAAATTATTACTTGATACCCTGTATTTCGAAAATGTTGAACTTTTGGACTGGGTCAAATTTAGTTAGAACATTATATTTTTGCTCTAATAATTTTCGCTAGCATTTGGTACAGAAGTTTTAGAGACACCATGTATAAAAAGTACGGTTCACCAAAAATCAGCGAAATTTGAAATGACATCCCTAAACTAAATATTTTGAAGATCACTGTTCAGAGAAATTTCTCATCCCATCTGTTTAAAATTTTAATTATGTAACACTTTATGTAGGCATTTTAAGATTTTTTTTTCTCCAAGAAAAACCGGCATGAAATGAAAAATTCGTTCTTAAAATAGATTCTCCATAATTTTTCTTCTTTTCCTCAGAGCCTCATATATTATGTATAGCTGTACTTTTCGCCGGTATATATGAAAAATAAATTTAATTTTTCCTGGTTTTCGGCAATTAGAAAACATAAAAGTGTATTTGCCTCAAAGGGCCTCGTAAAGAAAATACAACGCGCCTTTTGAAAATTATTTCAAAACAAAATTGCTCCATATCCATTGTTGAAATGCGACGTTTTTATAAATTAATTTTTTTGGTACTTTCATTTTAATATCATAATTTATTTTACGGAGTAAACGAAATTATGTATTAAAAACCTGAGATAGGTTTCTCAATAGAAATGTCTTTGAAAAATTTCATCTAGCGATAATAATTGACCGATATTAAAGATTTAGAAGCCAACTCAACTGCACAGAGTTTCCAAATAGAGAATTCGAAACTTCCTAAAATTAAATTTTACTTTTCCCCAAAATATCCTCGTAAAGTTTTACCCAATCGTAAATTAAAAATAAATATTGTACAAAAAAAATTAAGCTCGAAACAACCATCGACCATAACGAGCGAGATTTTTTATTTGAAGCTAAATATAATTAAACGAGAAATTTTACAAACTCATTTACTCTACTCAAAAAAAGGTTACAAATAACAAATAATGGAAATAGCATCATATCAACATAATGAAGCAAAATAAAAGCTGACGAGATTAATTTACTCATTTATTCAAAAGATTGGACTGTTGGATATTCTCCTCAAGATTTTCTTATGATTTAATTTTTATCCTAACAATTTCCCCTTACATTTGTTTTTGCCAAAAATTTCGCAAAAATATTTATTTTTCCAAAATTGTGAACAAATCTACCAATCTAACAACCCTGGTTTGCCGTAAGGAAGGACCATGAGAGCGTAGCGACTCGCCACCTAGCGGGTCGCTCTAAAGCTCAATCCCAAGGTGACACTGAGATAACGGTTCAATTTTCTACAACTTTGTTATTCATGTTTTCATGTTGTAGATTGATTTTTCTTACTAATTTACTGAAAAAGTACTGTTCCTCCTCAAATGAGCTTCATATTACATTTGACCACAATGTTTATTTTGTTGAATGCCGAATTTTTCCCACTTACGATTTTTTCAATAAAAAATTAGGTTCCTATTGAAAGAATCAACTTGGCTTTAAAATGACCTTAAATATCACTCTTAAGGTCAACCTCCAGGTTAATATGAGATGCCTCATTTCATTTCCTAAGGTTATTGTGCTTAAAGATTCTCCTCATAACGCTTTGTTTTCAAAGTATAAGCTAATTTTTTACTAATTCACCAGAAAGTTGTATTTGATTCCCCAAATTATTCATACCGTTGGATGCGGAATTTTTTCTACTTTCCATATCTGCAAAGCTGATTAGACTGTGTACAGCGTGCCTGGAGGGGGCAAAAAACTGTGTCAACATTGAAGGAGAATGTAGCCAAACATTTTCTATCAACAGAGGATTAAAACAGGGAGATGCTTTGTCGCTAGTACTGTTTAACCTTGCACTGGAGAAAGCCGTAAGAACAGTATCAGTTGACGCGGAGGTTTTTGAGCCAAGTGGCCCTAAACTTATTTTGGTCTACGCGGATGATATGGGCGCGATAGGAGAAAGCACAGTCAGTGTGAAGGAAAACTTCATAAAGATAGAAAAAGAAGCTCAGATAATAGGGCTCCGAATAAATGAAGGCAAAACCAGATACATGCATGACTGCCGCAACCCCGCTCGAGACAGAATCAGACAGAACGTCACCATGGATGACTATAATTTTGAGCATGTGCGAGTTTTCAAGTACCTGGGCGCAGTGATAACAGCAAACAATAATATACAGGAAGAGGTTAAACAGCGCATCACACAAGCAAATAAATGTACATTTGCGATACAAACCTTGCTTAAGTCAAAATTTATCACTAGAAAGGCAAAAACCGAAATTTATTGAACATTAATACGACCAGTAGCAATCTACGCCAGTGAAACATGGATCCTGACAGTCCACGATACGAAGCTGCTAAGAAGGTTTGAGAGAAAAATCCTGCGCATAATATATGGCCCATACCGAGACCTTAAAACAGGGCGCCACAGAATGACAAGCAACCTAGAGCTTGCGCAAATATATCAAAGCCCTGACATCATTCAAGAAATAAAGTCCAGAAGACTAGGATGGGCAGGTCATATACAAAGGAGTCAAAGCGATCGACTAATAAAACGGGTATGGGAGGAAGCACCACAAGGAAAAAGATCACTGGGAAGACCTAGGCTTAGATGGAGAGATAACATCCGCAAGGATCTAGCTATCCTTGAAGTTGACCAGCGAGAATGGAGGGAGCTGGCACAAGACCGTTCTAGCTGGCGGCAGATAGTCGAGGCAGCCAAGACCCACCTTGGGTTGTAGTGCTACGGAGTCAGTCAGTCATATCTGCAATAAAAAATGTGAAATATACCAGGAGTTTGAAGAAATGTTTTTTAGCAAACCCATTGGCAGGTTCACTCGCCATTTTAGGTCCACCATTTTAAATTTCAAAAATAGTCTGACGACTCTCAAAGGTAGATATCCAAAGCTGTGATTTAAGCCGTAGGTCTAAAATTGGATCAGAACTGCTCTGTGCGGGGAGAAGGGAGTTCGTTTGAGATAGAATGTCCCATACATATACACAGTGTTCAAAAAGTGCCATTTATGCTGAAAATATAAGAGGATAAGAAATTTAGAAAAATTTTTAAACACAAAAGTTGGACTTTTCCTGGTCATCTGCTTGTGACATTAACTTTCAGCCCGACCTTGATCTTCAAGATGATTTTGAGGTCAAGTTGTTTTTTAAAAATTGCTCATCCAAATATATAAATTAATTACAGATTGTAATTACATCTTCTACAGGTTTTAAATGACTTGTAGTCAAATACATTTTTCTGCTCAAAGACTCTGGGGCAGGCTGTAAATAATACGGGGTTTAGGAAAGTAACTGTAAATGTAAATAATTTCTTGCATCTTTTGAATCCAAAGTTTTTTCCCCTAGACTCTTTAGTTTCTGAATTATTCAGCTGACTATGCATTCTTTGGGCAGGAAAGTATATTTGACCACCTTGAAATTACCTCTAGATGTAAATAAAATCTGTAATTTATACAGGGTATCCAGTAAATACCTCCTAATTTCTCGAAAACATACAGGGGAGCCCAAAATAACCCTACTTTGTCATAATAAATTAGTGAACCCCGATCAACCCCTTGAAAAGTTTCTGCACTTGACAACGTCTGAGCTGGAAGTTTTTCAACATAATATCTTCTTGCCTTCGAAAAGTGAGACAGCGCTTCCTTATAAATTAAACTGCGTATTTTATGTTTACCTGTTTATGTTTAACATTAGTAACTTTTAAGTGTTTTGCATAGAAAAACCGATTTATTTCGAAAACCGCCAGTTTTATCAAAATCCCTTTTTAAAGAGGAATGACCAAAATAGTTAAAAAATCAGCTCTCAGCTCTGTAAAATGACGCCTGTCAAAAATTAGGCCCAATGAGTGTGGCTGCAAGTCCTTTTCCGACTTCTCTGATGATATAAAACATCTACTGTAGTATGGTTTAATGAGTATTTATCTTTATATTAAAATTCCATTAAATTATACAAGTCGGTTCAAAACTTTGAGCTGATAAGGTAAATCGCTGAGTATCCCTTTAGGACTAAGTATCTCCGTTAGAGGACAGTTTAAGAATTTTTTTTCTATGACAAAGTAGGATTATTTTGACCTTCCCTGCATGCTCCAGGGAAATTAGGAGGTTCTTACCGGATACCCTGTATAATTGGATACGTAATTTTTCCTACTTTTTATTTTTACAAAAAAAATGGGTCGATTAACAAAAAATAACTTGTCCTCCAATCATCAAGATTAAAATAGCTGACCAAGACTTTTTGACAAAAATTTATTTTACTAAATAAAATACGCATTACCACCATTTATCTATATTTCAAGTTTTTGGATCTACATTTTTTGAATGAAGTTGTAACTAATTATTCTTATACGGATTATTTATACAAATATATTTCTGCAGATTTAAATAAATACTGGGAAAAGTCATTGCAAATTTCATTGTTTTCTATAGAAAGAAATGAAAGGTTGAAAACTTTTTCGATATCATTTTACTGATAAAATAAATGCGCAAAAGAATTGGAGAACATAAGAAAGAATTTGTTATTTATTTTAATATGATTTGATATAAACTGACCCAATATTAACAAGAACGAAACTAAGCTGAGCGCAATATTGCATCAATATTAAATTTTAAGATGGCTCAAACACGCTGAAACTAGAATCCTATTTTCTTTTGAAATTCTAAGCAATTTAATAAAAGCAAAATATTTTATAAAATTGTCTCGCTAGCAATTCCCATACGCTTGGCAAAATTCCATCCTTGAGAGATGTAAAACACTTTAAATGTTTCACTGAAAATAGCTCCATGTGGTATTTCTTTAAATAACTGTGATGGTTTTTCGAAGTATTTAAGTGTGTTTGTTTCATTTTCTCGTTGTGTCATTGTTCCTATACTTTTGTCATTTTTTGGCGCTTTTGTTTTCGCATGTTTTAAATTAGTAGACAACTTTTCGAATTTCATTACAGACGTGTTTGTTAATTTCGTTCTCTTGCGAAAACAATGATTTCTTTGTGTGGTACATGGTAAAATTTTAAAGTAAGTTTTAAAGATAGATGGAAAGCAGAAAAAGATTTTTTTATGTAGTTTATTCCTTTATTTTGAATATATTCCATTAAATTGCGCTTAGAAGCAGTAAGTATAATGAAGGCTTTTTAAAAAATTGTGTAAGTATATCTACAATTCTAGCGTATTCTTTGATGCTTTGGTTGGAATCTTTTGAATTTCAATACAAAAGTATTTCCGGTTTTTATTTATAATATATATATATATATATATATATATATATATATATATATATATATATATATATATATATATATATACTTGTTACTTCTTATTTAAGATATTAAAACTTACAAATACAGTATAGCGATGAAGATGAAACTAAAGATATTGGTTCGTGTTTGGAGAGATTAAAATTTGAGAGCTTATTTAAAAGAAACCCTTGCGTTTGGACTCTCATTTAAGGATTGCGTTACTTTATATAAAGATATGTATTGAGCAGATTTAAGTGCATCTTATGATTATTGAATTATCTTCACACATGTGTCTTCTTTAGTACTTTTTAAGTTAGACTTTTTGAATATTAGTACAGTTCTTATGATATATTTTACCTCATCAAAACCAAAGTACATATTCAAATATACATAAAACTTCTGTTGAAATCTTGTACTGAGATTAACGTATTATTAACGTTTCAAAGCAGGTACCTACAATATGTTTCATGTGGCATTCTTTGAATAACTGTAATGGCGTTTCGAAGTATTTAAGTGTGTTTGTTTCATTTTCTTGTTGTGTTATTGTCCCCATACTTTATCATCTTTTCGTGTTTTTGTTTTCTCATGTTTTAAATTAGTGGACAACTTTTTACGTTTCATTGCAGATGTGTTTGTTAATTTCGATCTCTTGCGGAAACAATTCTTTGTGTAGTTACATGGTAAAATCTTAAAGTAAGTTATAAGTATAGATGGAAAGCAGAAAAAGAATTTTTTATGTAGAATTTGGCTTCATTTTCAATATATCCCTCTTATATATCTTGAGTTTTTTAAATTTCGCTTAGAAGCAGCAAGTGTAAAGAAGATTTTTCAAAAAATTGTGTAATTATATCTACAAATCTAGCCTTTTTTGATGCTTTGATTAGAACCTTTTGGGATTCATTAGAGAGGTTTTTTCCCTCTTTTTTTATAAATCTTCTTGATACTTATTTTTTAAGATATTGAAACTTAAAAATAATTTGTAGCGCTAAAAGTGACACCAAAAATATTGTTTCTTGTTTTCGGACCCTCATTTAAGGATTGCATCACTTTATATAAATATGGGTGGGTATTTAAGGAATTTAATTGCATCTTTTAATTTTTGTATTATTATCTTCACACATGTGTCATTTTTAGTACCTTTCTAAATTAGTATAGGACTCTTTTGAATATGCATATGACAATACAGTTTTTATGATGTATTTTATCTTACCAAAACCAGAGTACATATCCTAATGTATATGAAACTCCTGTTGAAATCATGTGCTTGGATTAACGCATTAATAATGTTTCAAAGTAGCTACATACAATATGTTCCATGTGGCATTCTTTAAATAACTGTAATAATTTTTCAAAGTATTTAAGTGTGTTTGTTTAATTTCTTGTGGTATCATTGTTCCTCTATCTTTGTTATTTTTTGGTGCTTCTGTCTTTGCATGTTTTAAATTAGTAGACAAATTTTGAATTTCAAAACAGACGTGTTTTTTAGTTTTGTTCTCTTATGAAAAAAATAGTTCTTTGTGTGGTTACATGGTAAAATTTTAAAGTAAGTTGTAAGAACAGATGGAAAGCAGAAAAAGAATTTTTTACGTAGTATATTGCTTTATTTTCAATATATCCCTCTAAATTGATAGTATTCTAAATTTCGTTTAGAAGCAGTAAGTGTAATGAAAGTTTTTCAAAAAACTGTGTAATTATATCTACAAATTTAACCTTTTTTGATGCTTTGATTAGAACCTTTTTGGATTTCAGTACAGAGGTATTATCCCTCTTTTTTATGAACGTTCTTGGTAGTTATTTTTTAAGATATTAAAATTTAAAAATAATTTGTGGCCGTAAAGGCGAAACCAAAAATATTATTGAGAATTAGAGAGCTTATTTCAAAAATATTATTGTTTTTGGACCTTCATTTAGGGATTGCGTCACTTTATATAAAGAAGGATATTTAAGGGATCTGAGTGAGTGTTTTAATTTTTGCATGATTATCTTCACACATGTGTCATTTTTAGTACCTTTTTAAATTAGTGTAGGACTTTTTGAATATGAATAAGAGAGTAAAGTTTTTATGATTTATTTTACCTTATCAAAACCAAATATAAACTCTGAGATTAACACATTAATAACGTTTCAAAGTAGCTACATACAATATGTTCCATGTGGTATTCTTTAAATAACTATAATAGTTTTCGAAGAATTTATGTGTTTGTTTCATTTTCTTGTGGAGTTATCGTTCCTATAACTTTGTTATTTTTTGGTGCTTCTGTTTTGCATGTTTTAAATTAGTAGACAACTTTTGAATTTCAATACAGACGTATGTGTTAGTTTTGTTCTCTTAGGAAAAAAATGATTTCTTTGTGTGGTTACATGGTAAAATTTTAAAGTAAGTTGTAAGGACATATGAAAAAACAGAAAAATGTTGTAATTATATCCACAAATCTAGCGTTTTTTTGATGTTTTGGTTAGTACCTTTTGGATTTCAGAACGGAAGTATTTCCTATATTTTTTTATAAACTTCTTGATACTTATTTTTTAAGATATTAAAACTAAAAAATAATTTGTGGCGGTAAGTAAAGGTGAAACCAAAAATATTGTTTCATATTGTGAATGTGGGAGTGAGAGCTTATTTCAAAAAAATTCTTGTTTTGGACCCTCATTTAGGGATTGAGTCACTTTATATAAAGATGAATATTTAAGAGATTTAAGTGCATCTTTTAATTTTGTATCATTATCTTCACACATGTGTCATTTTTAGTACCTTTCTAAATTAGTATAGGACTTTTTGAATATGAATAAGAACGTACAGTTTTTATGATGTATTTTACCTTATAAAAACCAGAGTATATACTCAAATATATATGAAACTCCTGTTGAAATCTTGTGCTGAGATAAACGCATTAATAACGTTTTAAAATCACTACATACAATGTATTCCACGTGATATTCCTTAAATAACTGTGATGGTTTGTCAAAGTATTTAAGTGTGTTTGTTTCATTTTTTTCCTATACTTTCGGTATTTTTTGCTGTTTTTGTTTTCGCATGTTTTAAATTAGTAGATAACTTATTGAGTTTCAGTACAGACGTATTTGTTAATTCGTTCTCTTGTGAAAACAAAGATTTCTTTGTGTGTTACATGGTAAAATTTAGAGTAAGTAGTAAGGTTAGATGGAAAGCAGAAAAAGATTTTTTATATGTATATTGCTTTATTTTCAATATATCTCACTAAATTGCTAGTTTTTTAGATTGTTCCTAAAAGGAGTAAGTTTAGTGAAGCTTTTTCGAAAAATAGTATCATATCTACAGTTGTAGCATTTTTTGAAGCTTTGCTACGAACTTTTTGGATATCAGTACAGAGGTATTTCTCCTCTTCTTATATAAATATACTTCTAAGATATTAAAACTTAAAAATACATTGTGGCAATGAAGGCCAAACTAAAAATATTATTTCGTGTTTGGGGTGATGAAAATTAAAGAGCTTATTTAAGAAAAGGCTTGTTTTTGGACCCTCGTTTAGGAAATGGATCGATTTATATCAACTATACATAAAACTCCTGTTACCATCAGGTGCTAGAGTTAATGCATTAATAATCTTTCAAATATTTACACACAATGTCTTAATAAAATAACGCATAAATTCATTTATTATACTTTTTTTGGAAAAAACCTCATAGTTGTGAATTTTAATTTATCATAACAAAGCTTTTGAAATTTTGATGCTAATGCTGTCTATATAAAATATAAATTCAGAGACATATCGGTAGGATATTAAACCTGCCGACCTGTCGATGTTCATTTTCTCTATTAATTGGTCATTGATATCCTCAGCTATATGATGGATTCTTCGAATCAAGCAGTGTTGTTAGATAAAGGTACCTTTGTAATTAGTTTTTCCGCCGATTTTCCTATCATAATATTATCCATGTTGAGAGAAGCAGGTAAAATAAGTTCTTCTGCAATGGTGTGAAGTTTTTTGCACTTCGCTACCCTGTATGTTACCTTGAAAGATACTAGCAGTGCGTTGCTAGGTATTGAACCTTGTTGAGTGATCAAGTTTTTGTTTTTGTACATTTTGCAAATTCCTATTAAGAAATTCGCGCGATTTTTCAACCATCCTAGGATGAATGGTTTCGAGATGCCGCTTAGCTTACTCTCGTGCGCTAGAATTTTCAAACAGAGCACACACTGCGGTCTTCTTCGTTATTTACTTCTACTGAAATAAAGCCAAAGTCCAAATAGGTATTATCGTATCTTCGATATTTCCACCTTTTTGCTCCTCCGCCACTTGTCCAAGCTTCACCGCTCTAACTTAAACTATCGACTTGCTTAGTTAATATATATATATTATATATATATATATATATATATACATCTTTCTATCTTGTGGCTAACTTAAAAAAAAAGAGGCACAATAGAACAAAGCAACCCACCTGCTCACGTACATAAGTTTAAATAGATATTGTAACCATTACAATATATGTCCTGTATTCGTAAATCACAACACTCTGTATCACTACTTTCACTAGTAAGAACACTTTATTATTACTTCTATTTATCTTAATAATTCAACTGCTTAAGCTTATAATAAATAAACTACTTGACAATGCAGCATATGGCCAATGAGTGCTGGCGAAAATTCCTGTTGATAGTCGAATGTGGGCTTCTGGAACATATTCCGCCGTCTCTCTCTCGCACCCCGGCCAGCAGCGAATTGGACATTGTCAAACCCAACACAAATTTTGTGTTTCGGGGAACTGGTTCCCAGTAACAATATTAAGTGAATGACGGTCAACGTAACCTACACAACGAACAATTTATGAAGTGCACGCGATTGAACTGTTTATTTTTGTACCGGCGAATATAAGTAAATTTATATTCCGTAAAAGAGAAAAATTTACTCTTGATGGCGCCCCAGGGAGCTACGGCGCACAGTTTAGGAACCCCTGCATTTTGATATTATATAAATCTACTATTTAAATTTATAAAATGCAAATTAAAAAAACCGACATATTAGTACATGACAAATACTTTCAACGCATATTAGTGCGATTAAGTTGCGTTTACTAATTTATGATATACATGGATGTTTTGAAAAAAAAACAGTTAAGGAAGTTTAATATAATATGACACGTGTTCCAAATAGCCGTAAATACCCTTCAAACACCCAACGTCTTACATTTCTTTCTTAAGGATGTGACGAGAAAAAACTTAATTGTGTTTAAGATAACTGTCAATTTCCAAAGCACACACTACAAGTATAAAAATTAAGTATTTTTATTAAAGGATCACGTAGAGAAAAAAGTCCCACTAAAAGACCGTATTTTCTTTTAGTGCCTTCGTTACTTAAAATACCCTCTCTGTTTTTTTATTTGTCTAACGTTGACTCTCTAAACATCTTCACCTTGAATTAAGATTGACAGTTTTAGTTTAGAAGAGCATAAGAGGTTTAGACCTAATGACTTATACAGGGTTTTGTGTAAAGTTATGTTTATTCGAACGCCTTTATGTAACCTGAACCTTACTAAAATATTTATTGCTTTGTGAAATTTCAGAACTTTTCACTGAAGAATTAAAATATTCTACTACTTTTAATTTGTCATTTCTAGCTATTTTTAATATAATATTATCCCTATAATCTTTGTAATATTTCACATTTTCATAAACTTGAACAAAATTTACCGGATCAGTAACTAAAAACGGGGAGATCACCCAAATGAAAATTTCTTCTAAATGGACCAACTAAACACAACTGAACATCGAAAAAATAAATAAGGAAACCCAAACACGACAAGGCTAGATAAACCACTAACTAATCCTAAAAAATACAAAAAAATGGTAATAAGATAACCATGCGCGGATCGAGAGGGGCCGATGGAGGCGATCGCCCCCCCCCCACCCAAGAGCTTCGAATTCTCAAAAACAGATACATCTTTCTCGTCGACCGCTCGCTTTTGCTTGCCATATTGTACAATCGCCCCCCCCCCCCCAAAAAAAAAAAGCTACGAATTTAGAAAAATAGACGCACCTCTCTGTCGACAGCTTGTTTTCACTTACCATACTGTGTGATCGCCCCCCCCCCCACCCAACAGTTTCGAATTTAGAAAAATTGATTTGCTCTGCCTGTTACATTAGAAAGGTGAATATGGCTCCGCTGGTCGACAATTCACTTTCGCTTGCTATACTGTACTCTTGTGATATTGCCACACCCCCCCCCCCCTCAAAGAGAACGGCTGGATCCGCCCGTGAAGACCACGCACTACTTTGTATTTCAAAGCTTACTTTTAAAAGGGGATAGGCCTCTCAGAAAAAAAAAACTCAAATCGATATTCTTAGTTCGTCAAAGGTAGGTATCAAAAGTGGCAATTTATTGATTTTTTCAAAACTCGTTACCAGGACTGCCCTAAACGCTTAAAAAAAGTACTGAATTTCTATACTGAAAAATCGAAAAATGAACTAAGAGCGGGAAATTGAAATTAAGTGATATAATTAATGATATTAAGTTTAAAAAAATAGTGATTCGGAATTTGTTGTGCAACTATTCAAATGGGATAAAAGTTTTTCCAGTGATTCACTCGTTTTTATCGTAATCGTTAAAAAAATATCCAATTGTAATTTAAAGCTCTGCTCTTCACTGAACTAAAATATAATGCAGTGAAATTATGAGTCGTATTCTTTAGAGTCAGTTTTCAGTGTTGAATGTGACAGAAATAAAACAGGTAACTTCATGTTGTTTTGAACACACATTTAGTTAGCCATGTTGTTGGTCATTATGATTACTTTAAAGTGATAAAAATGATAGAACTGGAAGTAATAATGACTAAAAGAATATGGCTTTAATAACTTATACTGTTTTGTGAAAAGCAATATTGAAATCTTGTATTTTCCAAATCTGTTCGGATTCATTACAATTGTTCCGAAACGGCAATACTGCCCCCTATTACAATTTTGACAAGGATGCCATATTTTACGGTCAAATTTCCGTTTGTTGTAGATTACCTAACCTACACTAACTTATAATCTTATAAGGATGTATTCGCCAGTCGCAATCATAATGCTATTGCATCAGTTAATTATAAAACTTGCAGCATTAATATGCCACAATATGAAAATGCTACAAACTCAGCGTGTATATTATACAAAGCTTGCGTCTACCAACTTTTTCTGAGCTAATATAATTTCTGCAGTTTCAGCAATATTATATTACCGTTTTCTCAGTCTTCTTAATTTCAGTAGATTCTCTAAATATTCCTTTTCATTATGACTTGAAAATATTTTGGATATGCTCTATCTGGTTAAAGCAAACTATCTTGAAATTAAGGCTTAATTTCTACCTCCGGGAATTGCATTTACTCCGCTCTACTTTAATTTTTTCAAAATTGGAACACCTCTACAAAATTATCTAAGTATTTATGTTAATAAAAACATTATTTTCTAGGACAATATTACAATGTATCTTTACTTTGATATTTTAAAACACAGGTATGCTGGAATTGATTTAATTATAACTTAAGATTATTATTTCCGTCTAATAGCTTATTGCGTAGTGTTATAGAGAAGTAAAGAATTGGGAGATACTAAAAATAAGTATTTTGGCGCAAACATTATATATAGTACCTAATAAAATGTGTTTATAATCCATAAATTACTAGAAATCAAACAGGCTGTTCGGTAATGATATATAATCTCAAAAACTTTCAGTAATTATATATATCTACAAAGCAGATATCGGCAATAATTTTTTTTTGTAATAATGTCGAGTAATACTATCAATGAATTTTGTAATGGATAATTTCAAAAATCGGAATATCAGTTAATAAATAATGATTAATTCACCAAATAGAATTATCAATTAATAATTAATTTGGAAAATGATATTGTCATTTAATAAAGTAATTGGTAATTTGATTCCTAAAATTATCAATTAATTAAATAATTGGTAATTTTATTCCTACAATAATGCCATTTTTGAAATTATTATTTGACAAAGTAATTGATAATTTTGGAAATAGAATTATCCAATTCCAGAATAACTGAATTTTTTCCAAATTACCCATTACAAGAGTAATTATTAATTTATTTTTTCAAACGGCTGTATTATTAATAGGTAATTTACCAGAATTAAAAAATTATTATTTATTACAACACTCTATCTCTTACATAAAATAATGGAAAATGAATAGTAATCAAATACATCATTTAATTATATAGGAAAAATGGTAAGAAAACGTATTTTACATCACTGAAACATTTTTTTTTGTTTTGACTAATAATTAAAATAAAATGACGCTGCTTCTGCCCATGTTTATCGATTTAACTCAGAAATCCTAGGAAAGAAGCGAAAAAAGAGCGACGAAGAAATTTGACCGCATGCCTTAGTATGCGTTGTTTCATCAATAAATTAATATTTTTTCACATTTTTTAATTAGACTATTTTGAAGCCATCGCATCGGAGTTCCAGCTAAGCTCATTTTGTTCTCAGAGCGATTCATAATATAAGTATGGTTTTCATACATATTTTGTTTTTTATTGAAAGTGAATGTTAATCATAACTGCACATACAGAATAAATAATCATGGTTATATTGCTATTTTATATGCATTATTTGCGACAAAACGTCATTAAATTATTTTTTAATTTAATTTAGAAAAAATTACCAATTAATAGTTCAACTATTTAGAAAATTCAGTTTTTAATTACTCTTGTAATAGGTAATTTGAAAAATGAAATTTTCAGTTACTGTCGTAACGAATAATTTTATTCATAAGATGATTAATTACTTTATCGATTATAAATTTCAAAAGTGAAATTATGAATTACTTCGTTAATTGACAATTGTAGGAATGAAATTACCGATCATTTTATTAATTGACAGTTTAGGAAAAATATTACTTCATTAATTGATAATTTTAGTTTCAATATTATTAATTGATAAAATAATTGATAATTTCGATTTGGTGATTAATCATTTTACCGTAATTGATTAATGAATAATTATAATTTTTTTTGCCGATCACTGCTACAAAGTAACTATACATTAGTTACTCAAAAGATATTTCTTTAATTCAATATATTTTCCAGTATTTTAAATCTCCAGTCATATTTGTAGTTCATGTAATATATCCTGTACTAAAGTTAAATAGTTTCTAACAATATTAAATTTTATTGAAATACTCTACCCATTTTTGGCATAAATGAACTAAGATCGGAGAGTGAAATACTAAAAATCGGCCTCTATACTTCGGGTAGAATTGATTTAATTTAATTTAAAACTTTTTCTTATATTTGAATTTTTAGAATTTTTTTATGTACAAACTTTTAATTTTTGCTTTAATATTTGTTAATTATTAAATTCTATAGGTTCTTCTAAGTATGATTTTTGTAATAAGTTCTTGGCGCCCTACTCAGTAATGTCTCGATTCAGGTTTAACATGAAATAAGAAATCTCGGATTTAATAGCTTGTCAAAATATAAAAACTGCTATTTCTGGATGTCAGTATCTCAGAAATTATTTAATCGAGATACAAAAAATAATGATCCGATATATATATATATATATATATATATATATATATATATATATATATATATATATAATTTTTCCTTTATTTTGTCTTTTCTTGGGTTTAGGTTGAACAAGGCAGATTACGAGACAAAATGAACAACTTACTAAAGGACAAAAATACATATAAAAATATTAAGAGTGATCCAATGAACTTATATCCAAAGAAAAATAATACCTTCATAAAAAAATTGCTCAATGTCAAAGAACTAACTGAAAAAGATGCAAAAAGGCCAACCATTCACAATGCCATTCCACCAAAATATACCGCCCACCAAAATTACATAAACAAAATATACCATTAAGACCTATTATTTCTTATATACAATCGCCATTCTATAGTTTATCAAAATTCTTATCAAATTGCATTTCAAATATTACAGGCAAAAACGATTTTTTTTATTAAAAATTCATTCGCCTTTAAAAAATTTATTGATACAATAAACCTACCTGAAAATTACAGACTCATTTCGCTAGATGTTATATCTTTGTATAAAAACATACCAAATCAACTTGTCCACACTATTTTAGCAGAAAAATGGGAAATTTTAAAAAACATACATCGCTATCAAAAAATAATTTTATGAATGCTTTTGACTTCGTTCTAAATACAAATTACTTTCAGTACGAAAATACCTTTTACAAACAACTCGATGGATGTGCTATGGGATCACCAATTTCATCTACCATTGCTCAGTTAGTAATGGAATATTTAGAGGAAAAAGTTTTAGAAAAATTAAATTTTAATATAATATTTGTCAAACGTTTAGAACCTAAACCCAAGAAAAGACAAAATAAAAGAAAAATGATATAATCTATGGTTCAAGAATAAAGAAAATATATATACATATATATATATACATAATCAAGAATCAAAAGAAAAGAGGCAAATTATGCAATAATTTGACTTAACTTGTGAGGGTCAACAAATATTTGGAGATGTATGTAATATTTTGATGAGGTTGACCGCCTCCTAAAACATTTTATACCTTTTTACATCCTGTATATTTTTCTCTTAAATATGAACACCTTGTTACTGTAAACATGAATTTCATCTGGCTAATTTGAGCCCAAAACCTGAGTAAACACAAAGACCATATTAGAAGCAAAACAGTCATAAATTAGATTATTATTAACCCAAAAGATATTCGGGTGTTTATTGATGCAGGCGAAAATAGCGACTACCTACTCATCGTTAAGCTTAAAATAATGTTGCGAATACGAATAAAGTCGAAATTGTAAAGCATGCAAATGTTATTTTCGGATAACGAAACTAAGAGTGTAAGTAGGTTAAATAAGATCCGTCAGCCAATTCTTAAAAATTACTAATATCTCTACTTATTTTCGATCGCGCCCGAGCTTGGCATCAACTTAATGAGAACTACATATATAATAATAATAATATTTTTGCCAGAAAGCGCATGATGTCTATGTGTGAAGTATATAAAACTGTTATGTCCGAAGTTTTCGAAGCCGGAGAATGACAAATACTGCTATTAAAGGTAATGTTATAAAAGGGACATTATTGTTACAAAGTTATTGGGGCTTCATCGCCTACAACTCTCACTGCACATCGTACTTACGCGAATGGCAGTCTATGAAAAACTAAACAACAAAATTGGAGGCGTAAACTTGAATATAGAAGCAGGCCACAAGCTATCGCTACAACAAAATAAACCAGAAACGGCCAGGAGTAATTATCTGGCATATATATATATATATATATATATATATATATATATATATATTACATTTTATATTCCACCCCTTTAAAAAACTCTAAGCGGATCAAATGTTAGGAACACAGTCTTGAAGCACAGAAATATACAGTTCAGGTCATATTCGGTATGCAGTATTTTGAAGTTTTCATCAAGCGCACGCAATACATCTTTTATCTCAAAACGACAGCTTTGATGAAAACTTCAGAATACTACATACCAAATATGATAGCAAAAAGTTAACTTTATTAGAATCATTAGAGATTAACAAATTTAAGTAGTGAATATATGAGAGAACGAAAGAGTAGAAGGAGGGAGATTATATATTCTCAATGTATATACTCTTCCTCTCCTTCCTCTTTTGATCTCTCATTATATTTTTCGAATTATTTAATATACATTTGCATTAATTATCTTGCCAATATTATAATGATAATCTAACCTCAGGTCTTAATCATGATCGACATAAAAGAAACTGAAATAAAAAAAATATTTTTTGTACTTAATTTATTTACCACTAAAATAAGGCTGAATATAATTTTGGACACAAATAAAAAAATGCATATTTTTCATCTAAAGTATATACTGATTTATCTTTATATCACCTCATAAACAATATATCTATAATAATTTTTATTTATCGAATTAATTTTAAGAATAATTAAACTGATAACTATAAAATAACTATAAATAGATAGTGGACAAAACTATTAAATAAAACTATTACATTGACAATGATAACTTTAAATTTCAACGTGTCCCCCTTCATTTTCTATACATTTTAAAATTCGTGTATCGAATTATCTTGTTACATTCATTGATTGATTGTAGCTATGCAGTATCTAATAACTTTTTGCTAATGGTCCAAATTTCTAACTGGCTGATATTTATGTTAAACACTTGATTTTTTAAGTAACCACAGAAAGAAAAGTCCATTGGGATAATTTCCGGTGATCTTGGAGGTCGAGGATTTTCTGAAAATCGCCTGATCCATTTGTTGGAAAATTGTTGATTTAGCCATTCACGTACTTATGGCAGATCGTTAAGAAAATCAATAAATTCATTGCGCAAGAATTCTAAATATCTAGCGACATTTAAATTTTCCCTAAAGAAATGAATGAACCCACTATTTGACACCAAACGTTAATTTTAAATAAATGATCTTTAAACTGAATTATAAAATTAGGGTTTTTGGTTAGTCCACCACTAGCAACTCGGGGAACTTACAACACCATTGCTTATGAAGGTCCGTAAATAATATGTAATATCCAAAATGTGTATGTGAATCATCCTCCTTTTTGCTTCAAAACAACAGCAAAAGTCAATTCTAGATCTAAATCCCTTTCTTGGCGCGTGTGGATAAATTTGAGAATATAAGAGGTACCTATTTTTTTTTAAGAATTCTTCCAATAGTCTTCTCTGAAATACCTACTTCTCCTCTTTCAGAGAAAGACATTGTAAGAACTTTACTTACTGGTAATATGACATTTAAACTATTTTCTTCGGTAGTTATAGTTTTTCGATGGAGAATCATGTATTTATTTTCCACCGATCCACTCTGATTAAATTTGATAATTTTCTCCATGAGTTAAAATTATTTTTCCTGTAAACAAAAACTTCTCAGCTTCCATTTCCAAAAAATGGCATGTATTTAATTACTTTTTTCACATGTTTTCATGGCTATTTTGATATTAGCTATTTACGGATAGTCACACTTAAGGGACAGAAGGCATCAATTATACAGGTCTGGGAATGTCAAAGAGAACTTATAACTCTAGTAAAAAAACAATAAGAAGCCTGGAAATTTCCCCTAAAAGACATACTTTTTTCATAAAATGATTCTTTGTATCCCAGCAGAACCGCATACATTACAGGCAACAGTACTTGGTATTACCTTGTTCTTTCCCAAATTAATTACCTGAAACTTTAATCTCTAGGCATATTTTTCATAAATAGTGTTTATATTTTATTTTTTTAAGCAAAGGTTGCAGATTTCTTTGATAAAAATAGCGTGACCTACTGCAATATAGAATATTTGTATTCCTGCTTGGCAGTCTTGTTTAATACCGAAAAATTCTAATAGCTCATTGAGATTATTACATCTATAATAAAAAAAAGGACAAAGGAAACCATTGGTTGACCATCTCACTAAATCAGTTAATTCTAATTACGAAATAAGAGTGAATCACAACCTGGTCCGTATATGTATATGATGCTTCCCAAACAAGCATTAACTCCTAGAGCTAGACCAGCAATGACGGACATATTATTAATAAGTGATTGTAGTGTACTTTTCATAAGTTACCTACTACCATAATTACATATGAGCAAAAACCTTGTTAATCAGTGAAATTGAAAAAATAAAGTTCAACCTTCGACACCTTCGCCCATAGTTCTTTTACACATTTTGAACACAAACCTTATAATAAATAGCCTTTCTATTTTTCCAAAGTAAAAATTAGACATTTTACCCAATTTTTTATTGTTTAACCTTCTGGCCTTAGAAGATAGTACACTAGAAATATAATAGACATTACTCAAGATTATATATTTTTTCACCTTCCTTGCCACCGGCCACGAGTAAATCAGTCCTTGACCGATGACGTAGAAAACAATAAATTACTTTTTTCTTTGGTCTGTACTAAATCCACTTATTTAACCACTAATTTATCAATATTATAAAGATATATGGTGGTATTTCTGCGAATTTATCTTGAGAAAAGACTTAGCACGCACTTTATCTAATATTTCGGACTTTTTGCTTCGTAAGTGATATATTTGATACGGGACTTGTGGTTATTATTCGTTCTATTGTTGATTTGTGAAAATTTAAAAAGATTTATTCGAAAAACTGTAGCAAAATATTTTTTGTCAAAATATATTTTTCTTTTGGAAAAAATAACTGTGAAGAATTTATCAGAAATATCAACTACAATTTCTTTCTCTTTTATTTTATTTTATTTTATTTTTACTTTTAAAATACCAAGAATTTGGTGCATTTTATCTTAAATTATCAATTTAGGCTGCTGTTCTTTCGCCAGGAAAAAATAGTTTCAATTACATGCATACACCAATTAACTGTAACAATAAAAAATACCCGTAACAATAATTTTTCGAGCGACTTTGTTGCTATGGCATTTAATAATTTGTTTATTGACAAATTGCCATCACTGTCTAAGAAGTCGACTAAAGTAAGATCATTCTAAATTTCTAAGCCTATTTTCCTATAAAACATGGACAACTACACGCACTCCGAGAAGGTTGGGGTACAAACCCAAAAATCCTGCAATGGATGCACACTGCAATAGTGAGACCAATCTTCACATATGGGGCAGTGATCTGGAGCACAAGAACAAGTCTGGCTAATACGAGAGATAACTTCTCGAAAGTTCTAAGCCTGGTCTGTGCCTGTGTAACCGGGGCAATGAAAACCTGCCCAACGGCCTTCATGGAAGTAATTCTGAACCTCACACATCTACATATACTTGTAGAGATTATGGCGAAGAGGACAATCTATAAAATGATATGAGATGCGATCATAAAATGAAGGCCTAATCTCTTATCCAGAAATCAATAAATCTGGGACATGCCCCAAGATGAAATGAAAAAGATACTCAACTTTGTGTAAAACTTCAACACAAAGTTGAATCGCAAAAGCGAATGAGACAGAGACACCATTGAAAAACTCAACAAAGAATCCATTTTATGGTATACAGATGGCTTCAAGGCAACGGAGGGAACTGGAATAGGAGTGTTTGGACCCAGAACCAGACACTACGAAAGCTTTGGTAAGTCACCAAGCATTTTCCAGGCAAAAACATGCCATTAGGAAATGTATTCAATTCAACCAAGAAAAAAACTATCACGGCCAAGAGATTATCATCATGTCGGATAGTCAAGTAGCCATCAGTGCACTGAGCTCTCAAGTTATCAGTTCCAAGATGGTCTGGAAATGCCTAGAGAAATTAAATGATTTGAGTAAGAGCCTTTCTTTGGAATCAGCAGCAGCGTAATACTGGAAGAACTAAAAAGAGAAGAAGAAAGCAGGAGATACAGTTATTGGAGGGAGCTGCAAGGATTGAGACAAGCGAAGATACTTCTTGGGAACTACGACCATAGAGATTGAAAGAATGCACAAGCCTGAGCAAAAACCAACTCAGAGTTCTGACAGGGGTCCTGACGAGACGTTGCCACCTAAAGGGTCACCTCAAGAAACTCGAACTGGTAGAAGGAGAAGAGTGTAGATTCTGCGAGGAGGAGGACGAAACCTCTATTCATATCCTTTCAGAGTGCAGCGCTCTAGAAAACCCTAGGATGCGGTTCTTGGGAAGACACCAAATCGAAGAAGGGAAACTACCCACCTTGACCCGTCCAACATCCTAAGATTCTTGAGGAAAATAGGACTGGAGGATCTGCTCTAGCCGATAAAGCAACTCTTACGACTTGACAGCAGTAGGAGGGCACAATAGATCTACCAGATCGCAGTGTAAGACTCCAAATCTACGCACATATATACATACATACATTGATGACAAAGAAAATCAGAAGCAATGTTTACGTTCATAACACTTACACTACTTTGTAGCCGATCGATATACCTCTAAGAAACGTCATATTATAGTGTTAGACCACACACCAAAAATCATTAAATTCAGTTACCAACATATATTTTTGTTTCGCCAAATCATCCTAATTAGATTAATTGATCGCAACGAGTCTAACAAAAAAGGTATCCGAAGTGTCCGGCTCCGATTTTAATGAAACTTCAATATGTTGTAGCGGGTACAAGAATAGCAGATACATATTTTTTTTTATCTGCGGAGATTCATTATAACAGGGTGAAAACCACTCCTAAAGTTTACCCCTAAAAAACCGTATTTTTGAAATATCTCAAATGTCAAGTGAGATATTTTTACAAAATAAAATGAGAGTTACTTGTTATTCGAAATGATGTTAAACTATGGTATTTTCACCCCCAAGGATATCATCTCTTATTTCTTATTAGGGTAAACCATATATTTACGCACGTAATTTAATTCTAAAAATTACGAAATTTAATGGAATTGTGTGAAACTATTTTTTTCACAAATACCATAAGTAGCTTAAGTTGAAGGGCTTCGGGGTTTTTAAAAATAAACTAGTAAAAAAGGGTGAGCCACCCCCGAATACGTTTTTTTAACATTCCAAGTTCTAATTGAGATATCTTTACAAAACAAAATGGATGTTACTTGTTATGAGAAATGAAGTTAAACTATAGTATCTTCACCCTCATCTATAATTATTCTTAAAATTGCCAAATTTGAGTTGATATGAACGTTATAGAGCTTACTGATTTTCTTTTTTTAATTAATAAGAAAATATAAGCTTGTTTAATCGGTTAAGTATTTATGTCTTTAAATTATTATAATTCATGACAAATAGTGATTTCTTATTCTGTAACGTTCATTTAAAATAAAATTTGACAATTTTAACAATAATAATATATGTATGGAATTACGGTTTACTTTTATAAAAAAACAAAGAATAATATCTTTGAGAATGAAAATACCATCGTTTAACATCATTTCGAATAACAGGTAATTTTAATTTTGTTTTGTAGAGATATCTTAATTAGAAATGCAGATATTAAAAAAACGTATTCGGCAGTGGCTCACCCTCTTTTACTAGTTTATTTTTAGAAACCCCCCGAAACCCATCAACTTAAGTTATTTATGGTATTCGTGAAAAAAATCTTTTCAAACAATTCCCTTAAGTTTCGTAATTTTTAAAATTAAATTACGTGCGTAAATGTATGGTTTACCCTAATAAGAAATAAAGAATGATATCCTTGGGGGTGAAAATACCATAGTTTAATAGCATTTCGAATAACCAATAACTCTCATTTTATTTTGTAAAAGCGTCTCACTTAGAACTTGAGATATTTCAAAAATACTGTTTTTAGGGGTAAATTTTAGGGGCGGGTTTCACCCTATTATAATGAATCTCCGCTGAAAAAAAATACGTATCTCTTATTTTTGTACCCTCTACAATACGTTGAAGTTTCATTAAAATCGGAATCGGATACTTCGGATACCTTCCTGATAAGCAGGCGCGGATCCAAGGGGAAGGGGGGCGGTGGGGGGGGGCGATCGCCCCCCCCCTCAAGAGCTTTGAGTTCAGGAAAATATACCCGATTTTACCTCTTATACTATAGTTAATTCAAAGACTAGAGAGAGTAATAAATCATTTTTTACCCTTTTTTCTTCGCAAACTACCTGTGTTCTTTAGTTCGGTGTCTTTGGCAAAATCTGTTAGATATATATATATATATATATATATATATATATATATATATATATATATATATATATATATATATATATATATATGGGGATAACAATAGACATTTGGAAGTGTTAAAAAGGATTTTAATCCTTGTCATAGGCGTCGGAAAGAGGTTTATTTTATCACTAAGTATTTATGGCATAGAATATTATTTCGGTAATAAATTTAAAATAAAAAGTATGATTTCTTAATAATTCACATACAGTACAAAATACAGATAATTTTGACATATTTAACACAAATCACAACTGTATTTTTATTATTTTTAATTTTGGCATAAAAACCATTTTAGGCACATTCAGACTAAAACGTAGCCTTATTCTTTCAAAAAATTCGAAATTACAATTTAAATACTTACAAAATACTCATTGTCAAAAAGAAAAGAAGTTAAACATATATAAAAAAATAAATTCGTCCATATAATATTAAATTATATTTTGGGGGTTATCGGTCATTTTATTATTAATTATAAACATTTTTAGGAAATTTGACGTTTCAGTTTATTTATTTCTTAAATTAAACACTAAAAAGGGATTCAAATGTAATTAATTTTTATATCTTACAGTTAAAATTAGACCTACTTATTTTTATTTCTATTGCACTGGCATCTTAATTTAATTTCCTTTATTATATGAAATATCCGATAGGCTTAAAAAAAATAAAATAAACGTGTTAATTCTACACGCTTAACAAAAAGACACAAATATAATAATAAAATAATAAAGAAATTACGGCTAATTGGAATTAAACATATATAAAATTAAAGAATGGGACACACTAAAATAAAAATATACAAAAAAAAATAAAAAATATATATAAACAACATTAAACAATAAAATACAACAAAAACAAATTGTGTTTACACTGGTAAACATTACGTATCTAATTCGTAATCAAATTCAGTGAAGCTATCGTCGCTCAATTAATTGAGTTTCCACATTTTGTTTTATTCTTTTATTATATGGATTTTTCCCAATTTTCAAAAAAATCTTTCAAAAGTTCAGTTAAATTACTAATTTTGTACAATGTATTATTTCAGGCAACTCTGCCTTTTACTTTAGAGAGAAATTTCCTCCTCCAACGGACATTTTCCGGACGATCTATAAGAACAGATTTCCTATCTGGTTTTTTCCATCAAAAATTAAGTTCTCTGAGCAATTTCCTGAGCTCAGTTCTTTTAATTTCAGGTAAATCCCGATCTTCATTGATTTTAGTAAGAATTTTGTTGACGGATGGGATCGGCTTCTCATAATAAAATGTATGTACAACTCCTTTTATTGCAGTTTTCATCTCTTCTTCCAACGAGGTTTTTCATCTGCCCGTGATCGAATGGGGGAGTACGAAACATTCCAGTCGCTTTTTCTCCTTCAGTATTCGGTACATAGTAGTAAATTTTCCTGTCATGTTGGAACACATCTCAACCGAGCTTTGAACATTATTATCTAGATATTGATTTCTTAGGGCATCATAACCATTCATCGTAATAAGTTTTTCATTGAGGAAAAATGCCTTGGTTTAACGATTTTGGAATAAATATAGAAGTGGAGGCCATATTTTTTCGGTATCTTACTAATCTCAAATAATATATAAAAACAAGCACAAACAAGATAAATCACTAAGGACACACTGTAAGGTGTACTTTTCTCACTGACAGAAATAAAAATGAACTATCAGAAATTTTATTATTGCAGTAAATTTATAAAAGCTTATAATATTTAAATATAATTACATTTACGGCAGTCCTCCGTTACCTGCGGTATGTTGGGGATTTCAGTAACAGGTTTATTACTCTCTCTAGTTCTTGAATAGAGTATAGGAATATGTATGCTTGCGATCGCCCCCCCCCCCCGCCCAAAAGCTCTGAGTTCAGGAAAATAGAACCGATTCTGCCTTTTATATTAGGAATGTGTATGCTGCTGACACTCCCTCCCCGTTGACAACTTATTTTTCTCGAGATAGCCGCCCCCAATAGCTTTGAGTTCAGGAAAATAGACCCGATTCTGCCTCTTATACTAGGAATGTGTATGTTGCTGGCAACCCCTCCTCTCCAAGAGCTTCAAATTCAGAAAAATAGGCACGACCCTGCCATTTACACTAGAAATGGGAATGTCTCCGGTGTCTCCCCCCCCCCCCCCCCCCCGTCGACAACTTGCTTTCACTTGCCATAATGTACTTTTGTGATGTCACCGCCCGCCCCCCCCCCCCCAAAAGAGATAGGCTGGATCCGCCCCTACTTGTAAGTCGGTTTAATTTGACCTATTTTGATGTTAAGAGTGCGTCATCAAACATTGTACACGTATTTTCCGAATACTTTTTACATACATCTTTGGTATGCCAAACTAGTCTCAATGAAAAATGAGTGCAAACCTTAGAAATAGGGCCCTTTAAATAGTCAAAAAAACCGTGAACTTTTTTAACTGCCTCTTTAGACTATCTAAATTTCCATTACTTTAAAATTCGCTTTGGCCATATCACCCAAATTCAATCCATTTCACTGGAAATTAATTTAAAAAAGCGATCGGAAACCTATTCTTATCAGTAATTAGAAATCTGTTATTTTAAACCTGATGGCTTAAAAGCAAGCCGCTTCGGAAAAATTAAACCCATTTTAATAAATCATTTTTTTCTTTACATTTTACTTGCCGCAGGCCCAGAGTAAATTATACCGCGCCTGATGACGCAGAAAATCATAAATTACTTTTTTTGCGTTTGGTTTGGAACTAAGTCCGTTTGTTAAACCACTACTTAATCAAAATTCTTGAAATATACAGTGTCATTTCCTACAAATTTATCCTGCAAAAAAACCTTTAGCAGCACTTTGTCTTATTTTTAGATTTATCGTTTATAAAATGTGTATTATATCTTCTGGTATTATGAAATAGGCTTATATACACTACAAGTTTTTCTTGTTAACAAGTTTTTAACTTCTAATTTTTGAATTAATTATCTTTCTTAATAATCCTAAGATTATATTTTATATATTAAGTAACACGGCGTCAGAACTCATTTCAAAATGATCGCTTTCTCTAGAAAACAGTTTCATAACAATATGGCACGGAAAATTTTCCAATATCGATCGAATTACAAACTGTTAGGATATATATATATATATATATATATATATATATATATATATATATATATATATATATATATATGTTTATGCGGATTTCAAGGATTCTTCCGTGCGAGATGCAATAGCAGTGGATATATCCACATTATGCCGTTGTAGTACTGAAATCACACTCAGCAAACGTACAACTATATGCAGCTCCGCGTATGAATGAAGTAAAATGCGAACAGTAAATGCAAACTTCTCTCCATCATATCCTTTTTGTGTTAGAGGTTGCCAGTTAGAATAAATTGGTATAAAAAGCAATTCACTCTATTCCACCACCATCGAGATGATGGCCTACCTGTACCACCATACCGAGAAGAAAGGGGAGGGTAAGTTTTGACTTTCTTCTCGGTATGGTGGTACAGGTAGGCCATCATCTCGATGGTGGTGGAATAGAGTGAATTGCTTTTTATACCAATTTATTCTAACTGTGCAACCTCTAACACAAAAAGGATATGATGGAGAGAAGTTTGCATTTACTGTTCGCATTTTACTTTATTCATACGCGGAGCTGCATATAGTTGTACGTTTGCTGAGTGTAATTTCAGTACTACAACGGCATAATGTGGATATATCCACTGCTATTGCATCTCACACGGAAGAATCCGTGAAATCCGCATAAACATATATACGCCATCCGTCGGGAGGTCGGAGAAGCCGCGTTCAGTATTTGCATGCTTCCTTCCGATCTGTCCTTTGCACAGCCAGGTGCATGTCGGTACCCTGATGAGTCTAGCAGAGACGAAACATGTATCTCTGCCGTATCACTGTGTGCGGGGAGGGTAAGTTTTGACTTTCTTCTCGGTATGGTGGTACAGGTAGGCCATCATCTCGATGGTGGTGGAATAGAGTGAATTGCTTTTTTTATACCAATTTATTCTAACTGTGCAACCTCTAACACAAAAAGGATATGATGGAGATATATATATATATATATATATATATATATATATATATATATATATATATATATATATATATGTATGTATATAAAGAAAAATAAAATAAAATCTTGGCTAACCGGACGTGAAATTTGTCAATCTACATTATTCTCGTGTTAAAAAGTGCGGAGCACTCCAAAGTATGGAAAGACTACGGGTCCGAAAGATGCCAGGCCACCACATTCTGTATAAACCATCACCTCGCCTTTGTATCCTATAAAGCTGAATTTAAAATTAAAAACAGCTAATAGGACGACAAAGGCGACATCTCGATGGTTCACTTGATAACACAAGAACCACACAAATTAACAAAATTTGTAAAAACCGCCATGTGGTGGCGCGACGGTGAATTAAAACAGAAAACTACACAATCGAGTACACGAAACACGCTGCCCAAAGGATAGGGGTCGCATTATTCGGTACTAGGCAACCAGGCTTACTGCTAACTTTGGCAACGAAAGCCACGTGTCGCACCAAACGATTCCCCTATGAGAGCACCGTTTAGCGTGTTTCAAAGCCAAACAAGTAAACAAAGTGTAAATTTGCATATCCCTCAATAGTTCACAGCATGGCATAGTTTTACTTATTTCTAACCTTACTTTTTTAACAGCAAAACTATTTACGTAACTTTTACTTAGCATCAAAGAACTAAAATATTTGTAAGCTGGTCTTAAACTTTTCCACTTATTTTGGAATGGAAAATTAAACTTTGACTCTCGAGTTTGCTATAAATACCATTTTGATTTTACAACCGAAGGAAAGTTTTGCGATTTTGTTATTTCTTTTTGGGCCCATCCCGTCTTTACTAATGACAAAAACTAAAGGGAAATAAGTTTTGAATTTTCATTTTCAAATTATGAGTCATTCCAAAACCCACAAACCCGCCTATGATATTGCTATACACAATATCATTAACAACTACCAAAAACATTACTCCATTTAACCTATTATCTACCACCCACAGACAATAGCTATGAAACAATTTTCTAACCAAGCGAAAACATTTAGAATTAAAGATAAACAATATAGAACAGAATACATATTAATAGAGGTTAACCAAAATGCTCCCGAATAACACAAACAGCCTTTATTTGCTGGAAACCGATTATCCCTTACCCGGGAGAACAGTTAAATTTTGCATTTCCGCCAGGTTCTTTAAAATTTATCACCAAACATTTTATCACCTAAAACCCGTGCCCTACAAGGCCAAAATTGTTGGCAGTAGACCCTAAATGGGATTTTTGGCAATTTAAAGTCTCATGATAATGGTCCTAGGACCCAGTGATTTTAGGCTTTTAATATGTGTAACGGACGTAAAAATATGTTTTGGGCAACAATGAAATTGGCAGTATGAATAATAAAGCACAAAGTACAAAAAATATCTCAATATATAAATTATACCATGCGCAGGTAGCAAGCTCTCGTCAAGTCTTTCTTCCACTGATGTTTATTAGTGTGAGTAATCCTTGAATGTAAATAGTAGTGTAGAGTTTATGGTTGATTATGTATTTGGGGTTGCTGAATCCGAATCTTCAACGTTATAAGCCATCACGTGGTCAGAGAATTTGTTAATAACAATTCTTTTATTTATAACGCAGTAAGATAGTTTATAACGATGGTATGAATTTCGGACCCACGTCATTTTGTTTCAAATTTAATGACAAAGACAAAAATATTTTCAAAATTGAAAAAAGTCAACTTATTTCTTAATTCATCCTATCATAGACATTCAAATTTAATATTGATTAGTCATAACTTTTTGCAGATCTGCAAAATAAAACATCATAATACTATTCACATGAACCTGCTCTCTTCTGTATCGAAAAGTATATCAAGGCTTGTGAATTCTTCCTACTACTGACCCAACTTTACTGACAAGAAGCCTTGTGGAGTAATTGTCTTGCAATTGATTCGAGCACACAAAAATTCGATTATATTTTCTCTAAATAAAATCAATACGGTTTTTTCATTATTAAGAACATTCCCATTACAATGGCACCAATCAGCGACGTTGTGTACTCTAAGCGAAGTTTCTTAGGACAGTCTATTGATAATACTTATGTATGTATATACGTAGAGTTGGGGTCTGTACACTACGACCTGGTAGATTGTGCCCCTACTGCTGCCCAGTCATAAGAGGTACCTTATCAGCTAGAGTAGGTCCTCCAGTCCTATTTTCTTCAGGAATCTCAGGATATTGGACGGCTTCATGATGGGTAGCTCCCCTTCTTCGATTTGGTGTGCTCTTAAGAACCGCATCCTAAGGTTTTCTAGAGCGCTGCACTCCGCAAGGATATGAATAGATGTTTCGTCCTCCTCCTCGAAGAATCTGCACTCTTATCTTTCTACCAGTCCGAGTTTCTTGAGGTGTCTCTTTAGGTGGCAATGCCCCGTCAGGACTCCGGTCATTCGCATTCTTTGAATCTCTTCTGGTCGTAGTTCTCGAGAAGTATCTAGCTTGTCTCAATCCTTGCAGCTCAGTCCAATAATTGGGTCTCCTGCGTTCTTCCTTAGTTCTTCTAGCATTACGCTGCTACTGATTCCACGGAAAGGCTCTGGCCTCAGAAACGGTATCTCAGCCCCTTTTCTGCTCCTAAGAACTGCATCCCAAGGTTTTCTAGAGCGCTGCACTCCGCAAGGATATGAATAGATGTTTCGTCCTCCTCCTCGAAGAATCTGCACTCTTAACTTTCTACCACTCCGAGTTTCTTGAGGTGTCTCTTTAGGTGGTAATGCCCCGTCAGGACCCCGGTCATTCGCATTCTTTGAATCTCTTCTGGTCGTAGTTCTCGAGAAGTATCTAGCTCGTTTCAATCCTTGCAGCTCAGTCCAATAATGGATCTCCTGCTTTCTTCTTTAGTTCTTTCAGCATTACGCTGCTACTGATTCCACGGAAAGGCTCTAGCCTCAGAAACGGTATCTCAGCCCCTTTCCTCGCGAGCCTGTCTACTATTTCATTCCTTTTATCCCGATATGTCCCGGTATCCACATAAGCTATCGATACTTAGCGAAGTCGTACACGAGGTATCACCCGGAAATGGACTAAAGATTTAGTATTTAATCTTCCACTCATGGCATTGGCAAAAACTTAAAAATAAAAATTGACCCAGACTTGGTCCCTGAGGAACGCTCCTTGTAATTGGTAATTTTTTAGAAAAATATTTGTCCCTACTAAAAGTGGACAGCAAATCAGACATTGAAAGATTATGACTAAAGTAAGACCTAAACAAATCATTAGTTAACCCACGTTACCAATAAATCTGTAGTAATAATAAAATGTAATCAATCAGATCGACTGCCTTACCAAAATCAAGATATATGCTAGCCACTATATCACTCTTGCCAGTAACACCCATTATTATATTTAAAATTTGAAAGACAGCTCTACTAGTAGATTTTTTGGGAAAAAAAACTTGCAGATCAGTAAAGAGCAAATTATATCTAATTAAGTAATTAAATAATCTAGAATGAATTACTCTCACACCACAAAATAGTGGCAGGAAATAAACGGGTTTATAATTAGCAACCTTATGCCAGTCCCTCTTTTTGTACACGAGAGCAATTTTAGCAATTTTCAAAAGATCTGGAAAAGTCGCTTCAGAAAAGCAGCTGTTTATAACAACAGTCAGAAGAAAATAAAAGCGCTGATACTGCTGAACTGCTGAAAATTTAAAGGAAGCGATGCTACAGTTCAGGGGTACACTATCATTAGATCTCTAGCAAATAATATCACAAAAAAGATCTACAATTGATTTAAAATACGCAAACAGATCCACAATAATTTTGTGATTGCTTATAATTTCTTCCTTTTGTTTAAGAATAACTTTATAAAAGTTTGATACTGCTCATTCACATCATTACTATGAAATACCTGTAGCCAGTTTTCATCTTTTTTCGAAATATATTAGTTTTAGTATGTGTTACACAAACCCATCATTGGAGCATTGTGACCTGCGTGATTACAATCTCATATTTATAATCATTACAAGCAAAACTCGAAAAAATATTATTCCATTGAGAAACAGTTGTTACGCTGGTCAGACTAGTAATATTTGAACAAAAACTATATGAAAACAAAAGGTTTACCACCTCCCCAGTATCCCCATCAGAGAGATAGATCAAATCTAACAATAACGCACACGGCAACAAGAGTTGATCAAGTACCTCCAAGAAATCATTAACATCACCTATTGGTGCCCTATATACAAAGACAACTCAACTTACACCATTTACACTGATTTCCATAGAACAAATTTCAAAATATTATGTCAACATAAATTGATATAATTAAGAGCCAAGATATTGCAAAATTGTTGCAAATTAGTGTAAAAATGGCATCCAAGCATCAGGCTCCAACAAAGTCAAGTAATTCAGCTTCTAGTTAAAATTTTTCATCATATGATGGCTTATTTTGGCCTAAAAGCTTACCTGAAAATAATATAATATCTGAAATGATATTTATATGAAAAAAAAATTAATGTTTTTTCAGTCTCAATTACTCATGAGAGAATAGAAGATAGCAGTAACCTCTAAATACGTAAGAATCAAACATAAAACTCCACGAACCTTAATCAATTACGAAAACTCTTTGACACCTACACTATAAAGAAAATATAGCGCTCTTCGATATTCTCATTATATGAAAACTTGTTTTTCAAATTCATAATTTTATTTAAGGAATCATCATTCATTTTGCTTGGGATATAGACTAGTATTTTCAAATTGGAGATGTAACAATGATTTATTTGAAAACATTCCAGTGTTTTACAATTTATTATAAGAAACATTTACGTCTTCCTGCCCACGCGAAAAAAAAAATATTAATTATATCAAAAAGTAAGCCTAAAATATTTTATTACCCACAAGCAAAAAAAAATGTAAATTATAATTACACTTTCTCGCCAAAATATATAAGATATAAATCTGATACTAGAAAACCT